>OZ018314.1:5629440-6143591 GCA_963969455.1 Arge pagana | reverse complement strand
TTGCGAAAACATTCATACTTTTTGAAAATCTTTTTGGCAGTCTTATTTTTTCGTATCGCTATTTTGTTTTCTGTTTTGCGTATACTATATATCTTACACCTACGATCGCGGTCACGATTCAACTGATATCTGATCCGCTTCAAAGCTCGCTGTTGGTCAACGTTCATACAATAATGCCTGCGGTTTCTCTCACGCAATTCTTCAACGTTCAAATGATAATGTTTGCGCTTTCTCAATCTTTGGTTTGCAGCGTTCAAAGCATAAATTTTGCGTCTACTAACGCGTAGCTTATCAGCATTGGAAAGGTAATAATTCTGGTTCGTTATTTGTTTCACATCTGCATCACACCGACTTGACTTTTTGTCGCTCATATTAAATGTACTTTTGCCTCTTGCAAGTTGACCAGATTTTATGACTGGTTTTGAATTTGTAACCAAAACTTCCGCGGTCTCGTCGTCTAACGGTTCGCAATTATTGACAAAAGGTGTACCTTGATCCATAGATTCTTGATTAAGATTAAATTTCGAAACTTGTCTTTTCTGACTAAGTGCTTGATTACGTTCAGTTGTTACAGCCATCGGAGTGGTCTTACTGCACCAACGTATTTGTGACTGATGTGTAATATCTATATCTGTTTCGGCAGTTTCATATTGAGTTCCCACATGTGATGTGTGCGTATTAATTCTCACAGTTCTTTGTTCAACCGAGGTGAAACGAGGACGCTTTTTTTCATTCTGTTTCGAATTTAGATGCTCAACGCTTGTAGATAACAGTTCACGTTTACAATGAGAAGTATTTCTCGTTGCTCTCATAGGCTGCCTTACACGAACACGAGGAAATTCATCAATTACATTATTTTCGAACAATGTCAATATATGGTCTCGCATACGAGGAACGTCATATATTCTGCCTTCCGGTCTATGACCATTTGCAAGCGATATTGCAAAGGCGATCGCAAATACCCCGCAATCTGAGAAGTTTGGTTGCTGTTGAACTTTTGGAAACCGAATGGGCTTGCAATCAAACTGATAAAAGGGAAACAGATATCTCAAGTACGTTTCATGATGTTTGTGAAGCCTCTTTAAATTCAATGAATCATATATAAAAATCGACTTTGTATCGAAATAACAGCATACCCAATGATTATCACCGCTGTGCAGTATTTGAATATGCTTCTCAGTCGCAGAAACCGGCGCGATAGTACGAGGCATTTGTATCCGCCATGTTTCACGGGGAGAATATTCTGTGCAACTTTGTAAAAGGTACGCAAATCGACTCATATGAAGGTCGGTCAGCCACTCTCCGGACGTAATTTCCTGCTTAGATTTGTCATCTAAAATCGGGGGAACATTGCGCATTTTTTGCCGTCGTATTTTTCCACTCGTTATTGAAGTTGCTGTATTCGCGGTCACGTCAACTATATCTCCGCACGCAACGTCAGATGTGTCTCTAGATCTAGACGAATGTGCAGACACCTTGGAGTGCGTATTTGCCCTGGGAAATTTTGATTTCAAATTCGGTGTGACATTTTTGTTCTTTTTGACCACTGATATCTTTCGGTGATCGTTAGACGATCCCACAACGGTACTCGTCAGTTTTTGGCAAACGGGTTGTTGTGAAGGGCTTTTCTGAATGCTGTCGCAATGCGATTCTCGATTTAAAAAACCCATGTTTGTTTTAGGGACGGATATCTTCATTCTCCTAACGCATGTAAAGTTTTGGATATTATTACTCTCAAATATCTGTAAAAGATGCCGTCGCATTAATGGAACGTCGTAAATAACTTCGTCGGGATGATGCCCGTTGATGAGCGAAATTGCAAAGGCAATTGCAAACACGCCACAGTCGGACCCGTTTGGCTGATGCTGAACCGTAGGGAATTGCACGGGATTACTATCAAATGCATAAAAGGGAAACAGTTTTTGTAAATATATCTGGTGGTCTTTGTGGACTGTTTTCTTATTCAACGAGTCGTATATGTAGATTGACTTTGTATCATAATAAGCACACACCCAGTGCATATCAAGATCGGTACTACCACTATGGAGTATTTGTATATGTTTCACCATCGGTAAAACAGGCTCGATTGTATGCGGCAAATATTTTTTCCACACTTGCTGCGGTGCATATTCAGAAGAACACGCAACAAGTTGACCAAATCTATCCATATGATCATCCTCCAGCCATTCGCCAGATCTTATAATCTCGACAAACCTGTCTCCCATAGTGTTCGAATGTAAGTTCTGCATAACTATGAGTTATAAACGTATACTCGTATATGGTACGTACTCGTCTTATGTCTCAACTTCAGTTCAATTGGCGCAAAGCTGCCTTTTATCTGTGGCGCAAAGCTGCCGTTCTGTATTTGGCGCAAAGCTGCCGTTCTGTATTTGGCGCAAAGCTGCCGTTCTGTATTTGGCGCAAAGCTGCCTTGGTATAGCTACAAGAAGCTAATTTATTTTAAATTAACCTAAACTTACCTTACCCAACTAATCCAAGTCCGTGTTCAGGAACTCGCTATGAATGTTCAAGATGTCAACATAAAGTCAGTGCACGGCAACAAAGCAGCAGTGCGACAGACCGAAAACAGTGTTGCCCAGCTAATTTATGAACTCGGTAAAACCGGAGTAACAACTTGATCTACCCTTGCACTGACACTTGTCTCAGTAACGTCACCAACACGGTAAACTAATAAAACTCGCTAACCCTGCTAATCTCGCAAACCAAAACACGTCGAACCAGTACGCTTGACTTGTATTGAAGAAGTGAGCTGATCACATCCTCACGTTTTTTGAAGATACATCAGCGCCGTTGAACAGCCACCGAAGAAACTGAGAAAACGTGCCGAGCGCATATACGTCGTCGGTGTCAAATTTGAAGCTATTGTTGTGGCGAAATGCCGAAACAGCTCGTCAGTGCTCTGAACTACGGCAATTCCAACGCGCCAATTGCCTATTTTGGGAGTTGTCTAGATCAGTGGTACCAACCTCAACCGGTTACTTGACGCGAGACTACAAAATCTTTCGCTTATGGATATTTATTGTCATAAATATACATCTATGATATAGGTACAAATGGTTGCTGCATATCCTAGAAATTTAAATTTTGAAGGCACAATCATCGAGGGAAGGAAGAAAAGAGTAAGAAATGTAAATCGTGGGTGTAGTTCATACATTGAGGAGTGTATACGGTGAAAAAGGAGAAGAGAATTTCTTAAAAGGACAGGGGTTTTCCTTCTTGCACTATTGGGGATTATCCATAGCGACGTGATGGTTTCGGTCTTTTAAAGTCCTTTTCTCCGTTGCACCTAACTTGTGGCTGGCTACTTCCGTATTTAGGGTGTAAACATAAGGAGCAGAAGATACCAATCTATATATGTATTTAATTTTGCTCAACTCATATCCGACAGTTCAGGCTATGATTTATTATGTCAATTCATTCTTGGTCATAACTATGCGTATAATTTAGCAGACAATCATTTCGGGTATGATAAGATTTTTTTCTATGAGATAAAAGTAAGTCTTTGATGGCAGGGTTAAATTGAATGATCATTACAGTCTTTTGATATATGTGGGTGTATTTTTTATAGTGAACAAATGTATTCAATCAGTATTATATGTAATGTATGGATATATATATATATATATATATATATATATATATATATATATATATATATATATATAGAATATAGGTATAATAGTAATAGAAAAATAAGTACGTTAGAATGTTTATTTACGGTATTATAAATGTATTTGCTATTAATTAGTTTATTAAATGTATTTTATTTGAATATTATTTGAATACATAGAGTAATAAAATGATAAGTAATAAGAATAAACATTATATAGAGTGTTCATGTTGACTCTGCACATACTTTTTTGGTGTGTAGGGTTTCCTTGGGTAAGTATTTTGAGGTACGACATCCATAGTCGGAAACTCATTCTGACGAGTGTGGAGGGCTTTCAAGGATTTGGTATCGCATGCTCATTGATAGTGTGATAAATCAGACGTAATCACTTTCGACTCAATGTCTTATTGAGCCGTAGACAACAGTACAAAGTTCTTGTGTAAAATCAACAAATCGATAAATATGAAAAATAAAACTGATGAATAATTAGCAATAACATAAGAAATTGTTGCTATTCCATTTCACAAAAGAACTTTGTACTCTTGTCGAAAGCTGAATAACTCGTTGTCGCAAATGATTATATTTGATTAATTACATTGCGAGCAAGCGTACCAAATCCTTCAGAGCCCTCCACAGACGTTAGGATGAGTTTCCAACAATGGTGTTTTACCACGTAATGCTTAGCCTCTGCCTCTGCCTCTCCCTCTCCCTCTTACTCTCCATCCACGGTGAGGGTTGACCATCTTGTAGAGAAAATTGATCAGATTCATTTGGATATCTGGTCCTCTTCATCGCATAGCCTGCCCTGCTCGCTGGTGGCAAGGCACTCTATGAACTAAAAAAGTAACGGTTAAAACTCAATCCTGAATCTCAATAAAGGCAAGTGACGTGAGATTACTCGAAGTAAGACGAGGGTTGTATTCAGTCGTCTATGAATCTCGTTATCGAACAACAAGGCAATACATGGACATATAAAGAATCTTAAAATTAAAAAAGAGTATGAAATATGAAATTATATATCATGCTGAAGCTTGTTTCGGGCTCTCCCGTTCGCTGCAGGCTGCCCGAGATTTAGCTGTACGTTTTTTCAAACAATAAATGTGAACTGTGTTACAAAATTCAGCGTGGTCGGACATACCTTGTATGTGATCGACTAACACTTGCTGATAGCGGCAGCTACATAGAATTTCATGATAAGAGCATGAATATTAACAGTATATTTGAAATGAAAGCGCGACTATACAGAGTTGATTCTATCACACAGTTGAACAATTACGGGATCGGCATGTACGACAAAACGGAGAAACTTACGCAAAACATTTACTAAAGATGAGGAAGTAATAGTTCGGGTAAATATTTCTAAAGCTATATACCGTAATCGCGATCAGCTGGCTGGCACAGTACTGGCTGGCGCAGTGCTGGCTGACGCAGTGCTGGCTGGCCCGCTGCTGGCTGGCCTTCGAGCCAACTGCCGCAGGCCGACCTAGGGCGCCTTCAATGTTCAACTGCAGCGCTGCTCGTACAAATGTAGGCATGTGATATAACGAAACATGACAATTTATGGAATAAGGGTGACGTCAATAAAATTCTGAGAAATAATTGTTCACCATTCTTTTGGATGACTCAAGTATGTTTTTACTTTCCTGACATAAAACATGTGGGAACTCTTTGCTGAGGGGACCATACTGAATCATCCATAGTAATAATTTTCATGGTACAAATTTTATCGGAATACTCCTGTAACACGCTGCATGAAATAATTTGAATTTAGATTACCATCATCGACATCTTCTTTCAGAACCCGTTCTCGGGGTACGGGCATATTTGCCACCACTCTGTCGACCATGGGCCACTCTTCATCATTCAATGACAGATTATCGAAGTTCACAATTGCAGATAACTAATAATCCATATTATTTGACCATAATTGATACAAATGAAAACAAAATACAAAATGAAAACAAGCGACAGATATGGCATCGAATGGACATTGCAAACCTGACAGTGTAAGTATTTCAAACACGTATAACTATAACACCAGTCAACAAAAAAAGAAAATTTCTTGTGTCTGGATTTACTTCATGATTTCTGTACTTGTCATGCATCAAATCAACCAAAAAACATGTACACCCGTATCGAAGTTCGCTTTTAAATTCTCGGGAAAATGGTAACCTCGATGAAGAAACGTGATTTTTCAGCTGTTTTTGTTTCCTGCACTAACCTCATGATTGAAGTCAATTGGCAGAATTTGAAATAAATATTTGGTTTATTTTTTTCATATGAAAGACCTAAATCATTGATTTTCTTAACATTTCTTATAGCGTTGCCCTAACTGCAAAAGCAAACTTTATCTAGTAAAACTATTTTTTCTTTCATTAGTGACGTGGAACGAATCAAAATTTTAAATCTAGAACCCAGACTCCAAATTTGTGTTGATCGGTGAAATCGGTTAGTATTGAGTGTTACGATCCGAGCGGCTGTATCCTCAGTTTCCGAAAATAGTAGGGAGCGACGCGTCGACTCTGCGAGTCGTTTAGGGAAGTGATGGGTTCGATTGAGTGTCGACACAGGATTAGAGGATCTACTAAAGATTTATTCAAGGTTGTTCCTATTCCCACGATCTACAATAGGTAATTAAAGCGACTCGACTCGAAGAAGTTAGAATAGGGATCTCGCGTAAAAAGGTCAGGGAGAGAGTGTCAAGCGTATGACTATCGGAGGTGACGGTCAGGCGATGACTGTCTTTGCGGTCCCATCGGTTAGCCCTCGATGGACCGCGTAGTAATCTTACTATCTGCAAAAGGAGCCCTTTTGCGCTGGCCGCGGAGCGCCCGCTGGCAGCTCCGCGGTCGACGGATTCCGCTGTCTCGGCGGAATCCCATCCTTGGTTCTAACGGTCGTTCCCAACGAACGTTTCCAACGGACTTTCTCATAACTCTGATTTCAGATCCGCGGGATCTGTTGATAATAACCGAAACGTCGGAACGACGGACGGAGTCCGTTCGTTACATTGAGCATGCTTAAAGTATAATAATACGCGTTATTAGTTATTAGAATTCGAAATGGAATTCGATGAAATGGGAGATGAGGTGATGGCGAACAGGCAGTCTGACGGAGAACGGAATCTTAAAGAAGATTTCGATAATGGTAATCTAAATTTAAATTATTTCATGCAGCATGTTACAGGAGTATTCAGATAAAATTTGTACCATGAAAATTCTTACTATGGATGATTCAGTATGGTCCCCTCAGTAATGAGTTCCCACATGTTTTATGTCATGAAAGTAAAAACATACTTGAGTCATCCAAAAGAATGGAGAACAATTATTTCTCAGAATTTTAATGACGTCACCCTTATTCCATAAATTGTCATGTTTCGTTATATCACATGCCTACATTTGTACGAGCAGCGCTGCAGTTAAACATTGAAGGCGCCCCAGGTCGGCCAGCGGCAGCCGACATCGAACGCCAGCCAGCAGTGGGCCAGGCAGCAGCGGGCCAGTCAGCAGCGAGCCAGCCAGCGGCGAGCCAGCCAGCACTGCGCCAGCCAGTACTGCGCCAGGCAGCAGTGGGCCAGCCAGCAGCGAGCCAGCCAGCACTGCGCCAGCCGGCTGTACGCGATTACGGTATATAGCTTTAGAAATATTTACCCGAACTATTACTTCCTCATCTTTAGTAAATGTTCCGCGTAAGTTTCTCCGTTTTGTCGTACATGCCGAGCCCGTAATTGTTCAACTGTGCGATAGAATCAACTCTGTATAGTCGTGCTTACATTTCAAATATACTTTCAATATTCATGCTCTTATCATGAAATTCTATTTAGCTGCCGCTATCAGCAAGTGTTAGTCGATCACAAACAAGGTATATCTGACCACGCTGAACTTTGTAACACGGTTCACATTTATTGTTTTAAAAAACGTACAGCCAAATCTCGAGCTGCCTGCAGCGAACGAGAGAGTCCGAAACAAGCTTCAGCATGATACATAGTTTCATGTTTTATACTCTTTTTTAATTTTAAGAATCTTTATATGTCCATGTACTGCCTTGATGTTCGATAACGAGATCCGTAGACAACTGAATACAACCCTCGTCTTACTTCTAGTAATGTCACGTCACTTGCCTTTATTGAGATTCAGAATTAAGTTTTAACCGTTACTTTTTTAGTTCATGGAGTGCCTCGCCACCAGCGAGCGGGGCGGGCTATCCGGCGTAGAACGGATCCTGAAATGAACTTAATAAATTTTTTATATAAAATGGCCAACCCTCACCGTGGCCGGAAAGGAAGAGGGAGAGGGAGAGGCAGAGGCAGAGGCTAAGCCCTACGTGGTAAGACACCATCGTCGGAAACTCATCCTAACGTCTGTGGAGGGCTTAGAAGGATTTGGTACGCTTGTTCGCAGTGTCATTAATCAAATGTAATCATTTTCGACAACGAGTTATTCAGCTTTCGACAAGAGTACAAAGTTCTTATGTGAAATGTAATAACAACAATTTCTGTTCTTATTGCTAATTATTTATCAGTTTTATTTTTCTTATTCATCGATTTGTTGATCTTACACAACTTTGTACTGTTGTCTACGGCTGAATAAGACATTGAGTTGAAAGTGATTCCGTCTGATTTATCACACTATCAATGAGGGTGCGATATGTATATACACATGTGTATATATATATATATACATTACATATAATACTGATCGAATACATTTGTTCACTCTAAAAAATACACCTACATACCGTGAGTATTCGTGTATCTAACTCTTCAGCCATACCACAATATTCGTTAATCTTTTTCGTTCCAGATCCAGCCTCGACTTCCGAAAATCGTTTTTATTTTGTCGTTTATATTTGTTATAATTTCAAACTGTAAATAAATAATTTCCAATGATATACATGCGTAAATAATCTTGAAAGTTGTTTCCGTTTGTGGCTTACTACCTTAATTTGCAATCTGAATGTGATGCACTCTCTGTTAATGTAATGACTGTAATTCTCTCTATTGCCTGGTACTTCTCCTTCTCTACACTCTTTCACAGGATTCGCTAATAAATATTCTCGTGACTTAGCTACTTTAGTTGCTTCTGATTTGCATTGAATCGTTTCAAAAATATTATTCATTTGGCGAATAATAATGGACAGATTATCGGTACAATTTTTTCATACTGTAAGTCCTAACCGCAATCTAACCATATAATCGTACTCCGGGCGCTTTGCCTACCTGTCAAAGCAGAAGACAACCAGCGTGAACAAAGAACAGCGGAACGGCAATGCCGTAAACGCCAAATTCGGGATCGGACCGATCCAACTGACCCGCATAACGAATCTCACGGTATAACTAAAGACTGTAGTAATCATTCAATTCAACCCTGTGTTGTCAAACACTTACAGTTATCTCCTAAAAAACAAAATATCTTACCGTACCTAAAATGATCTTGTTCTGAATTATACGAACAATTACGACCAAAAATACATTGACACATACCGTACTGTAGTTGGTGAAAATACAGAGCTAACCAAAGCGCCATCTGGTTACGTCCATACTTGGTAGGTCTCTTCTCTTTACCTAGCGGAAGCCACTCTATACTCTTTATACCCATAGGTTTCTTGCCACATACTTGGAAGGTCTCTTCTCTCTACCTAGCGAAAGCCACTCTATACTCTTTATACCCATAGGTTTCTTGCCACATTGTGTGACGTCACTGACTGACGGAGACGACGAAAATGCGATCTCGTCGATAACACGTATAAATTACTTGCATCGAAATCTTCGAATAATAATATCTCAGCTCTACGTCCACCGATTCGATCGCAATAGGGCTTAAATTAAAGCTCTTCTTGGCCACATCCTGCAATAATTATTACAATTCCGTATTTATAGCGAGACGGAAGAAATTAACGATCATAAATTTCCTCAACTGTCACTCAGTTGCCGTTCGGGTATATAGACTCTGTCAGAGTCTCGCGCGGCGCGGCGGAAAAAAATTATTTTTTTTTATATAACTAGGCGCGAGACTCTACCGAGTCTCTTGATAAATAAAAAAAATTCCAAGATGTTTGAGGCTTAAAAATTTTGTAACTCGTGGGATGTAGACCCACTGATTCTTATATGTCATCGGACCGTTTCATGATTGTTTCGCCGTCTGTTACACCGTTCACAGTGTTGTACCATAGTATGGTTTTTTCAACGATGCTACACATAGCTGCCATTTGAAAATAACCTCCAATTGAGTAAAAGTATTATCCAGAATGTATTATTTTCCATTACTTTCTTTTGAAGTTTGGGAGATATATTACTTCTTTCTCATATTCTCATAATTGACGCACGGATGAGCATGTCTTAAGTGCAGGTTTAAGGCACGCACTGATATAAAATTCTTATACACGGGCTTCTCTTTGTGCGGATTTTCGTGGGGCTAGGTGCATAATAATATGCGCCGTAGATTCTACACTGCTATTCTTTGCACGCTTACAAGTTCCTCGCGCACGGTGGAGATTCTTTGCGTACAACCCAAGTTAGAGGTCGTCAATAGCATTCTTTGCACAGGTTACACATGCGTGCAAATTCGAGCTTTGCGCACGCCGTTTTAAAATAGAACGTTTCGATACGAGTGCGAGAACCTGATTTCCTCCTCCTGTGACCTGACACTGTGAACTGAAACTGACACTCGTACTATTTATTCGGGGCAAGTTGACCATCTTTAATTGTCCTTGGCTTCAGCAATGATATATACTCACCAGCTGAAGTTGTATTATCCCATTGGAAAGGAGTGCGTTCGGGATCTCTCGAATATCGTTCGTAGTTCTCGCTATCCGAGTTACATGCTTGAGGATCCTGCGTATCTTCCCACGAGACATACGTGTCAGTCATGCCGATCTCATCCCCGCTGTAGATCGTTGCCACTCCAGGTAGCAAATATAATAAGCAATTCATGGCATCCACGCGTTTGGAGCCATACCTCGTCGCGACACGACTATTGTCATGATTGCCAAGCTGAAAGTAACAACCATCAGGGTAAATATGAAATATATGTGGCTCGACGATATTCATCCGATTGCCACATGAAAAAATATTTTCTATAAGTTGATGAGCAATACTATATAGACCATCGCAATATCATACTTTTAGCTGTAGTTCGTTTCGAAATTAGAAAGACAAAAATATATGAATTTACAAAAGGTAGTTCCTGGTAATTTTCGCGATTCGGCTCGCTCCTTCCAATTGCTGCTAAGTCATTGCGCGAATTCTGTACAGAATGATTTCTAAATTTGCATAGTGATGTGCTGGCGAAATTTCAATGCTAGTTTTACTCTGTTAAAATAATCCTGTCATCCTAAGATCTATGTCCCATCAAAGTTTATGTCTCGAGGATTTTCGCCTCAAGTCTGTGGAGGATGGATGCCCCGTTTTGAATTGATTACATATCACGTACCATTGACGACTTGATACTAGAGCTATGTCTTGCGTGTAATATTATACAGGGTGTCGAAAAGTCCCCCCAACGGTCGAATATTTCTAATGATACGCATCGCATCGAGAAACAAAAAATACGTGTTCAATATGTTCCAAAAAGCTATTCATCTGCATCAAATTCGCCCCGGTGGCTGTAGGTGTGGGAAACTTAGATATCACAAATTAAAGCCCATTTTCCAATGCAGATTCGTGATCTACGATTTTTATTAGATTCGACTGTTTCGGATTTTTTTTATTCGAGGCAGAAGGCGCTGTGAGTGCTTTGCAAAAAGAAGAAAAATACTCTGTAAGGTGCGCAAGGTGTTCGTAATAAAATATTATGAAGAAACATTTCACGCGCATCCTTCTATTTCTCGCAAAAAAAATTTCAATGAAATGTCAATAAAGATGAGTTTTTTTAGTAGCAAAGCATTACTGTCAATCAATTGCAACTTGAAGAGCCTTTGAGATATCCTTATACTAATAAATTTGCGACGTATCTGTCCGATCTATGCAATCTATCATTTCTATTTTCAAGATTAGTCGTCCGTATCCCCAGTTTTACCAAAATCAATTACAACTCCATGTGGCCCTGTGTACAAAAAAATATGTTGGACAAATTTACGTATTTCTTTACGTAGAATCTGAATCTGCAATAAAAAAATGAGTCTCATCAAAGCTGCTCCAACCCCACCCATAGAAGTTGGAAATGGGGGTTGAATTTGATATAACTGAATAACTTTTTCATAAATATTATCATCGTATTTTTTTCTGTTTTTCAAGATTTATGAGATCTCATAAGATAGATTATGATTTCACAAGTACATAAGTATCATTAATATTTATTTGTAATATTTCGTATTGTTAATACGAAATACGTGAGATCAATAATCATACTTTGTGCTTCTGCATCTAATTTGACAGATATTAGTTCAATAGATTTTTTAATAGTGTGACGATTTTTGGTCTTTTGATCTCAAAAAATTGTATTCTTCGTAGTTACGCGGATATGGATGATACCGATAATATGGATGATCTGATCGCTAAAAAGTTAACGAGTACGAATGTCTCACCACCCAGTTGGCAGTACCATCTTCTGGCATGTTGCTCATCCACAGATCAATTATATCCTTCGCTTCGGCTGCCGTTGTCACCGAGACGAGGCCGATACCGTTGCGATCAGCAATGAAGAAGAAGTTGAAAGGAACATGCGAACCGCTCTCGTAATACGGCATTATCATCGAGATATTGGCGTAAGCCTCTGTGAAGAGAACGCGCAAAACACCGTCGTTTGCTGCTTCGGTGTATTTGTCGATGTGGTCTCTCCATTGTTGGAGGATTTCGTAATTTTCGAGCTGATCTTTGACGTATATATGTTTCAAGTAGTAGAAATCAGTCTCCGAATAACCTGGCAATCCCGACGGTGGTTCGTCAGCCAAGGAATCGCTTTCGACCAAGTATGGCATCGAGTCGATGCGAAAACCGTCAATACCACGATCCAGCCAAAACGTTAGAATATCCTTGAAGAGAATTCAAATAAAATAAAAGATTACGCATAATTTTTACGACCCAGTTTGTCATACAAATCAGTATCGCTTCTTCTGTGCTGCTCCTGCGCATGATTCGTGACACGTTAAAGTTACAAGTTTTACATCTACGATTTATCTAAAATCTCCGAAAATCTCTTTTGCTGCAAACATGCTCGATCTTCTAAGTAAATTTATTTCAACGATTCACATTTTTCTGGGAATTTTAATTTTGTCAAAAGCGTATAGAAAATTGTCTCGAAACAAGCTGCACGTATACCCTAACAAAGACGTTCCCAAAAGATGTTAGACAAAAGACGATGGTCATGTTGGACCATCGAAGGCCTGTCCAACAGTAGAAAATTTGATTCTTACTTTGGACGCTCGAAAAAGAGGCTATTTGTACGATTTTTTTGTTGACGTTGCTATGATGGATATTAATATGAAAGTTGTTGGGCTCACTACATACACTATTGAAATGTGTGAAGAAACAATTCTTTTTCTTTACTCAATGATTATGTACAAAAAAAGCAACTCCTCTATAAGTATGCAGGTTACATACGTAAAAAACACAAAAATCAAATCTCATTAGATAACGTATAACTGTGGTTTTGGCCCGAAGTACAATTATTAATTCTTATGCACAACCAACAAAAAGGCAGACTTTGTCTGAAGAAAAAAATTCCATTTTTCGGTGATTTTTACAAGAAAAAATACAACACAACTAACATTTTCCTACGATCTTTGTTCGAACCGAACCTGCAGTTATACTTTATCTCGACAACGTAAGTAACTCGCGTACTTTTAGAAGAGTTGCCTTTTTTCTAAATAATTATCGAGTGAAAAGATTTTTTTTTCAAAATATATTTTCAGTGTTTTTATTGAGCACAACGAAAATAACTTTTTTGGACATTGAACGTTTTTTTCAAATTTCAAATATCCACAAAACCGTCCTCAGACGTTCATTTGGCTAATTTTTTTTCTCGTCCCACGACCCTTCGAATTTAGGGTGTTTAATCAACCTGTTGGCCTCAAGATGGTCTCTCTGATTCATCAACTTGAAAAAATCAATTTTTTGTACAGTTTTTGAAAATATATCTATCCAAAGCGAGGAGGCTGAAGACATTTTATGTGGAGCAGGCATTGCTGAATAAGCTTAGATAAGATTTCTGTACGAATTTTCATTAAGGACAAAACTACACGCGTTTTTCTCGAAACAATGTTGTTTCGTGACGCGTTGTTGAAATCACAGAAACCAATAGACCGATCTTGATGAAATTTAAATCAGAGATTCATAATACATTGAACTACTACTGGAACCTTTGATCGATACAAATTTGCACATTTTAATAAGTTCTTCTTTGGAATAGCCAGCAACAGAAATCTGGATTTTTTGCACTTTGTTTAAAAACGTCCACCATTTTGTTAGTTTTGCATAAATGAGCAGTTTTATAGGTCCCAGTAGTAGCTAGTGCGCTAACAAACTCAACTTCACTTTGCTCTTCCGTTTCCGATGCTCGTTCGTCAAAAAGTCGACGACGAGCCACACTCACCTGCTTCTTGAGCCACTACATATGACGATTTTTATTTTTCAAAAATGTATGAAATGGATAAAAGAAAAGTTTTCACGCCCAACGAGGTTGTATTTATCAACCCCAAGAGCAGTAATATCGATACCTGCGATACCGATTTCGTCGACAAAATTCTGGCAAATAGCCTCTTTTCCGGGGCATGAACCAGCAGGCCCCCTTAAAGCGTGGGCTGTCATAGCTTCCACGACGTTAAGTTGGAACAGCCTGTATTTTTGGGAAAATTACCTATGCACCTACTTTGGTTTCCTGAAGGACCAACGGATTTTTGAAGTTCAGATCGGGTTGCTTTTCATGGAACTGATGAAGGTAGTAGGCTTGACGCGACTCGACCCATTCCCACGCGCTTCCGCTGTTGAAAACGCTCAACCAATTATTCGGCGGCTGTCTCGTTCCGTTGACTATGATACCTTCGTTCCACACGAAATAGTCCTTGTACGGTTCAATACCAGCTTTCGATTTGACGAACCACTCGTGTTCGTCGCTGGTATGGTTGGGTACGTAGTCCATGATAACTTTGATGCCGAGTTCCTTCGCGCGAGCAACTAGTTGATCGAAATCATCGAGGGTACCATAAATGGGGTTGATGTCACGATAGTCGGAAATATCGTAGCCACTGTCGACGAGAGGACTGGAGTAAATCGGTGACAACCAAGCGACCTCGATCCCCATATCAACCAGATGCTCCAATCTGCTAGTAATACCTGTGCAAATAGCCGTCCAACCGGTGAAACAGGAGATTCCCACACTCGAGTACCAACAGCAATTTTTGTCAATCAAGCAGACAGTATTGGAACAGGCAAGACTTGACAAATTTAAATTTTAGAGGTGACAAGAAATAACAACTCTTTAGGTATCCCACAGATCTGACGAGTTCCAAACCAATTTACACGAGATATTCACGCTCAAATAGTAACACAGCGCCGCAACAAAAAATCGTATCATACTAGACTACACTTTCTCGACGTATTTTTCCCCACTGAATTCGAATCCAACTTTAAAATGAATCTAGCACCCATCAGTTTTTTCCTAAAAGCATAAGAAGTCCCTAAACTTATACAAATTAGTTTTTATAATCCAGTAAGTTTTTTAACGTACAATGTCTTTTGCTTTTAACAATCACAGTAAGATTATCGTCTCAATTTATACCTAGTTAAGTTCCACATGATATGCCAAGGAGCGTAAGTCAAGAAAAGTTGAAGGGTAATAACACCCTCCAATTATAACACTGCAAAGATTATTATTTCTCGAATGACTTCATAGGCTATGAAATTATATTGCAAGGTTCTGATGATCTGGAAGCTGACATGCTATCATAGAATTTTAAGGTCGAAATGTATTGATCACTAAGGTTGTAAGTTAGAAGATACCAAAAGCTATCAAACATGGTTGTAGCATTATATGACTCGGAAGGATGATCATACTGTACTTTATGAGCTGATATTGCTAAAGTTCCCAGGTTTTTCAGTTACTATAGGAAAACCTCGAGTGAACAGGAGTTATAATGCTTAGGTAACAAGATTGATGTATTCACAGAGTTCGTCTTATAGAATTGTAACGGTTATTAAGTTACCCATGGCATTGTGAGACTATCAAACCTTATCTGACTAATTTTAGCGACTTTTTATGCTTCTAGGAAAAAACTAAGAGACCCCAGATTTATTTTTAAGTTGGATTCGAGTCAAGTGGCCCAAAATATGTCGACAAGGTGTGGTTCAGCCTGAAGTAGAATTTTTTTTTTTTTTTATTGTGGGGCTGTGTAATCGAATAGCAATCGAATGTTTCAATTCAAGAGTGGAAGATACAGCACGTTGCCAAATTATTAGGTACAGTACACAGATTTTTGTATTTCTAGTTTCAATCAATCATTGGAGCTAGTAAATTGGTTTTCAACAAATTTATTTATGCTGGTATGGTAATTATTAATTTCAAATTTGGCATCACTGATGATCCGGGTCGTTTGCTAAAATAACTAGGGCTACTTTTCACTAGTATTATTTGCGTATCACTTGTTTAAAATGTCTGTTACGGCGACATGTTATACGTATATTTTGAAATCGTTTTTTGAAAGTTATTCGGTCCAAAATAATCAACAAGTAGATCTCGTTTCTTAGGAAAATTATTTTGCGTATTTTTATTATAAAAACATTTTTCTTAAGTAGGTTGAGGCGTTAACCCTTTCAGTCACAGTGGGACCGCTACGGTCCCACCTTTTAAAAATTCCCCTCAGAGCTCTATATTATTCCAATGCCTCTAATATAATTTTAATTTTCAATCATCCGGTACAAAACATTTCTGAATGACAATATTCCAAACTATGGTTGAGACTGTCTCACCGCAACCTGCTTAAAAATAAATTAATATTTTCATTTCTCCTTAAACTTTAACTTTCGTACATTTTTGTTTCATAATCTCGACTGGATTCTTTTCTATAAGAAAAATATCAATAAGATCTGCTGTCAATTATTTGCGAAAAAAATCTAGTTCAACTAGAAAGTACCAAAATTTGTGTATTGTCCCCAATAATTTGGCAACCTAGTGCAGTGGATATATTTTGTTGATAATTGAGAGATATTCGTTCTCAAAAATTAGCCAGTCAATCGCTGTGTAATAGCTTCCTTATCAACTTTATTCAATTCAATGGACGATTATTATTTTCACGATGTGATATCAAAGTATTTTTAGAAAAAATGGTTCGACTCAAAAATAGTTGATGCTCAGTGTTAGAAATGAAAGAAAAAAGGATAGTACGTGAATGCATCCTACCGTTCAGATCACCGCTGCCATCTCCGTCGCTGTCCTTGAAAGAACGTGGCCAAACTTGGTAGAGAGTTGTCGTTTGCCACCATTCTGTGGGCTTAACGGTGTTGTAAGTGTCGCTACTGACAACTGTGACCGTGGTCACGAGGAATATGCAAAGAGCAATAATCATCGTCCGTTCGACAAAATTGTGGAGGATAAGTGACAGGTAATCCGGAGATGTGAAATTTCAAGTTCAAGCTTTCTCTGTTGGGGTTGGTTATATAGGCGACAGCAGTGTACTCAAGGCAGGTATTTGTAGACTTGTGAACACCTGAGAAATAATTTATTTCTTAGCTAATATTAAACTAGTACGCGGCTCGGATCTTCGATTAATTACATTTCGATCATTAGCGAGAGCTACGTACGTCAATATTGAAGATGTGCTATTGGACCTCAAGATTTATGGACTTGGTATTTCACAGTCCGCATTGCTACCGTCTTGCATCTGCGTCAAATGGTTGTTCCTTCGGATAATTGTATGGAATGAAATATTTCTTTTTTTACAGTCTCAAAGAGTTAGGGGCAATCAGAGAATTGGGAGAAAAAAAATACTATCTGAAATAATTTTTTTTGGAAGTAGCCTAGCTTACTTTATAAAACAAATGGTACAAAGTTATTATATTTTGTTTCAACTTTATTGCACCAAAAATGGAAAAAAAATGTATTGTAGTCGAAATCAGCACCATCTCTGTGGGACTCCGTCAGCTTTGCGTTGACCATCGCAACATTTTGTTTGCGAAACAATTGTTCATAACCGAAAATTTAGCACCTCGATGAATGCACCTTTTTACAAGAAAATTTCAAAAATCGAAATGTTTACAAATCCTTTGTCCACGCTCAAGCCAACGAGATACACCAATTAGAACAGTTCAAAAAATGTACTTTTTTCCAAAACCACTACTGAAATACTTTCAGAGGGTCGCCAAAAGCCGCCTGTAAAATGTGAATATTTAGAGCGAATTTGTACAATTTTTTTTTGGAATTTTTCAGCTCGCAAACCAATTAACTGATTTCAATGCGCGGCTTATACTTTTGTAGAAAATTGTACGCTCTACAAATAATGTCTCTTATCATTTTTCCATAAACCGACGACTTCGAAAGTTATTCGAGCCCAAAATTTTATTCACAGTAAATTCAACTTGTTTTTAAAATTCCTGACAAGTTGTTAAATTATACTGCTACTTATTAATAAATATTATAAAACCTTCTGAAAAACTTTGTTATGTGTGCTTTTTTGATTTCAGCGGACCCCATTCTTGAGTTATCATGTCCACCGCAACCGATGCCAAAAAAATGTGCTCTTGGAATACAGTTGTAGTTCCGATATTTTGAAATATTGTTCAATGCAAAAAATTGTACAAGTGCACGAAAACATGTACTAATTAACGCTGTTAACAGTTTTTCAATAAAAATTTATGACCCTGCCAAAAAAAAAGTTATGAAAATTTAGGTGAAATGACGTTAAAACGTAATATAATAACTATATCATTTGTTTTATAAAATAAATCAAACTGATGCTAAAAAATGTATTTAAGATACTCATTTTCTCAAGGCCTACACGACGGGACTGAGAAAGCAGTGACTGCCTAACAATAGTCAGAGACAGTCGTCTCTTAATAGTTTTGCAAATGGAAACATGAATTTTCCGCTTCACCCAAAAATTTGGCTAATCACGTCGAACAACTTTTATGGAAAAAAGTGTCCTTTCAAGTTCATAATTTTTAGGCGAAGATAATTTTCGGTGCGCGTGTCGTGCGGAACACTCGCAAGTCTTATGTCCCTGCGACTCGTCGCTTCCGCAGTATTTTCCGACTTCAAACCCTCCATGTGAGTTAACTGTGAACACTTCTAAACGTGTTCAAACATCCCTCATTCACGATCAAACATGCCCGAGCGAAAGTTATGAAGCTTACAAAACTTGAAAAATGAAGAACTTGAATGGAAAAATTGTTCTCACAAAAGTTGTTCGTTTCAATTCGACGAATTCTCTCGTGAAGCAAAAAAGTCATGTTTCCACAAAAATAAACACGTTCGCCATCTTGACGCCGCCATTTTTTATTTTGCACCAAATCAAGTTTTTTGTGAACGTCCCTCAATATTCGGTCGGAGTTGTATTTTCTGAGATAAATCCGGTGTAAGATTAAAATGGGTCACTCGGTATAATGTAACATATTTGAATCCATGAATTGCAACGAGAGTACATTCCGCATCACGAACATCTAGCAGTACATGTGAAACGGGCTCGTGGTTTCCTATCGTTTCTCTTCTGAATTTTTATTGTAATTGTAACTCTTCTAATTTATTGTAACTCTTCTTTCCAACAACGGATCGGATTTCTTTGTCAGAAAATCGGTGACAAACGCGATGGAAGGGACATTGATAACTGTTCCGTCGAGCGCAGCATCGTTCTCCAATTTCGAGGTCCTTCGCGCGCTGGGACCAAAGATGGACCCAGCGTTCTATTGGTTTTCAACGGTGTCTCATATTTCACTAACAAACACAATTTGCCCTCTTAGTTACCACAGCACGGACATCCTTCGAGCTTCATCAACTTTGTTTCGAGATACCAATAAAACGGCGACCATCTCAGGGCTCAAGTCCTCTCATTCGTGCCCAATGTCTCCATTTCTGCCTAAAGAAACCCAAACCACATTCGGTAGAAAATTCCGTTTTCAAAATTTTCGCGTTTCTCTCTTTTCCTTTCTCTTTTCCAGCTAATTTCCGCACGTCTAAATTGTTACCTATATTCTTCACCGTTATACGTCCATCCCTGCTATAAGACGCGTAGAAGAGGGTGGGATACGACGGCCCCCCAGAGCCAATAATAACGTTTTGTGGCTTTCAACTATGAAATCATCTTACTTTGATTCTATCTTAAACAAATTTACCACCATTTTGGCGAACCTCCCGTCAATTTTTTTTCCTGGAGCACAACGGCTTCCCTCTAGGAAATACCAAGAAAACACATTTTTTGGCCCTAAAAATTATTTTTAATGGTCGGAAAGTATTTTTTTTCATCTCGATCACTCTGTTTACTTTGATTTCCCTCGAATAAAAGCTTGGACGGCAGAAGAAGAATTTGGTGACGGGAATTTAGCACAGTGAAAAACAACTATCATTTCGAATTTGTTAAATAATTATGATTCACAATTTTAATGAATTGTGTTGTTTAAATAATTGATCATAAGTGTCCGAATCGTATGTAAAAGGTGTATACGATCATTTTCAATTAATCTTTGCTAGTTAATATTATCAAGCGCCAGGTGAATCGCTTCTAATTTTTTCAATATCTATCATTACATTTTTGCCGTTGAAACAACAACTTTTCTTGCGCTCAATTTTCTTGCTTTTGTTATGATTTTATTTCATGTTAGCATAAAAACTGTTTTTCTTTTATTCCTGGCCGATCCGAATTATTTCCTAAATTCTGCAATCTTGAATAACGTAAGTGAAACAATTACTATGTGAAAATATAGTCTCTGAATCCGATATTTAGAAAATCGCGGTAAAATCAGGGCTTTGTCGTTGAATTATTTATTGAATGATCTTGACGATGAAAAAAATTGATTTTTTGTTTCTCGTGTTTAAGTTTAGCATCCCAACTGAAGTATTGGATGAATGAGCACTTTACCAACAAGTTGAAAAAAGGAAAAGAATCGCTTCGGGTGTTGAAGCAAAAATGAGGAAATACTTCTGCAGTCGAACCTGCAGAAAATAACGAGCAGAAAACAAAAGCTATGACGCTTTTACACGATTATTTGAGTCCACCAAACTTGATGCAAAATTATTGGAAAATTCGTTTCCTAGCACGACAGCGAATGTTAAAAGACGGCTGTTCCATCACCGAGTGTGACAATAATTTTAAAATTCTAAAAACAGTACAAGGCCGACTTCACTACATTGTATAGGTCTTATGCCAAGGAGTTCTTGAACTGTAGGAACATTTTGAAAACTCATGTCGCGTAGTAACTGATAAAATGTTCAGCTTTGACGAGTGACGAACAAGCGTTGATGAAATTATTGCCGAGACTACCAAATGGTCATTACAAAATGCATACAGAATTATTGTACTTGCTCAATAACGGAAATTGGCTCGTAATTTTCCTGATTTTTTAGCCTGTCATTTTTATTTTTTTCAGAACAGCAAGATGGCATTTTGTTCTCGTTTTTGCCCCATTTAATTATACCCACTGCCCCAAAACGTCGGAAGGGTCAGACTAATCCCAAACGATCGATTACAGACAGGAAGGAAGCATTCATGATTAATCGCAACATAAACAAAGAGTACATTTTTTTAAACGATGATTTCTTGCCAAGACCAATTCAATGTTACTGATACTTTTATTTTTATCAGCTCATTTAATGATTTCATACTATGAAATATTTTATGAATAATTTGTAAACGATCTTCTAAAATAACGAGGTTTTTTAATCTGAATCAACATTTACACTCGCAAGTCAGACTTGTGTATATATTCTTGACATCATTGGTTTATCCATAGAATTTAGAAAAAATTCAAGACTTTATCGTACCTTGCAATATCGATGATAAGATTGTCTCTGTAGACTCGGATAACGAGAAGACACGGAAGGGGGAGGCACCAAGCACTTGGAAGATCAGGAAAAGTGCGGTAGACGCTCAATTGGTATGCCGGAGGCAACTCACATTTTTTGAGGTAACAAGCAATTTAAAATTCCGAATCTTACTCCTTAAATCCAAAAAATGTTCATACGAGATTTCACTTATATTGTTTCTCTAACTAAGATGCCAAAGTATGAGAGCGGGAATGAATACGCCGAAAGCCCAGAGTCCAACAAGCGTCCTGTAATGCTCAAAGATTTCTCGATATATCTGACGATGAGGACTCGATCGTAATTAAGTATGACGGACGTAAACGAAAGAAAAGCCTGGATGATGTAACCACATGAAGACGACGATAACAACAACAACAAAAAAGGGTGCAAGTAATATAACTTTCCGTAACTTAATTATCTATCAGACTTGCAGACTACGTGATAATTTAAATTGTTACAGACTGGTAGCTTGCAAAGAATAATAAATCAACATAATGATCCTCTTGGTCCAAGATCCTCTTCGAAAAATAAATTCTAGAGAATAAAAATGGTAATTCTATTTTACAGATTTTCTGATAGTGTGCGTTTTGAATTGAACTAATTTTGCAGGAAAAAACAAAACCATATGCCGAATTTGCACAATGAACAAAGACCAATTGAAAAAAATCCAGAAGCATTATGGACTCTAATTGGCAGAGAACCTAGCGAGAAGGAATGTGTGAGTCTTGCAGCCACACGCACAGAGCTCCTTACATATCGTATTGTATAAATATCACTTGTCTATTCATGAACAATATTGAATGATTTCATTTTCAAGATTATTGAACTGATTCCGGGATCGAGTGTTCTTGTGGTCGTTTGCGTTGAAAAACATTCAAGAGAACCACATCAGACAAACTTGCATAGCCAGGGCTTTAATGAGGTCAATTTTTTAAAAGCCAGTCCTAAAAGAGAGTTCTTTGAATGGCAGACGAGTGACGAATAAGAAGATGACGATGGAGAAGGCAATACTAGACCTGGCCTGTATCAAAATGCAATTAAAGCTATAATAAGTAATCATTTTTAAATCCGCCTGATTTAGAACAAACCAGCTGATGAGAACATGGTCTTACTCTGAATTTATCTAACTTATAATACTTTGTGGGCAATGCAGAAACATTGGGAGCACAAGGACATTCAGGCCATCAAACAGAGTATGAGACAAATGGGCTGTGAAAATATGAAATAGGTGATGCAACTATTTACTTACCTCTTTTAGGTTTACCTGTTTTTAAATAAAATAAGCCTGACTCGTGAGACTAAATTTGTTGATTCAGATTAAAAAACCTCGTTATTTTAGAAGATCGTTTAAAAATGATTCGTACCTACCTCGTCTCCCGAATCCAAAATGATCATCCTACAAACAGTTATTCCAATTGTGATTTTAATTATGAACAATACATAAATATGCTATAAAATGTATATAGCCACTTTATTCAATTCAATAAAAAGTATATTCAATCACTTTTGAATAAAAACAAAATAATCCTTGAATAGAATCGTTAATATACAATTTTAAGACACTTGCTATGTTACTTTTCGACTTGGGATGGCTTACAGAGGGCAGAATTTCCAATTGAAGAATTACAACTTGGTTAGGAAAGACAGGAACGTTGTGCAGCCGGCAGGAGGGGTTGCATGTTTAATTAACAAAAACCTTCAACGTAGGAAATCTGCCAACCAACAAGTTAATGACAAATTAGAATTTTTATCAATACTGTTACGTGCGGCGAGCTGCGTTAACTGTGTGGCTTATCGCGCGAGAAGCACGACAGCCGACACGTGGGAACGTTAGCGCTTGATATGGCGCAGTAAAAATTATGGAGCATTGCACGTAACACTCGATGTAACACCGAGCTACGAATTCTGTGACTCGATGCTTGGGGAAATACCTACAGGATGGCTTACAGAGGGGCAAAATTTCCAATTAAAAATGTATAACTTGGTTAGGAAAGACAGGAACGTTGTGCGACCGGGAGGAGGGGCTGCATGTTTAAGGTAACAAAAAACTTCAGCGTAGGAAATCTGCCAACCAACAAGTTGATGACAAATTAGAATTTTTATCAATACTGTTACGTGCGGCGAGCTGCGTTAATTGTGTGGCTTATCGCGTGAGAAGCACGACAGCCGACACCTGGGAACGTTAGTGCTTTATGTGGCCGAGTGAAATATTATCGAGCATTGCACGTAACACTCGATGTAACACCGAGCTACGAATTCTGTGACTCGATGCTTGGGGAAATAACTACCGTCGGACCCACGCCCTCACCGTGGCTATAGATTCGTGTACTGTCGTAGAAGACAGTTTTCAGCACGAGTGTGCCCCTAAACACACCCATAGCTGGTTTGTCACCCTCGACTGGTATGATCGCTGGCAACTCACAGGATGCGGAGAACGTTTTCTTCAAAATCTCATACAGGATCTCGCTATTCCAACGAGGGACGCGCACACACATAGACAAGGATCGCAAACGCCCATGCGTGTGAAGGTTTCGATAATTATGAAAGAAGTAGTCAATTCGAAACTATGCTTCAGATTCATAATCGTTGCAGAAGAATATATGTGTTTTAACGGAAAGATCTACATATTAGAAATCTACGATTCGATTTAGACATGATATTCTCGGTCACGATAACAGTTCAGCTCGTTAGCCATTCGATCATTTCGGTATAAAAGTAACTAGACGACAATAATGGCGACTGCGAAGGAGAGAAGAACGGACCCGGTCCTACGCCGTCGTGAACGCACTTTCTACGAACTACGCTTCAATCTCCAGGGCTTCGTCCAGGCGTGTGGAATATTTCTGCACAAAGATGAAACGAGCCAGTCCGAACACGAATATCATACGTATATAAAAGGTACCAGAATATCCCACCGGTATTCGATGCTCTTACTACCTAAGATGGCGGATTGCCTCGTGGCGATATAGTAGTCGGTACTATGAAATGAACGATTCTCTCCTTTCCTTCGTGAAATACGAGCTATTTCCTTCGTCAAACACTCCTTCCTTTAGCAACGAATATACGAGCGGTGTGATACTGAACTGAATTTGAAAATTATGTCAAAGATTACACACGCGCGAATGAAGTTGGCGATCAGTATCGTCCATGCGCTGTGGAACAATTCGCGGTGATTATTAAACACACTTAATTACTACAAAGATCAGGAGTTCCGTTTCCGGTGTGAGAGTGAGCGAGTGAAAGAATTTGACGTGTGGGAAAAAGTGCGAATATTGGAAGGAAAGAGGAGGGGAAAGAAAGCAGGAAAGGCGGGGAGCCGGGAGGGAGAGTGAGGAGAGAGAACAGGTAGAACGGCAGGTGAGGAGAGAGAGAAGAGAAGGTGGGAACAGATAAAGAAGGTGAGGCAGGGAGATTGAGGTTAGGAGCGACGCGGGAGTGGGGGGCGCGGGAGAAGAGAAGCGTAGGCGCGAGAGTAGACCGACGAGAGCGCCGTACACGGCCAGCGGGGAGAAAGAGAAGTACGAGAGAGTCGACGCAGGTAGCGATTAGACGGTTGGTATGAGTGAGAGGAAAGGAGAGGAGGGGGAGAAGAAGAGGGGGAGAAAGACGAACGTGGAGAGGTTAACGAGGGCCAGGAGCGAGAGTCGGGAAAGGATAGGAGGAATTAGGGAAATGTGGAGACGGAAAAAGGAGAGGGAAGAGGAGGAGCAAGAGAGAGCTTTCCAAAGGGGCGGGAATGTGACAAGGTCACCGGAAAAGAGAGAGGAGGAGGGGGTGTGCGAGGCGATGAGGAGACTAGGGGAGGAGATAAGAAAGCAGGTAAGGGAGGAATTGAGGGAGGAGATGAGAGAAGAGATGAGGAAGGAGAGGCAGGAGTGGAAGAGTGCAGAGGAGGTGAGAGAGCAGGAGTGGAGGGCAGAGGTACAGAAGCTGAGAGAGGAGATGAGAAAAATGAAGGAGGGATGGAAGAAAGAGAAAGAGGAATGGGAGAAGGGAAGAGAAGGCAGAACAGGTGAGAGGAGGAGCGGGATGGAGGGGGAGGGGGAGGCCGATGGAAGGTTTAGGAGAACGGAGGTGGAAGAGGAGAGAGACGGAGAGGAGGAGGAAGGGTGGACCATGGGGAGAGGGCGAGAAAGGGGGATAGAAAGGAAAGTGAAGGAGATGGAGGAAAGAATAGAACGAAATGAGAGAGAGGAGAGAAGGAAAAATGTAATAATCAAGAGGGTAAAGACGAGAGGCACGGCAAGGGAGACAGCAGAAGAAGTGCTGGAGAGAATAGGGGCGGAAGTGAGGATAGTGGGAGTGAAAGAGATAGGTAGAAGAAGAGCAGAAGGGGAGGAAACGATGCTAGAAGTGAAGCTAGAGGATGAGGAAGCGAAGAGAGAGGTTATGAACAAAAAAAGGAACCTCCAGGGGAGGAATGAATGGATAGGGGATGACTGGACATGGAAGGAAAGGAGAATGCAGTGGATGCTAAAGAGGAAAGCGGTAGAGGAGATGAAGAAAGGAAGAAGAGTGAGGGTAAGGTACGGGAGGATAATTGTGAATGGAAGCTCATGGATCTGGGACGAGGAGAGAGAGATGCTCAGGAAGGGATGGGAAAGGGAGGAGGGGAGGGGGGCAGAAGCAGAACAGAGAGAAGAAGAAGGGGAGAGTAGGAAGGAAAAAAACTAGGAAGGCAGGGCAGGGAGAAGGTGCGGGATGGGAGCTGGAAGATCGGCTTTTGGAACGTGGCAGGGGTGTTGAACAAAGATAAAGAATTCTGGAGGGAGATAGGGAAGTGGGAGGTGATCGTAATGATTGAAACATGGCTGGAAGAGAAAAACTGGTACAAGGTCAAGAACAGACTGCCAAAGGGGTACAGCTGGACGAGACAGGATGCGAAGAGGAGGAGCAGGAAAGGAAGAGGGATAGGCGGGATGGTAATAGGGGTGAGGGAGGAGATGGCGGAGGGGATACAAGAAAAGGAGCAGAACGAGGAAGAAGGTCTGATGATGAGGACAATCAAAGCAGAAAAAGAGGAGTGGACGGTGGTAGCAGTATACGTAAATGGAGACTTGGAAAGGAAGCTAGAAAGTATGAGGGGAAGGATGGAGAGACAGGGACAGGGAGGAAAAGTGATTATAGGGGGGGATTTCAACGCAAGGACGGGGAACAGGGGAGGAAGAGTGGAAGGTATAGAAGAGGAGGAAGAGGGTGGGAGGAGATCAAAGGACAAGAAGGTAAACAGAGAGGGGATGATATTGACGAGAATGCTAGGAGAGGTAGGTTGGGAAATAATGAACGGCAACATAAAGGGTGATGAGCAGGGAGAATATACCTTCACTGGAGGAAAGGCGAGTACGGTAATAGACTACGTGCTGGGAGACGAGGAAACAAGGGAAGGGATAGAGAGAGTGGAGGTAGGAGATAGAATAGAGTCGGACCATCACCCATTGATAGTGACAATGAAAAGAGGAAGGTTGGGGAAAGAGAAAGGAAGGAAGAAGAGGAGAGGAGCGGGGAACGGCAAATGGTCGGAGGCGATGATAGAAGAGTACAGGAAAGGAGTTGGAAGAATGAGAGTAGAGGGGGAAGGGGTTCAGGAGGCATGGAAAGAGACCACGGATAAGATAAGGGAAGTGATAAAGGAAAGCGAGGAAAAAGGGGGAAGGCAGGAGGTAAAGAGAAGGGAAGGGTGGTGGGACGAGGAATGTAAAGAAAAGAAGGAGGAGGCCAGAAGGGAGCTGAGGAGATGGAGAAGAGGCGAAGGAGACAAGGAAGGATACAGGGGAAAAAAGAGGGAATATCAACGGATGTGCGAGAGGAAAAGGGAGGAGGAAAGAGAAAGGGCGGTGAAGGAGATCGAAGAGGCAAGAACAGAGCAGAAGGTGTGGGAAATAGTGAACAGGGGGAGGAGAAGGAGGAAAAGGATGAATGAGGGAATAGGAGAAGAGGAATGGAAAGAGTACTTTACAAAGCTACTGGGAGGAGCGGAGAAAAAGGTAACATGGGGGAAGGAAAGAAGGGAAAGAGAAGGGGAAGAAGAGGAAATAAGTAAGGCTGAAGTAAGGAGGGCAGTGGGGAAGCTGAAGGCGGAGAAGGCAACGGGAATAGACGGGATACCGAACGAAGCATGGAAGTATGGAGGGGAAGCGGGGATAGTGATAGCATGGGAAATTTGCAGGAGAGTGTGGAGAGGAGAGGGCTGGCCACAGGAATGGAAAGAGGGAATAATAGCGCCGATAGTAAAAAAGGGAGAAGGAGAGAAAGTGGAGGAGTATAGAGGAGTGACGCTAATGCCGACGATATATAAAATATATGCAATGGTACTAGTGAACAGACTAGAGCAAGAGGTCGAGAGAGAGAAGATGATCCCACCGAACCAAACGGGTTTCAGGAAGGGTGTAGGAACAATAGACAACATCTACGTGCTGAACCACGTAGTGGGAAGGCAGGTGAACGAAGAAAAAGGGAAATTGGTAGCGCTCTTCGTAGACCTGAAAGCGGCGTTTGATTCGGTGGACAGGAAGGTGTTGCTTCAAGCGATGGAGGAGAGAGGGGTCAGGAAGGGATTAAGGGAAAGGGTGGAGGAAGTACTGAGGGAAACGATAAGCAGAGTGAGAGCAGGGGGGGAGTTGGGAGAGGGTTTCTGGACGGCAAGGGGAGTGAGGCAGGGATGCCCATTGAGTCCGCTGCTTTTCAACCTGCTAACGGCTGACTTGGAAGAGGAGATGAGGAGAGGGAGATGGGGAGGGGTAGAAGTGAGAGGGAGGAGGATATGCACGTTAGCATATGCGGACGACGTGGTGGTGCTGGCAAAAGGGGAAGAGGAGATGAAAAGTATGATAAGGAGAATGGAAGAATACTGGGATAGGAAGAAGCTGGAAGTGAACGTGGCGAAGACCAAGCTGATAAGGTTCAGGAAAGGAGGGGGAAGGAGTAAGGAGATAGACTGGAGATGGAGAGGGAGGAAAATAGAGGAGGTGAAGGAATTTAGATACTTAGGATATGTGTTCAGGAAAAACGGAGGGCAAGAAGCGCACTTAAGGGAAAGGGTAAGGAAGGCAGGAGCAGTGATGAGGCAGGCTTGGGGAATAGGAAAGAGGAAATTTGGGAAGGAGTGGAAGAGAAGGATGTGGCTCTTCGACACGCTGGTGTGGACGGTGATGAGTTACGGAGCAGAAATATGGGGTTGGGAGGAAAGAAAGGAGATAGAGGGGGTGCAGGAGAGATATATCAGATGGACGTTAGGAGTGGATTGGGGAACGCCGGGATATATGGTGAGGGAGGAAGTGAAGAGAGACAAGATCAGGACAAGGGCGGCGAAGAGAGCATGGAATTACGAAGAGAAGCTGAGAAGTGGAAAAGGGAGCGAAATAGCGAGAGAGTGCCTGGAGGAGGTAGAAGAGAGGGAGAGGAGAGGGGAGGAAAGGAAATCCAAATGGGAAGAGGAGAGGAGAAGATTTAGGGACAAGTTCGGACAGGAAGGGAGAAGCAGGGAAAGAGAGAACTGGGAAGAGGTAGAGAAAGAGGACAGGAGACAGCAGGAAGGGGAAAGGATGGAGGAGATACAAGGATCGAGGTACAACAGGTGGTACAAAGAGATAAGAGTAGAAGGAGTCCCGGAGTACCTAGGAGGAAAGTGGAGCGAGGAAAGGAAGAGAAGAGTAGCGAGGTACAGACTGGGAAATGAGATGAGAGAGGGCAGGTACTGGGAAGAGGAAGAGGACAGGAGGTGTAGATTGTGCGGGATAGAAGAGGAGACGTGGGGTCACACGCTAGAGGTGTGCTGTAGGGAGGCAGAGGAAGAGGAGGAGAAAGGAGTAGCAGAGAGGGTGAGAGAGATTTTGGACGGAGCAGGCAAGGGAGAGGAATGGATGAAAGAGATGGAGAAACGAAGGAAAGAAAGAGGGTGGTATGGCAGAAGTGGAATGGGATGAATGAAACGGAAACGGAAGTCGGAGAGGAGGGAGTAGGAATGAGAATGCGTAACTAGGCTAACTAGGTTAAGAGACTAGGATAAGGAGAGAGGAAGAGAAGGTAATGGTAAAGAGAGACGGGCGAGCGACGAGAGGCGAGGTGCGATAAGCGGCGAGCGAGAGGCGATGTGCGTAGAAGAAGTGCCGGTAACCCTTCGGGGAGGCCGTAAATAAATATATATACTACAAAGATCAGAATCGCTAGCAAGTCGAGTAATAATGAGGATACGAGAATTTGAGTCTTTCCGCGGTTCACAGAAACTAATATTACCCACGGAACTACGCTCTAATATTATAATTCTCGGACAGCGATACACTTACCTTGCAATTCTCTGATCAACTGCGTCGAGTGGGGCACTAAGATCATCCTTCTGCCTGAATTGGTTCGTCAACGCTTGCGCGGTGTGGCGCTCTGCCCTCGTGTTTTCTTGGGACGATTCCTATGCACACTGTCGTCGCAGTTGCATCCCTTGGGTACCAGGAAACATCAGGTCCCTTTGCTGCCCTTTCGGTTCCGATGACCGACTCCACTCTTTCTTTATTCGTCGAGATTCAGTATGTCTCTGCTCTGGCGGCGTAGATGGCTAGATGAAACGATGTGTTGCGACCCAATAGGCTTTCGCCATGTTGGCGTAACGTTACGCGCGTTGTCGCTTCGTTATTAAGACGTTAGCACGCATTCGCACATTTGTTCGTACACGCACGCATACATGTCGTGAGGAAGACGATGACTACAGGGATGATTTGGTTGGGTTACGCACTGCAAAATTACCGCTACCAGTGTTCACAGAGGGTAGAGATAACTAATTGTCTGCGCTGTAAGCCCGGAGTTTTCGGATGATGTGAAACAAAATACAAAGCAATAATAATGAGTTGAAAAATGTAACGCGATACGTAACAATAGAAGTTATATCCCCGGACAGATCACATAACTCAATTATTTTAAATTTATTTAGACCCCCGGATAGACACCTTAACTACCAAGAATGGCCCAACCTCTTTTCAACGTTAGATTCTTATGATAAAATACTGATATGTGGTGGTTTTAGCGCCCGCCACGAGGTATGGGCAAGCGAGATTCCAATGAATCAGGATGGCAGGGAACTGCAACGGGCGATACTTGATTCTTAATTCTAGATTCTTAGTAACGGCTCCATCTCAAGGCTAAATCCAACGACGCATATGAAAGGTGTTTCAGATATTAGGCTGGCGTCTCCTGAACACTCTCTCTAAGCTCCATATCGGAGACGGTAGATGATCCCATGGGTAGCAATCATATCCAATCATTATTTCTCTCACCGACCTACTCATGTATAAATCTATTATTAGACAAAAATACGCGATGAATAATTGATCATGAGACACATTTGGACAAAAACTAGATTCCAAATTGAAAAACCTGTAAACTGTTGAAGATAACTATTTAGACAAGTATAATGAATTAGTAGACTCTGTTAAATCCTCACTTCAGGAAGCAGGGGCAAAACCTTGAAGCGAGAGCATAAAATACCGTAGACGTCCCGCCGGAACGCCATGGTGGATCCTTGAACGATCGGTGAAAGTAGAAAACAAGCGCAGAGACTTCTGAGAATATCGAAATCCGACTGAGGAAAACTATGGCAAATATATTAACACGACTAGAGCCACCAATACATTTGTATCTCGTACTAACAGGGAAAAATTTGAAAATTTCTGCAATTCACCAACCCCTGAAACGTCGCCGGCGGTCTCGAACCCCGGAAAGCTGGCCAAAAGTCAAAAAAAAATAAAAAATTCCAGGGAATTACAAAGGTTGGAATAGTTGTGGTGGTACTCCTAGTATGTAATATGTCCGTTACAAAGGCGAGCGTCCCTACCCAGCTTAGGAACGCATTCCGTTCGTGAGCGTTAGAGCAGCTGTTCGTCGCGCGTCGAAAATAAAACAAAGCTGAGACACGTGTAGAATCGCGAAAAGTGAACGGATTTTGATTCTCCAAAATGGATTCTTCTCCGGAAAGTAAGTACAATTTGAATGTGTTGCTCGAAATTATTGTTAACAATGTATGAAATAGTAAGTCATTAATAAAAGTGGTATTTTTCTTAGTTATGTTCTGAAAAGTGTTAAAAAGAGCAATAAGTCAAAACCTTCATCGAATCCTGCCCTAAAACTAAATGGAAATTGTTACTTAGACATTTCTTCAAAACATATCCAAAAATTAGCTGCATCTGACTGCGACTTCGGTTTTGAGGATGAGTCTTATACGTTGACGTGTGCACTAGGGTGGTCCTTGTTTCGGATATGTTATTTTTTCGTTTAAAAATGGTGCTTAATCGATTTCAAATAAATAAGTAAAAATTCATGCCTCTTTTAGTTCGATATTTTAATTGTATCCTGTCCCTGCCCCGTTCGAAACAAACATATCGTCCACGAATTGGCCTACCCTACACAAATGAGTCTCCGGGCTTCTGGAAATGCACAAGCTTCAAAGGTCATTAGGGATGTCACAGAAGGGAGTCCATCCAAAGCATCACGGTACCGTACGTCTATTAAACGCAATTCCGAAGATGTACTGTCAGGCAACGAATCATTATCACTTGTAGTTGAAGGTAAAATGACCAAAAGTCAATAACAATTAATACGTTCTATAAGCGTGCAAAAAAATGAGAAGTTATACCCGCCTTATAGATGTTGATATTCCCATGCCCATTATACCTCTATGTTCGGTCTGCAATTTAAAAATTTGAAGGATAGAGATGATCCTAGCCACGGCTAAAAATCGATTAAGCGGTCCATTTTAATATCCTGAGTCAGGAGCGAGGATGAAAGACCAAACAAACTGAGGAGCTACCGAGATCCGTGTTGATGCGTACATGCGTCTGGACGGAAAAGAAAGGCAATTTCGAACTTAATTTAGTATTATCTTGCTTTCATCATCGTTCAAACTCATCTAAATATGTAACTCGTTAGTTTGTTCGCTCTTGTTGTAACACTCATCTGATTGTGAATATTGTTAGACCTTAATTCCATCAAGGAGTGATCTGTGATAAAGTAACGTACAATTAGCATTCAAGTTCATAGATCATGATTACCTGTTACCTGAGTATTACAATGCTTACCTGATACATACTTGTTTACAGTGATAGTTTCATGATATATGTACAACACACATACAGTATTACGTGGTATGTTCTACATTCAGTTGTCAGACTGAAGCCAGTAGGATACTCTTGTATCACATCGAATAGAAATAGTTACAGCATACAGAATCTAAATACGTATCACATATAAAATTTTTTAAAAAGTATATTCCATACATTTTTGATTCATTATTTTACTCAAATAATTTCACCTTCCATCAATTTGCTGATGTGCATGCAGCATATATGTCACGAATTGACTTATATTTTTGTGCAGGTCCAGATTCCGATTGCAGGCGTAGCAGTAAGATTCCCTAAACATTATACGCAATGCTTTAAACGCATGACTTCTATCATAGTCTCTTCACTTATGATGGAATGTGAGATAGCAATTTGTATCAAAGTGTACAGATCTTAGAAAAGTGGGCAAAGTTGTGATAAGGACTTATACCCAGTGAACACACAACATAAGTATGACGTCACACATAGGTCACATAGAAATCATAAAATTTTTACGTCAATACGACGTGATAGTGACGACTCATAGATGATCTCGAGATGACGTCATGTTTGTGACATTATTATGACATCATACTGACATACATTTTGACTCTGATGTGATGTCATTTATCATAACTTTGATGTTGCGTACATAATACATGATATTTCCATCGTGCTGCGACGTCACATCAGTCATAAGCTTATGTATTACTTATGTAACATATGAATCATCCTATTACATAAATTACAAGTCAACGTTCTGACGTAAAAGTGATGTAATACGAACATCATATCTTTACCTGTTAATGCAAATATTAATATTTCGTTGTTGTAAGATGTATGAAAGGATTAGGATGTTATGTACTGGATAAAGAAAATTGTGTAAGCAAATTTCAAAATTAATTATTGTATTGTAATAAAGGTACAGTGACAAAGTCGTTACAATTTGTATTGGAAAAATAAAGACATTTCGATATTATAAAATCTGTTACAACAGTTATAAATTTTGTAGTGACATTTTTTTTTACAGGGTAAACATTTAAGGCGACCCGGTGGTCTAGAAATTTCGAAAAATCGTTTTTTTTCGATATTTCGAAAGTATAGTATCTTAAGAATATACTGTGAAAATGTTATGCGGAAATTCCTAATATTATAGCTTTTACAGGTAGAGAGCGGTCCGCGCGCTCCTCTTGGGTCTAGCGCTCGGAGCGCGACAGTTGATCCGACCTTTCTCCGAAAATATATACCTATTGTTGAACATTTGTAAGGGTAACGGCCATTTGGCTTTCCCCTGACTTGATCAGTACGACGTTTCGTCTTGACGAAGCAACATCGAGCAATTCGAAATAAAATATCATTAAATATGGATAGAAAGCAAGGCGGCGACTCTTCTAGACTACCATCTTCTATAGGGCGTAAAAGATCGTTCAAGGGCAATCGATTCACTATCGAAAATACGGTTGAGTTTACGAGCATGTCTGCGAAAAAGTTGGAAAACAATGAGGAATTGGACGTAAACGTTAATCCTAATTTCAATTATTGCATCATCGAATTCGGCATGATATTTTTACATTTACACATATATACGTTTATACAAGTTTAGATAAGTTTCTGCAGGCTTAAACAGAAATTTCTATAGTTATTCAATATTTTACCGAAGTTATTTTAGTCTTGGTTGAACTTCGAAGAGTGCAACAACTACAAATTATTTTTTTTCATAATGAGTGGACGGGAAGGAAGTACGAGTGGGAATGTTCATCCTGGTCGTAGTAAAAAAAGAAAGTTTAGTGGAAACCGTTTTACCACTCAAAATGAAACAGCATTTACGTCAGCTTCGGCGAAAAAACTTCAAAATAGCATGAACAGGGAGGTTCCCATCGCTTCGAATTTCGCGTATTGCATTTTGGAGTTTGTTTCTGTATTCGCTGCAATTTCTGAAATAGTAATATGTAAAACTTGTAAAAGTGATGTGTCTATTTCGCAATCAAGTTTCCGTGGCTTAGGTTTTCGGTAAAATGGAAATAAGTGACATCACGAAAGTGTTTTTGAGGTCTATGGAAAAATATGGCGTAAAGTATCTTACATACATACATCGGCGATGGTGACAGTAAAACTTGCAGGGGGCTCCTAGATGCTAAACCGTATGGAGATACTGCAGTAACAAAAAAAGAATGTATTGATAAAAAACGGTCACTAGGAGCCAATAAATTTATTCTTTGAGTTTCACTTTGAGTATATCGGTGAAACCAAGAGAAAGCTCAAAACTAGAGTCAAGGAACACAGAAGCAATATTAATATTGCTTCTATGGCTGATTCTAAAAAATAATCGAAATTGATGTCCTTAATGATTTTTACAAACCAGGATTGTCAAATACAAGTTTTTAAAAAAAATAAAACTTCTGTACCGGATGTACAAATTAATGAAACAAATTTATTTTTTATATGATATACAAACGAGATATATTCAAGAAAGTACCCTGAAAATATTCCCTTACTATGTCCCAACTGCTAAATTCGGAGAAAATTATTAACTGAAATCGTAAAATTCCTAACTTATTGTTTGTTATCTTATTTTTCACTCATATAGGATAGCACTGACTGTACCTTCATGAGTTTAAAGTTTGAAAAATGTGATTGGAAATATTTTTAAATATAATTCAAAATTTGTCCGTGAAAAATCGATCATTCCCTCACCGTTTTGAAACAGTGTGATTGGCGCGAAATTTAAAGGCCTATCGAGCTCCACTGCAATTTTTTTTTAGCTGGCAACATTGGCCTGGATAATATACACAATAGCGGACGGTTGAAGAAAAGACGTTTTGTCAAAACAAATTTGACAAGTTTTTTTAAATATTACATTTTTCAACGTCATTCCCTCATGTAATATTATTATAAGGTAAGCACTTTTTTATTTAATTATTATAGCATATTTGTATACGTTTCCAGTAGTAATAAAGTACTATTCACAGTTCGTAAGAAAGTAAGGTTATGTTTATAAGCTTGCGGCAATTTTGTTTCATTTCGTCATTCCCTCATAAAATCTTTTAATGAGGGAATGATGTATTTTCTAATAACTATAAGATATTTATGTTAGTTTGATTGCTTTCAGTACGCGGATACTCTATAATGTCGAGAAGTAGAAAATTAACCACTGCAGAAGCAAAACTGAAGAAAAAGGAGTATGACAGGAAGCGTCAAGAAAAACTGCCCTGAAAATTCAGAAAAACTGAGGGAGAAACCATGACTCAAGTATTTAAAGAAGAAAGAAAAAGGTCAGGTCAAGTCCGTCAATGCTATGAGTTCACGAGAAAAAAGACAGAAACGAAAACAATGGCGATTAATCGGTTCAAAATGTTATTTCGTTAAAGAAATCGATGACAAACAATAAAAACTTTGAGAAGATAAAAATAACTAAAGTCAGCTGCAATTAGATTGCAAAGAGACTAAAAAAATCGCAATTCTTGTTTTTCTCATTATTCTTTTCTTTTATATTTTACATTATAGATTTAATTATTATAGTTTTGCAATAGAATTGTTTAATTATTATAATTTTGCAATAAAAAAACTAATTGGTGCATTATGGAGTTTTGAAATATTGTAAAATCATATTTTAAGTCATTCCCTCACGAATCTGTCATTCCCTCATTTTCGAATTTTTTGTTTTATTTTTATAATTAATTCAAACTCAAAAAAGTTGGGGACCACTATAATATTTTTATCAAACAAGACATAAACTAAGGATTGAGCAAAAAAAATTCGATAATGAGTCAAACAAAAAATTACCAACTCGAAAAATGGATCTCGGTCGTGGTCTGAGTCAACCCGCATACAAGAACAGTCTGCAACATATTTACAGTACAAGGAAAAAAAGAGAAAATGTAAAACGCGGAAGGCCTTCATCGAATCTATTGGGTTGTTCGGAAAGTCATTTCGTTTTTTCCCGGCAGAGGATTTAATTGTATTCTTTTGCACTCAACTTCACATTTAAGCCGTATAATTTTTATATGCTTCGAGAGCTCATATAGCAAGGCTTGTGTGTGAAAAATTCCAATTAATTCTACGCAGTAGTTTTTGGTTCGTGCCTTTTTAAATATGGAAACCGAAAAGCAGCATTTTCGACATATCTTACTGTTTTACTACAGAAAGGGTAAAAATGCTGTTCAAGCCAGGAAGAAATTGACTGATGTGTATGGAGAAGGTGTGTTGACAGTAGGCCAGTGCCAGAACTGGTACGCTAAATTTCGATCCGGAAATTTTGATGTCGAAGATGCACCACGTTCGGAAAGGCCGGTTGAAGCTGATGAAGACGCGATAAAGGCATTAGTTGATGTGAACCGGCGAATAACAGCACGTGAGATCGGATTGAGGTTAAATTTATCAAATTCAACAGTTTATGACCACTTAAAAGGCCTGGGATTATCCTCGAAGCTCGATGTATGGGTTCCCCATGTTCTCACAGAGAGAAATCTGTGTCGCCGCATCGACGTCTGCGATTCGCTTCTCAAATGTCACGAAAATGATCCGTTTTTGAAGCGCATCATTACTGGAGACAAAAAATGGGTTGTATACAACAACGTCAAACGCAAGAGGTCATGGAGCAAAAAAGATGAAACGGCTCAAACCATTTCCAAAGCCGATATTCACCAAAAAAAGGTGATGCTGTCTGTTTGGTGGGATTTTAAAGGAATCGTTTTTTTTTGAGCTTTTACCGGATAACACAACGATTAATTCGGAAGTCTACTGTCATCAGCTGGACAAACTGAATGATGCACTTCAACAGAAAAGGCCAGAACTAATCAACAAGAAAGGTGTAGTATTTCACCAAGACAACGCGAGACCTCGCACAAGTTTGGTCACTCGCCAAAAGCTTTTACAGCTTGAATGGGATGCAATGCTACACCCACCATATTCTCCAGACCTGGCACCATCGGATTATTATTTGTTCCGGTCACTCCAAAATTTTTTAGACGGTGAAACCTTCACCTCAAATGAGGAGGTCAGAAACCTCCTTGATCAGTTTTTTGCCAGCAAAGACCAAAAATTTTATGAGCGTGGAATATTGCTACTACCAGAAAGATGGCAAAAGGTGTTGGACCAGAACGGTCAATATATAATTTAATAAAGTATTTGTTTATTATACGAAAACTGTCTTTCATTTCCACAAAAAAAAGTATCGGGTGATGGTTCGTAGAAGAAACGCGGCTTTTCTTCACTGCATGGCGTAACAACTCTTATTGGTTATTATTCTGGCAAAGTAATAGACTTGGTGGTTAAAAGTTCGTACTGCAGAGGTTTTCAAGAATGGAAAGATGAAAAAGATTCTCAGGAATATCTTGACTGATACGCAGAACATGACGATACGTTCACTTCGAATCACGAAGGTTCAGCGGGTAAGATGGAGGTAGACGGTATAGTAGGAATGTTTGTGGCATCCGAAGAAAACTTCGGAGTGAAGTACGGAAATTATATAGGAGACGGGTACTCAAAAACGTACAAGGCAATTTTGAATGAAAGTCCGTATAGTAATGAAGTAGAAGTTGTCAAGAGCGAGTGGGTTGGGCACGTGCAAAAAAGAATGGGTACTCGACTCCGCAATGTGAAGAAAAAAAAGAAACTAGGCGGTAAGGGAAAACTGACTGATACGCTGATAGAAAAATTGACAATTTATTACGGTTTGGCTATCCGAAGAAACGTTGATTGGTCGGAAATATCAGAAACCCGATTATGACAACATATGACCATTTATGCTCGAGGAACGAAAAACCGAGCCACGAAAATTGTCCTACAAGAGCAGAAAAATGGTGTAAATGGCAGGTTGCTCAGGCTACAGGTGGTGACTTCAATCATCCTCCGCCGCTGCATCCGGATGTGCAGAAGCATCTGCTTCCGATTTACAAGGACCTGTCGAAACCAGAGTTGCGGCAAAGATATTTGGGTGGACATACGCAGAATGCGAATGAGAGCTCCAATGCCACCGTTTGGCGCTTAGCTCCCAAGCAGTTACATTGTGGGTTGCTAATTGTTGAGATTGCTGCGTTTTTGGCTGCGATTATATTCAATGAAGGTTATTCTGGGATTCTCCTAATCATGCAGAATAGAGAAATAAGTATTGGAAATAGTTGTGTCCACTTCGCGGAGGAACACGACGAGCAGCACTTGAAGAGGCAGAATCGCCGCAGCCTCGAAAGCACTAAAGAAGCTCGCCAAGTTCAAAGAAAGGAGAGATTGGCAGAAAACCAGCTCTTCGAAGACGAGGAAGGTCCACTTTATGGTCCCGGTGTTACACGCAACGCAATAAGCCTTGCCTTTAACTTCGTTCTCTGAGTAGTCGTTCATATAAGAAAATACAAATTGTAATTCTCACGCGCGCTTCGGCTGTAAAAGCGCGCGTGAGCGCCACTGCTTCTTGCTGGCCGACCGTCCAGCTCACCCCCCACCGCGCGCACTCGGCCAATCGGCGCCGGGGAGCTCATTGCCTGGGCCACGCTCTCCCTATATAAACGGGACGCGAGCCGGGAGCAATGATTCCGCCGATGACCGAGCAGCGAGCACAAGCCAACAACCCACACCAAGGGAATAAACCAAATCCATCTTTCTCAAGATTGCTCTTCATTTCTCCCCGCCGTCAACCACCGATCCTCATTCCCCCAGCCGAACTCCCCATCGCCCTTATCCCTCTGCCGGCCCCGGACCTCCGGAGCCACCCGACGCCGTGCCATCGTGGAGGGACGATCGCGACCTGCAGGGGTGTCCAGCCTCTCCTCGGCGCAGCGGGAGGCCTTGGTCCCGGCGAAGGCCTACGCCGCTAGGGTGACGTGGCAGTACCTCCAAGACCTACTGACGGAGAGAGCCAGAACCAACTTCGCCCCTCCCCGGAGGACTCCGACGATCCGTGCGCCATTCCGGAAGATCACCTTGAGCGACTGGACCTCCGGGCCCCTTTCCTTTCCCAGCACCCTCGGCCCCTCCCTCTCCCCTCCTGCGCCTCTAGCCACCATCCGAAAACCCACGCGCCCTCTACCTCCTCGACCCCCTTCTCGCCGCCCGAAAACCCTCGTCGAGACACCACCCAAAACTCCCCGCCTGCCTCCACCTCTCCCTCCCGGCCGAAGCTCCATTCGCTCCCCCACCCGCGCTAACCTCAACCCCCGGAGGGTTATCATTATTTCCCCCCCTTCCCGCAAAAACCCCGCTGATTCTAACAACCCCCCAACCCATCCCCGCGTACCCCCCCCTCCCCCCCTGTTCCTCTTGATCTGGAGAGCCGCCCCGCCTAGGCCCCCTCTCCTACATCGTATCAATCTTACAAAAACCACCCTGGGACGTTGCAAAGGTGTTTTGAACCAGCGATGAAAAAAAACGATTCACCCCATTCTGTTTAAGTTAATTTCTGTAGACAGGAATTGCGAATCCTTGTCGCTAAAGCTCCAATATCTCGAAAAAAGATATTTTTAGGGCATTTTGCACAAACATGTTCGGTGAAAATCCGATCTTTTTTTTCTGAGTGCCGCTATTTTTACAATATGCAACATTTTCGACTTTTTTTAGGTTTATCAGAAGGGAAACTAAGAACTGCCTCTGTGCCAAAGTCTGCGTGGGCTGCAAACCCACCAGGCGCATTTGAATTAGCCCAGTTTTAAACAAAAAAAAGCCTCGGATGGTTAAGCGAACTGTGGTTCTTCAACAAACCGGTACGTCCTCTGACGATACCGGACCTAATTCAACCGTGGTCAACGCCGACCAAACTGTTCGGGTCAAAGGGTTCCGCTGTAAAGAACCTGGCTGTGGCAGGTTCTTTGCTACGAAAACGGGACTGGGAATGCACCGAAGATCCGCGCAACCGGACTCTTACGATGTCGCATAAAATATCGAACCTGCCAAAGCTCGCTGGAATCCCGAGGAGGTCTCAATCCTTGCTCGACACGAGGAGTCGGTGAAGCATCTGACGTCCCTAAAGCTTCTCCGTAAATCGGACATAACGATCCTGTCCACGAGTGTTCTCATTGGCGGTCTCAATGAGATTGACCAAATCTGCCGATCAACTGCAGTTGGCCCTCGACCCGGGAGCGAAGGAAAGCGTTGACAACGGTCTCTCTTTAGCGTGCAGCCTGCGCAACATCTCAGGCTTAAGGGGGTATTATCGTCTAGAATTTAGAGTTATGAACTTCGACAATCTGTCATTGGATGATGAAGAGTGGCCCATGTGGGCCACAGAGTGGTGCCAAATATGCGCGTACCGCGAGAACGGGATCTGGAAGAAGATGTCGATGATGGTGATCTAAATTCGAATTATTTCATGCAACATGTTACAGGAGTATTCAGATAAAATTTGTACCATGAAGATTCTCACTATGAATGATTCAGTATGGTCCCCTCAGCAAAGTGTTCCCATATGTTTTATGTCACGAAAGTAAAAACATACTTGAGTCATCCAAAAGAATGGAGAACAATTATTTTTCAGAATTTTATTGACGTCACCCTTATTCCATAAATTGTCATGCTTAACATTTTAGTTATATCACATGCCTACGTTCGTACGAGCAGCGCTGCAGCCGAACATTGAAGGCGCCCCAGGTCGGCCAGCGGCAGCAGAAATCGAACGCCAGCCAGCAGCGGGCCAGCCAGCACTGCGCCAGCCAGCTGATCACGATTATGGTATATAGCTTTGGAAATATTTACCCGAGCTATGAATTCCTCATCTTTAGTAAATGTTCCGCATAAGTTTCTCCGTTTTGTCGTACATGCCGATCCCGTAATTGTTCAACTGTGTGATAGAATCAACTCTGTATAGTCACGCTTTCATTTCAAATATACCGTTAATATTCATGCTCTTATCATGAAATTCTATTTAGCTGCCGTTATCAGCAAGTGTTAGTCGATCACATACACGGTATGTCTGACCACGCTGACTTTTGTAACACGGTTCACATTTATTGTTTTAAAAACGTACAGCCAAATTTCGGGCTGCCTGCAGCGAACGGGAGAGCCCGAAACAAGCTTCAACAAGATATATTGTTTTATAATTTATACTCTTTTTTAATTTTAAGAATCTTTATATGTCCATGTACTGCCTTGATGTTCGATAACGAGATCCGTAGACTGAATACAACCCTCGTCTTACTTCTAGTAATCTCACGTCACTTGCCTTTATCGAGATTCAGGATTAAGTTTTAACCGTTACTTGTTTAGTTCATAGAGTGCCTCGCCACCAGCGAGCGAGGCAGGGTATGCGGTGTAACGACCCCAGGGCTTCGCCCTCCATTTTTTTCACAATTTAATACTCCACGAACATTTTATTTTAAGTCGATTATCCAAATGTACGAGGACCATCTTCGATCTATTTTTTTGGAAACCAGGTAAACCTCAATCTCCTACAAAGATCGAGGTTTAACGTTCCTTCACTCAAGTAGATACTATAATATAGAACAAGGAGGGTCACTCACTAACAAATATATTTAATCATATAACATTATTCACGAACTTCAGGAAACGCCGGGATGACACGCTCCCCGAGAACGACTCACCCCGTCGCAGTACTAAGTATAACTAAGAAATTCTAAACAGGTAACTAAGAAGGGCGCGTACCTACCTGGATGCGTATGTAACAGCAACCCTTAGTCGCGGATGACTCATCGACCAAAAGTCCACCCTCGCCATCGGCGACTCACACCACCAAAGCCGAATAACCAAAACAAGTGACGCATCACCCAAAAAGTCCAAGGGCAACCCCCACTCCTGGTTCTAAGATAGGGCATTCATAATTAGTATATAAGATTCTGCACAGCGCACTGCAGAGAGTCAATTAGCTACCCGCTGACCAGTAAGCACGGCTTCGGTCTTCGTTTTAGTATTTGATAGTTTAAACCTCAGTGTTACAACAACCTACACGATGTGAGTAATAAACGAATATAGACTTCCGTTTCCGGTGACAAAGTGTGTAGACGAAGTGTGGGACAGGGCAAGAGAAAGTGTGTGTAGCGGCGGGAGATAGCGAGGTAGGTGAAAGCAGGGTAGTGGAGGAGGTAGAGGAGGGTGAGAGGGAAGTGGGGAGATAAAAGGGAGAGAAGCTAAGGGGCGAAAGCGGGTGGAGTGAGGCGAGAAAGGTGGTCAGAATACGTTGAGAGGTTAGGACGGAGAGTAGGGAATGAGCGCGGTGGGCACGGGTGTGAGAGGCAGAGGAACTGCGGTAGAAAGACGGGTCGATAAGGTAGGTGGCAGGAATACCGGGTGTAGGTTGAAGGAAGAGACGTCGGTAAGAGAAGGCGAGGAGCCGAGAGACAGAGAACAATCGAGAGAATTGAATAACTTAAAGAGCGACAGGACAAGGGGGTGGAGAGGATGGGTGACGAGGCGGGTAGGTGTGAGTTGGGTGACGAGAAGAGGAGAGGGAGACCGACGAATCTGTCGAGGCTGGTCTGGGTACGGTCGGGGAGTGAAGGAAATATAGCGGAGTTCCTGGCAGGAGTAATAAACGAATATATTTCATTCTACTATTTCTACGTTTACTAAATTTCCTAACTCTTACCAAATCACGAAATCCTAAATCCAATCACTGAATCTTTACTAAATCTACTAAATCGAATCACTGAATCTTTACCAAATCTACTAAATCAAAAGACACCGAATCAATCCTACTAAATATACCAAATCCTATAATACCAAATCCAAGGAACCCAGAATTTCGACCGATCTTCCTAACTCCTTGCAAAACCATTCAATCGTGTCAATTATTCTAATTCTTCTGAAAAACGTTCAAATAGAACCAATCTCCGAAATCTCCCCAGTTCATTCGCATCTTCAACAACCACGCATCCTCGACTACGAATCTCGCACCTAATAGCTTCACGCAGCCTCCCGCATCAATCGACTCACGCTGTATCGTCACTATGGTAAGCAGTTTCATTCGCTAAAGAGCAGCTCTTATTCTAGACCTTCAAGATTCCCAACCTTTTTTCGGCCAATAAGTTACCCACTGGCGGAGCGAATACTCGCTAGCTATTCCAACATCCTTTGGCGGAGCGTTCTTCGCTAACCAATCCCTTCATGAATCCGGTGGAGCGCGAAAGCGCTAGCCTTTCCTCCTAAATAAAACCTCGGCGGAGCGCAAGCCGCTAGCCATCCCATCCCAGGCGGAGCGATTAATTCGCTAGCCATTATCCTACACCTGGTGGAGCGCAAGCCGCTAACCATCCCAAATCCCAGGCGGAGCGATTAATTCGCTAGCTAAATCCACTCTGCTCACTATACAGCAAACGAAACTGATCGCTCCACGGAACAGACGAGGCGGCAAGAGAACGCGTAAGCAACGTAATCGTCGTTTAACGCAACTTGAGACGGCTCTGGCCAGATACGTGACCCAACCGGTACCTCTCGATGAAGAGCTCGCGCGTTATTTAAACGAAATCACGTCCGGTCCACCAACACCTCCAATATCACTCACCGATAACGAATACGAACGTCAACAGTCGGAAATCGGCCAAGACTACGACCTCAATTCGATAATCGATTTCCATATCACCGATATCGATTCTTTGTTCAATCCTAACCCGGAGCTCGATTCCGATATTGAAATAATATACGAAAACGTAACAGCTAATAAGTTCGATAATAACACACCGCGACCGCGTGGCGTTCCGCGGATCATAATCATAGAGAAGGCGAATTATTCACTGTTCACCCTACAACCCGTTACGCCCTCTTGTGAATAAAACAGCCTTGATTTCACTTACACCACATTATTCTGTCATTGTATCATTCCCCTTTCCGCCTCCCGTATTCCCGTACACTTGTATAATAAAGGAGGCCCCCGTTCCTAGACACCCCAGGTCCGCAATAATTTCACCAGCATCCTGGGACGTCACAGCGGCGAAGGACAGACAGTCAAATGAATCTCATTAACTTTCTATACAAGATGGCCAAACCTCACCGTGGTCGGAAAGGAAGAGGGAGAGGGAGAGGCAGAGGCAGAGGCTAAGCCCTACGTGGTAAGACACGATCATCGGAAACTCATCCTAACGTCTGTGGAGGGCTTAGAAGGATTTGGTACGCTTGCTCGCAGTGTCATTAATCAAATGTAATCATTTTCGACAACGAGTTATTCAGCTTTCGACAAGAGTACAAAGTTCTTGTGTGAAATGGAATAACAACAATTTCTTTTGTTAATGCTAATTATGCATCAGTTTTATATTTCTTATTTATCGATTTGTTGATTTTAGGCAAGAACTTTGTAGTGTTGTCTACGGCTGAATAAGACATTGAGTCGAAAGTGATTCCGTCTGATTTATCACACTATCAATGAGGGTGCGATACCAAATCCTCAAAAGCCCTCCACACTCGTCAGAATGAGTTTCCGATTATGGGTGTCTTACCTCAAAATACTTACCCAAGGAAACCCTACACACCAAAGAAGTATGTGCAGAGTCAACATGAACACTTTATATAATGTTTATACTTATTACTTATACTTATCATTTTATTACTATTATTTTTATACTCTACGGGGTGAGCAAAATAAAAAGATACAGTCAAATAACTCGAAAACTACGCGAAATCAAAAAAATGTTGAAATAAAAGTTACATGGTTCAGAGGGGGACATTCGATGGTGACCTTGTAATGACCTTGAAATTAGTTTAATGGGGTTTTTTCAAGGTCAACTTTGTTTTTTTAAACGGGAACACATATTTTTGACATTGGCAATCGAAAGAGATGGAAATTTTGAGTCCGATTACGTTTTTTAAATATTAATACATTTTGACCTTGAATTTTTTTTCACCTTTCAGCACATTTTTAATATTAAACTAATTTCAAGGTCATTTCAAGGTCACCATCGAATGTCCCCCTCCAAACCATGTAACTTTTATTTTAACATTTTTTTTTGATTTCGCGTAGTTTTCGAGTTATTGACTGTATTTTTTTCTTTTGCTCACCCCGTAGAGTATAAAAATAATAGTAATAAAATGATAAGTATAAGTAATAAGTATAAACATTATATAGAGTGTTCATGTTGACTCTGCACATACTTCTTTGGTGTGTAGGGGTTGCTTAGGTAAGTATTTTGAGGTAAGACACCCATGGTCGGAAACTCATTCTGACGAGTGTGGAAGGCTTTTAAGGATTTGGTACCATCCATTACAATCCATCCGAGACCATTTTAAGCGAGAAGTCAATGGCGAGGAAAAAACAAAAAGTGGACAAGCTGCCAAAAAAAAAAAGAAAAAATACATCTTCTACGATCAACTTCTTTTTTTGAGAAAATATATAGAAAGTCGGCCTACGTCATCTAATATTGAAGCTGAAGCGTCGCAACAGGAAGAAGTACAGAACACCGAAGAAGACGATACGCCACAGCATGAAGATATTCAAGATACAACATTAATTCCCGAAATAACACCATCGACATCACGAAAAAGGAAGGCGAGAAATGATTATTCGGAAGATCTTGTTGCAAAAGAAATTACCAATATTTTGACAGAGAGTGTCAATCTGCAAAAACAAGAGAAACAGGATGACCACATGGGGAATAGAACATTCCTGATGTCGCTTCTTCCTACGCTAAATCAATTGACTGTGGACCAATCCTTTTACGTACGCTTGAAAATCATGGAATTGTTGCAACACCTGCTCATGTCGAATTATCAACCAAACTATACTGTTCCAGCCACGCCACTCAATCCATATAATTATAATGTGCCCTCATCCAGTTTTGTAAACCAACCAACTCAACCAATATACACCAGTCATCCGCTGCCAACTTTTCAACAACAAAGCAGATTTAATACAACGCAGCCACAACAGAATCCCTACACTTTGATTGATCGGTCCTTCACAAACTTCCATGCCAATAGTTCTTATCAATCTTCTACACTTATTACTGATTGACGCCCAACTTCAAACATATCTTCCGTAAACGAACCCAGAACTCCTGCAACAGTAATATCTGATATGAAAGTCAATTCAGTTTGAATGAATTACACCCAGACTCGAGCCAATAAATTTTCGATGTGCAAAGAACGTATTACATTTCATTACTTGCCTCAGTGTTATAATCAATCTTTCAACAGGATCAATCGACAATCTCATCACCGTATCATTTTTTTGTATCGAATCACCCACACAATTTAATAATTCGTCGAAACTTGCGACTGACATACGATAATATGCAAAAAATTTGTCAGGCTATTTCCGATGTTCATTAAAATGCGAAAGAAATTTACCCAAGTTCAATCGGCTATTTAAAATTGGGTACATCCACCAGCGTCGAATAATTTCATTTTGAATCCTCTTCTTTTTTCTCTCAAAAAAATACAGCGCTGCGATGGCACCGACTTGTGTAACCACTGCATGCATTCTGTAGACGAGTCTGAACGAGAATGCGGAACGCATCCAGCGCTAACACGCTCGTGTAGTAGCTCGTCTTCCGAGCGCGGAACACGCTCGTGTAGCCCTGGCCTTAGAAGTTCCGATCCGTTGTGGATGTATGGGAAATCGTCTGAAGTACCAGGCTTATGTGGATGGAACGGTTTCATGGAGCAGATTACCTCCAAAGGGAAATACCCGATGTCTGACGTCAATACCATGGGCTTTATCAATGCCTCGCCTAGTGATTATAACACCGTATACACGACGTTGCTCACTGTAGCCGAAGAGTGCGAAAAAGCTAGACAAAGTACATGCTTTGTAACGTTCGACCAACCACTCTACCAGAAAGCCCGTGACATTGTTGCTTCTAGTTAAGATCATAGGCTTAAAAATGTCGTCGTTCGTCTTGGTGGATTCCACCTTATGATGTCCTTTCTGGGATCGATTGGGTACGTCATGTCTGGGGGTGGAATAAAGGAAATGTTATCTACCATTTATGCGCCACTATCCGTAGACAAAATGTTGACCGGTCGTGCTTATTCGAGAGCTGTCCGTGGACATTTACTGGCACTTTTGGCTTTGGGACACTTGAGTATTTTGTTAAATTTACTGACGACGAACGGATCGAAATTGAAGAAATCCTGACCGATTGTTGCGACGGGAATGGAGGATTGCATAAACCGATTTTCTTGAATCCATATTGCATCGATTTACAGCCAAATTGGACGAACTGAAAAAGAACGGGCCTACCGCTAAGCTGTGGGTACAGTATTTTCATATGGTTATTTTGGTGAAAAATTTCATAGAAGCCGAGCGCACTGGGAATTGGAAATTACACCTGTCCACGATAGCTGAAATGATGCCCTTTTTCCACGCGACTGGTTACTTTAATTACGCCCTGTCTGCACAACTGTACGTACAGGATATGCATGGACTTCGAGGAAGTATTCCGCCACGGGAATATCACAAATTAAAGGAACGATGGCTTCTGCACAATTAGGCGATCGGACAAATTTTGGTCGGGCATTTGGAGTGATATGACCATCGAGCAGACCATGATGCGGAGCATATCGACAGATGGCGGATTTACAGGAGGTTGCGGCTACACCGACAGTGTCTTGACTAAGTGGACAAAGGGATTACCAGTTATGCAGCGAGTTTCCCAATTAATCGAAGAATTTGTTGGCGTGATCACCTCAACTTCGGAACAGCATGTTGACTCGAGGCCATCACGTAAAGAAAGAGACCACGCGGATGTGGACAAACTTCTGAAATGGCTTTCAGCGTTGGGATTCTCTAACGCCTCAACGATAATTGTCGTTACCGTTAATTATCGATTTTCGTCGCTTGCGCGATCGACGTGACGTGATTCAGTAACTAAGCTTTAGCGATTTTTATCGATGCAAGATCTGTTATTATTGTATCGACAAAGTTCGGTACCGATTCGATACATTTGACAACGTTGCAGTTCCGCACCGATTAAATACCTATGACTCTCTTAAGGGTACATACATCAATATGTACCCATATGTTATACCTCTCCTAGGCAATTCAGTCAAAATAATTGATAACTATGGCGCCAGTGGGGAAGTAAGAGGACCCGCCTTATTCTTTGCCGGGGGTTTGGCTAGAGAAGACGAAGGTAAATTTATGACTCTCTTAGCCCTGTTCCTATTAGGGCCCTCCTATTCAAAGACTGACAGATTGCACATCCAGGTCCACAAGAGAACAGCTGCCGCATCAGCATCCAATACAATTACTCATCTGACACAAGAAAAGACAGAGGATTTGATAAGGGCAGTCCAATGAAAGGCAGAAGAGGTGCCCAGCTCTGTGGATGATGCACTAGGGATGATGGTGGCCATCAAACCAGATCTCTCGTATGATGTTGAGGCCACAATAGCACAACTTGCAGCCCCTGGAGAATTGCTGAGAGAAGGCTACATCACAGAAATAGCTGCCCTACTGTTAGATCAAGCCAGGTTAGTATATTCGGGGTATAAATCTACATCTATTCATTCTATATTACAGGTGATAGATAATCTGGAAGCTGCCATAGGGGGGGGGGGGGGCAGTGGTTGCATTTAGGGGAGAGATGCAGTCATTTGTAGACATCCGGCAACAGGTGAAGCATAGTCCATACATGGGACTTAGAACTCAAATCCCCGATAAGTTCAGAATAGCTAGGTTCCCAATGCTGACATACATGGGACTCTTATACCATGGATCCACCTTGACCTCAGAGTCAGAAAAAAAAGGACTCTTAAGTAATTTGGAACTGGGTGCCAGACTGGTGGACGAGGAGTCGTGGCGTCCCAGCTCCCTCATTACATGTGCCAACCGTGGACCTCCTCGTGGTAAGAGTCGGGCAATGGAGCAGTCCCTCGGGACGCTCCAGCAAATCACGGCTCTGGCTGTCGGTTGCCCAAAGGGTTTCCCTCTTCGGGGGGAAACTCACGTACCCACAGACCGGCCACTGGCGGGCGGCCGATAAACTGGCGGGGGTTTTCAGGGGGTTGTGGGTTGCCAGCCCACTACCCCGACATTCAGCAGGCCCGAACAAGTATAATTTAAGGAGCAGAACCCGTCGCGAGCCTCAGCCCGACGGGCCTGCTGAAACAACGCAACGGCAGATTCTGCGCGGTCCTATGTCGGAGGGGACTGGGGAAATCGATGAGGTTGAGGAAGCACGCGAGTTGTTTCACTGGGAGCAATGCGGCCAGGACTTTCTATCCAGAAATGGACTTGGCCTGCATAGGCAGAAGAAACACTCGAGGGAAGCGAACGCTGCGATAGAGCTACCATCGGCAAAAGTGCGCTGGATTGATGAGGAGCTGCGACTGATGGCGTTAGAGGAGGTAAGAGCACCAACTCGGGTGGTACGATTCATCAATCAGTATCTCCAGACCGTGGTGCCGGGAAGGACACTGGAGGCTATTAAGGGGATCCGTCGCCGAGAAGATTACAAACTCATGGTGGCGGACACCCGTGAACGTTTCGACGAAGCCTCCAGTGAAGACCCTGAAGAGGCACCACGGATCTCCTCTCCGCCTGGACCGTCGGGGTCAATCGTCGATCCAGGATCGGTTGGGCAAGAACCATCCGCCCCCGTGGCACCTGGTTCGGGGCCTCGAACACCATCACTCGAGGCCCCGTCCCTTGGCGAGACGATACGGAGACTATTTCCGATCGTTCGCCGAGAGGAGCGTCATCGAGCGACTGAGGTCGCACGAATAGCCGAAGACGTTCTGCAGGAAATTGACGTTGATGAGGCCATCGTCAACTGGCTTTTCGACGTCTCCCACGGCGGTCTATCACTCGATGGCTCGAGGGAACATCTCGGCGGGAAGACTCAGGAATCTCGATAGGCAGGTCAGGCGCTCAGTGAGAGCCTGGCTGAGGCTCCCCGACGACGTGACGGTCGGCTACTTTCATGCGTCAGCGAAAGACGGCGGTTTGGGCATACCCTCCCTCACCACCCAAATTCCTGACCTCACGGTCAGTCGCCTTAGCAAGCTGGAACATTCCACGCTGAGGGCTGCCCGGGCCGCCTTTGCCTCGCAGCGCGTCCAGCGAAAGTTAGGATGGGCGCTGCGAACGCTGAGGCGGGCCGGGATCATGACACCCACGGTCCCCACAGCCGAGGCACGCCAGCAGCACTGGACGGGGATACTGCACGCGTCGGTGGATGGACGGGAGCTCAGGGAATCGTCCGCGAGCTCCTTGTCCAGTCACTGGGTCCACCACGCTCCCGAACAGATACCCGGGCGAGACTACGTGCAGTATCACCACGTCCGCGTCAACTGCCTCCCGACACTAGTGCGTACATCACGTGGACATTGATAGTGAGGCTTCATAATCAGTGCAAATCACTTCGTCAGATCGAAAAGCTCACTGGGAGGCCAAAATCGACGATTTACGATGTTATCGAACGTTTTGGCCAAAGTAAAACAGTGAATAACAAGCCAAGAAGTGGGCGCCCTCGCTCACTTACCGACGCGGACAAGCGGTTCATCCTGCGGCAGATCAAAAAGGACCCCAAAACTAGTGCCCCTACAATAGCAGCCGACCTACTCAAGAGAGGAGTGAACGTCACCGTGAGTACAGTGCGTAATGTGTGTCGCGCAGAAGGCTATCATGGTAGAGTAGCCGGGAGAAAGGGATGCTAAGATCAGTTTCAGTTTGCTAAAGATCATCAAAATGAGCCGCCCGAGTTCTGGGACAGTGTTATTTTCAGTGATGAGAGTAAATATTACATTTTTGGTTCAGATGGGAGACAAACGGTACGGCGACAGAAAAATAAAGAGCTAGATCCAAAGAATTTGAAAGCTACCGTGAAACATGGGGGAGGCTCAGTCATGGTGTGGGGCTATATGAGCTCCTCTGGGGTCGGAAAAATTAATTTCTTCGAGGGCACCATGGACCATATGAAATACATACACATTCTCAAGAATAATTAGACGGCTAGTGCAGAGAAATTATTGCGTCCAGAGATAATAAAAAAGGGTTCGCGCTCGGTGAGAACGTCGTTCTTCGTCTGCTCTCGAATTTAGAGAGTCCGAGTCAACACTGCGTGGCATTTGACAATTTTTAGAAAACGAAAATTGCCTGTGGATGAAAGCGATGTTGATGTAGAATCGTCAGATCCTTCAAATGACTGTACCAAAATGGAGAAAATAAAAACAAAGCCGTTAAAAAATGAAGCCAAGGTCGCCAAAAATAAAGCTCCGAAACGAGAGAAGATATCGAAAAGTGAAGAAACTATTAAAAAAAAGAGAAAATACCACTAGACGAAAGCGATTCTGAAGAAAAATCGTCTGATTCTCTGAATTCCTATGAAGATTACTGTATCGAATGCCTCGAAAATTACCGCGATACAAAGGAGAAGGTAGACTGGTTGCAGTGCATTGGTTGTGAAAACTGGATGCACGAAAACTGTACCAAGTACTTCGATAGATGCAATAAATGTGGAAAAAAAGAAAAGCGTGCTCAGAAACGCGTGACACGTAAATAAAACATTGCTTTCATTCATCTTTAACGTAAATTACCAACAGAGGCCATCTCTCCCTCGTAAGGCATCTCACCCACATATGTGGGGCATCTCACCCATACCCTTGGGGTGAGATGGCCAAAACATTATTATTCATCTATTGCAATTATCATTAGGATTAAGTCTAAAAAAAAATTTATTTTCGTTTCCAAATATTACCAAAGCTTTATAAAGTAACTTTGTGCAATAAAAAGATTTTTTCATAGAACACGCAATTTTTAAAAACACATTTTCCTTAGGTGGGGCATCTATCCCGACTTTACCCTATAGTTGAGCGTCATCTCGCCGTCTATATTCCTGTATCCAGTTAAGCGATACCACACTGACTATATCCTACATTCGGGTTAAGCGTAACCGCTGACTCTTCCTCAGCAAGGAACAGGAAATCACCGACCACGGCGATCCGGCGGCGATTCAGAAGTACGTAAAAGACGCCTACGTATAGCGGCACAGATCGAGGCCGCCATACAAAACTACAAACCCGGAAACCACCCGCACGACAACGATTTTTCGTCATATTTGTCCGAGATCGTCACGCCAACATCGGTCTCATCCACGGAGATATCAGAATCAGAATTTGTACACGCACTTGAAACATTAATACCACCACCAAATATCATTCCACCGTGCCCTCACGCAATCTGTTTATTTACGGGGAGAATTATATTCGATCCAACCCGCACCTTACCTAAAATAGTTAAAATAGAAAAGGTTAATTTCAAGATCTGTTTCAAAACCCGCTACGCTCTACCGTTCTAGAATAAAACGAGATTTGTGCGTATCACGCGTAATTTCCCTCCGCCTCCCGTACCCCTACACATAGTGACTAAAGGAGGCTACGTGGTTTCCAAACGCCCAAGGAGACAAATCTCCATATCTTACAAAAACCACCCTGGGACGTTACAAGGGTGTTTCGAACCAGCGATGAAAAAAAACGATTCACCCCATTCTGTTCAAGTTAATTTTTTTAGACACGAATTGCGAACCCTTGTTGATAAAGCTCCAATATCTCGAAAAAAAATGTTTGAGGGGAGGTTCTAGTGAAAATCGACCAAAAATACTCATTTTTTTGTATTGCTTCATTTTCATCCTTAATGCTATGGAATTACCCGTATCTCCATTCACGGAATCGGAAATGCAGCTGAGCAAAGAGCTCGAAATCATCATTAAAGATGCTATTTTCCAGCCGATGGAAACTGAAATCAAATGGAGCTTGGATTTTGGATCTCCAAATGCAGTGCACGAACTGGAAATCATAGAAGACAATGACGAAAAAACAGCCTCGAAAGCACTTCAAGAAGCTCGCCAAGCTCGAAGACAGGAGACATTGGCAGAAAACCAGCTCTTCGAATACGAGGAAGATCCACTTTATGGTCCCGAAATAGCGGAATAGCCTTGAAACACCTATAAGGTGTTTTGAACCAGCTTGAAAAAAAAACGATTCACCCATTCTTTTCAAACTAATTTTTTTAGACATAAATTGCGAACCCTGTCGATAAAGCTCCAATATCTCGAAAAAAGATATTTTTAAATGCATTTTGCACAAACATGTACGGTGAAAATCCGATCTTTTTTTTCTGAGTGCCACTATTTTTACAATATGCGACATTTTCAACTTTTTTTAGGTTTATCAGAAGGAAAACTAAGAACTGCCTCTGTGCCAGTGACTGCGTGGGCTGCCAATCCACCAGTCGCATTTGAATTGGCCCAGTTTTAAGACAAAAAAAGCCTCGGATGGTTGAGCGAACTGTGGTTCCTCAACAAACCGGTACGTCCGCTGACGATACCGGACCTAATTCAACCGTGGTTAACGCCGACCAAACTGATCGGGTCAAAGGGTTCCGCTGTACAGAACCTGGCTGTGGCAGGTTCTTTGCTACGAAGACGGGACTGGGGGTGCACCGAAGATCCGCGCAACCGGACTCTTACGATGTCGCATAAAATATCGAACCTGCCAAAGCTCGCTGGAATCCCGAGGAGGTCTCAATCCTTGCTCGACACGAGGAGTCGGTGAAGCATCTGACGTCCCTAAAGCTTCTCCGTAAATCGGACATAACGATCCTGTCCACGAGTGTTCTCATTGGCGGTCTCAATGAGATTGACCAAATCTGCCGATCAACTGCAGTTGGCCCTCGACCCGGGAGCGAAGGAAAGCGTTGACAACGGTCTCTCTTTAGCGTGCAGCCTGCGCAACATCTCAGGCTTAAGGGGGTATTATCGTCTAGAATTTAGAGTTATGAACTTCGACAATCTGTCATTGGATGATGAAGAGTGGCCCATGTGGGCCACAGAGTGGTGCCAAATATGCGCGTACCGCGAGAACGGGATCTGGAAGAAGATGTCGATGATGGTGATCTAAATTCGAATTATTTCATGCAACATGTTACAGGAGTATTCAGATAAAATTTGTACCATGAAGATTCTCACTATGAATGATTCAGTATGGTCCCCTCAGCAAAGTGTTCCCATATGTTTTATGTCACGAAAGTAAAAACATACTTGAGTCATCCAAAAGAATGGAGAACAATTATTTTTCAGAATTTTATTGACGTCACCCTTATTCCATAAATTGTCATGCTTAACATTTTAGTTATATCACATGCCTACGTTCGTACGAGCAGCGCTGCAGCCGAACATTGAAGGCGCCCCAGGTCGGCCAGCGGCAGCAGAAATCGAACGCCAGCCAGCAGCGGGCCAGCCAGCACTGCGCCAGCCAGCTGATCACGATTATGGTATATAGCTTTGGAAATATTTACCCGAGCTATGAATTCCTCATCTTTAGTAAATGTTCCGCATAAGTTTCTCCGTTTTGTCGTACATGCCGATCCCGTAATTGTTCAACTGTGTGATAGAATCAACTCTGTATAGTCACGCTTTCATTTCAAATATACCGTTAATATTCATGCTCTTATCATGAAATTCTATTTAGCTGCCGTTATCAGCAAGTGTTAGTCGATCACATACACGGTATGTCTGACCACGCTGACTTTTGTAACACGGTTCACATTTATTGTTTTAAAAACGTACAGCCAAATTTCGGGCTGCCTGCAGCGAACGGGAGAGCCCGAAACAAGCTTCAACATGATATATAGTTTTGATATTTTATACTCTTTTTTAATTTTAAGAATCTTCATATGTCCATGTATTGCCTTGATGTCCGATAACGAGATCCGTAGACGACTGAATACAACCCTCGTCTTACTTCTAGTAATCTCACGTCACTTGCCTTTATTGAGATTCAGGATTAAGTTTTAACCGTTACTTTTCTAGTTCATAGAGTGCCTCGCCACCAGCGAGCGGGGCAGGGTATGCGGCGAAGGACAGACAGTCAAATGCATCTTATTAACTTTCTATACAAGGTGGCCAACCCTCACCGTGGCCGGAAAGGAAGAGGGAAAGGGAGAGGCAGAGGCTAAGCATTACGTGGTAAGACACCATCGTTGGAAACTCATCCTAACGTCTGTGGAGGGCTTAGAAGGATTTGGTACGCTTGCTCGCAATGTAATTGATCAAATGTAATCATTTTCGACAACGAGTTATTCAGCTTTCGACAAGAGTACAAAGTTCTTGGGTGAAATGGAATAACAACAATTTCTCTTGTTATTGCTAATTATGCATCAGTTTTATTTTTCTTATTTATCGATTTGTTGATTTTACACAAGAACTTTGTACTGTTGTCTACGGCTGAATAAGACATTGTGTCGAAAGTGATTCCGTCTGATTTATCACACTATCAATGAGGGTGCGATACCAAATCCTTAAAAACCCTTCACACTCGTCAGAATGAGTTTCCGATCATGGGTGTCTTACCTCAAAATACTTACCCAAGGAAACCCTACACACCAAAGAAGTATGTGCAGAGTCAACATGAACACTCTATATACTGTTTATACTTATTACTCATCATTTTATTACTCTATGTATTCAAATAAAATACATTTAATAAACTAATTAATAGCAAATACCTTATAATACCGTAAATAAACTGTAACGAGAAATCTCGATACAGGCTTCCCCCCCCCCCCCCCCCCTCGGCTCGGGCTCCGCACTCGCACGTGGCGCCCATAGGGTAGCCGTTACCGATTAGTATAAGTTTCGCGTCCTTCTTCCCTCCCCTCCCGCCTCGACCCTCTTCCGTTTTGTATGTTCGGCCCTGGGAGACTGCGACCGTTGTCGCCGTCGCCACCACCGCCGTCATCGTGCCCCGTCACCCACCGAGGGATTCGGCCGGCCCTGGATTCCACGTGGCCGAAAGACCAGAAGGGACCACTGCTACCTTTTCCGCAACGACGTTGAGGCTCGCCCGTCGCCGACCCGCTCCCGCCGCCGACGTACCGACTCTCCCGTCCAAACAACAACACCCCCCCCCCCCCCCCCCCCCCCCGATTGCCACACGGGATTTACCCAGGGTCACCGACAAGGAATCCGAACGACGACGACGGCACGACGGTTCGCCAGTCTCGAGCCGAGAGCCATAGAGAATAGCCAATAGTGAATAGTGTGCGATCGAGTCGAATATTGTAAGACTGCGAAGCGTGAGTGTGATCATTATCTCCGGATTACTGGTGTGCTGCCACTGAGTGAGTCTGTTCTGGTCCCTGTATCGCCCGCACCCCTGTCCCCCTCGTTCCTCCCCCGATTTGTTCCGCGCCGTGTACTTTCTTGGGTCCGCAGTCCTTAAGACTGACGGTCTCGCCGATTTGCGGCGTCCCGCGACGTGACGAGTGGCGACTCATTAGCTTAGTCTATCCACCTGTTCACCCTTCCTCTCCCTCACCCACCACCCCTCCCCGCGATCACCTTTTTGTTCTCCCATCCCCGAGTGCCGAGGTTAATCGATAGAGCCGATAGTGCAAAAGATCGTAACCCACTCCTCCCCTGTCGAGTCACCCCTGCTCCCGCGGGAGCTAAGCCGCCCAGCGAGTCTTTGTTTCTGTACGTCCGTGTCCGGCCGACACGCGAAACGGTGCTACCCCGGCTGGTAGCTGGCGCCCAACTTCCAACCCCCTCTTCTGTTCGAGTCTCCCGTGCCCTCTCCCCCCCCCCCCCCCGCTGTACATCGCCGTATAGTTACATTTTTCTTCTTTCTTTGTCATCACTTCTTGCTTATCATTAAATTAAGTCTTTTACATTCCGTATTTATTGCCTTGTTCGCGTTATTTCATTTTTCCCCTTCTCCCCCCCCCCCGACGTTTTCTTGCTCGTTTTTGTTCGGTTCAAATTTCTTATAGCCGTCCTTCGTCCCACCGGCGAGGGAAGTCGGTTATAAATTTGGCGCCCAACGTGGGGCCTTTTGCTTCTCGACGTCCTTTGGTCCGGTCAAAGACGTCCTGGTGTAAGTGCTCACCTCGGTACACCTCTCCTTCCTCCTCCCGTTTGTTTTGAAAATCGCCACTCGTCACCCGCGCGCCGCCCGGTTCTCTTGTTGCGCTTGTATTTCTCTCGTGTTGCTACTCGTCATTTTCAAATTTTCAAACAGTCTAGCCAGTAAGCCTTTGAAATCCCTGCCGACCTATTGGCCTCGTTTTTCTAGCCAGTTTTTCGAACCAATTTGTTGTCACTTTCAATTTTACTCGTTTTCACCTTCAAACTTAGTGCGCCTCTTGTAATTCTTGTTCTGTTTCTGGCATTCTTGACACACTTGTTACACGACCACGCCACAACACCAACACACCACCCCCCCTGCGTATTGACGACCCGACCGCCGTACCGCTGCCCCTCTCAGTTTTCGCAAAAGTGCCCTAATTTACCGACGGCACTATGGAAGAGTCAGCGAACGTTACCACCGCCCCTCCCGCGATAGTTTTCCCCCCAGTCGTCACCACCACTGGGTTACCGGTAACAGTCACGATGTCGAGCATTGTCGTCACTGCCTCGAGTCGCCCCCTATCGAGCGTGTTGCCCCCTCTTTCAGCCCCCTCGCGACCCCCCGTGTCCCCGGAGGTGACTGACCGGTTGCATCGCGACAGGCGGAATCTGGAGCGACTGGCCGAGGAGGACCCGGTCGCAATGATCAGCCTGTGCGATCGCGCCGGCCTGAACCTCAAGGGACGAATGCCGACATTAATCGAACGATATTGGCGACACGAAGTCCGCCGGAGATTTCCAGACCTCGCCGTCGCCTGGGATCCGGTGGAGGATGAGCGGGGTCATCGGCCCCCGTTCACCCTGATCGTGGGGTTCACCGAGCCCAGCTCTGACGAGGTTCGGGCGGCACCCCCCCCCCCCCCCGAACCAACCCCCGCACTCGCAAGACGACCTGATGCTCCCCTCACGCGACCACCTACCGACGGGACAGACGATCGGACGGTACCGGGACCCCGTGACCTTTGACCAATCCGACGACCTAGTTTTCCATGGACAAAACGCCGATTCCCGACCGACCTCCCCTCGAACCTCAACGACCTCCGACGGTAACTTTTACGCACCCTCCACATCCAACCACCCCCGTCTCCCGACCACGACCCAACGATCAACCCCGCCCGACACCCTTCACTTCCGCAGCCGCACCCCCGCCGCCCCATAACCACACGTACGATCTCCCGCCGCCCCCGGTACCAGAGCACCGAACAGCCCCTCCCCTCCTTCCGATGGACCCTGCCCGACCCCCGATCCGTCGCCGGCCTCCACGATAGCCAGACAATCCGCGACACCCGCTGCGTGGATCAGTTCAGGCGCAGCGGGCCAAAGTATTCCGGCAGGCCCGGGGAGGACGGGGAGGAGTTTCTTCTCCGCCTCCAGGAGTATTGCTCGAGCAGAGGGTTCCAGGAGGAGGACGTCCTGCGGATCCTCCCTGAGAGCTTCACCGGCGAAGCCCTGTTATGGTACCGGGTCGAGAGGACCATGTGGACAACGTTCGACGAATTTTTGTACTATTACCGCATACGCTTCGGGCACAGTGACCTGCAGGAGCGGCTGCGGATGGAGATGGAGACGCGCACCCAAGGGCCTGGGGAACCCTGCGGCGAATACCTGGTAAAAATGCGCACCTATGATACTTCATCGTTTCAGGAGATGGCACGTGGGAAAAAAGAGGGTTTTCATCTCTCTTTGGCGTGACTAGTCTCATTGGATACCACACCAAAAAAGTTGTCGACGCCATAGTCAAATCAAAGTTTTGCCAATCTTGCAGTACTTGTGAGAAGAAAAAGGATGAAGATCCTGCTGGTTACGATGAATGGAAGGAAACACACGTGGAAACTTGCACCGCAAACCACGAAAGTTACGCAGGAAAGATGGAAACCGACGGAATCACCGAAATGTTTGCCCGATCGGTAGAACTGCACGGAGTCAAATACGTCACTTACGTCGGGGATGGTGATAGTAAAACGTTCAAAGGATTGCTTGAAGCCAATCCCTATGATGACGTTACTGTAAAAAAAAAAGAATGTATTGGTCACGTCGAAAAAAGAATGGGAACGAGATTGAGAAATCTGAAAAAAGGAACCAAGGGACTCGGAGGAAAAGGGGCAGGCAAACTCAGAGATAAACGGATCGGAGAACTCACTAAATACTATGGCCTTGCTATCCGCCGAAATTCACATTCTGTGCAAGCCATGAAGGACGCGATATGGGCCACGTATTACCACAAGAGCTCCACGGATAAAAAACCCCAGCATGAGAAATGTCCACCAGGAGAAAACAGCTGGTGTACGTGGCGTAAGGCTGAAGCGTCGGATACGTTATCTTCATATAAGCACAAGGCTCCTCTTAGTGACACTGTTCTGAAGGCTATCGAGCCAATTTACGACTTATCATCGGACGATTTGCTCCAAAGATGTTTGGGTGCTCATACTCAAAACAGTAATGAGTCACTCATTAATATGATTTGGTTGCGTGCGCCCAAACATCTTCATTCCGGCGCAGATGTGGTCAACATTGCCATGGAATTGGGAGTGATTATCTTCAACGAAGGTGAGGAATCATTGTTGGTTGTCATGGATCTCATGGGCGTCCGGATTGGCACATTCGCCGAGAGCTGGGTCCATTCACGGGACAGAACAAGGATCGAGCGCGCGGAGACGCAGATGACCGACGCAGCAAAAAAGGCCCGGATTTAAGCAGCGGGAGAGTTTAGCGGCTCAACATGAGCAGCTAGAAGAAGAGGAGGGATGCCTCTATGGACCAGGAATTGCCGATTAGCGGTAATTATAAACACATTTGTGTAAACACATTACAAAACTTTGAACGCGTTTTCCTCGAAAACACTTTTGTAAAAATGGCTGACAATCTCCTGACCGCTGTAATTAACATATCGACATGAAATTTGGAGAGCATACTCAGAAAATATGTCTTCACGGAATGACGGATCGTTTTTTCGATAGATACATTTTTGTATTTATTATTCATCTTTTTATGCGACAAAAAGACGCGAAAATTCGATTTTTTTTTTAAACTGCCGCCATTTTCCAGAATTTGCAGTAAACGAAAAACCTATCCGTCATTCCATGACCAAAGGGTCATAGATTGATAATATCCTTTGAATTTGTGTTTCAGATCAACAAAGAGGGGGCTGTGATGTCAGCCGTTTACCTTCCGCGATTTGAGGACGTGTTTTCGTGGAGCTGCAACGGCCACGATTTTTTTTTTCCAAAGAAAAATTCTTTTTATATACTCCATATCATGAATAAAAGCAAGAAAAAAACCGCACTCAAAAAGCCTTACTCGTTTGCTTTAAAAAAATTAATATGTAAGCACTTGAAAAATGGCACTCCAAGGGCAAAGTCCCCCTTAAGTCGTATTTACTGTGATTTTCTTTATTTGAAGTTGTCATTCCCAATTTTTTTGGACGACGGTATCGCAAGTATGTATACCGGCAACAGAAAACAAAACGCATCACGCCAATCGACCTCTGGAAAACCGAGTCGCGATCATGTGCGCATGCGTGATTATAATGCCTCAAAAACTGAGAAGTGGGCCGAAGAGGACGAAATTGAACAGCGGTTCAACCTCGAAGGTCACAATCCTCCACCACCTGCCCGTTTGAAGAGACAGACTCAACGGTCCCAGGCGTTTAGTAATTTACTAGATGTTACTAGCAGTCCCAGCAGTTTAGTAATTTACTAGATGTTACTAGCATTAGTCTAGCGATTTGACGCAGCAGCAGCGTTGCTCATGAAATAGGTTGTGTGCTGTTCGCATAATTGAACTTTGAGCAGCAAGAATCTGCGCCGGAATTTGATCGTAATTCTAGGGGAATTCTTGATTTGCTGCTGCTGCTCACTGCTCATGAAATAGTACCTTAATAAGGATAAACCCAGCCATGTCCCCAGATGGCTGTCGAATGATGAGAGAGACAGAACGATAGCTCGGAGCTTTCTGTCTTTCCACCATGGTTAGCTCCTCTAGCAATGTGGTTTTGTTTAATATGGTTTTTGTTTGTGGTTTTTTTGTTTAATATTCTCGAAAAATAGTATTACCATATTTTTTGTGAGATCTCAAGTTGGAGAAAAATTGCGAAATTACAGTTTTCGAAATGTCTGTAAACAGCGCGCAGTTAACGTCATGATCTTTCTGTTTTTTTAACAGGGAGGCACCCACGTCAAGTCAAGGCTGCTCCCCAGATTGTACTTGTACGTGCTGCCGAAGACGCGACGTCCAAGACTCAACCAATTTGAAAAAAAAAAAAAATTGTGATTTTGGACGATAAAGAAGAAAACTGCGACTGAACATCAATGACGTTGCTTTCGCTATCAGGTAATCACAGTTACATGCATATCGATCGTCTGACTCATGTTAACTATGGTTAATCGGTTGTTTGTAAAACGTCAAAAGACCATTATTAAACTTCTACAATCGACCAACAAAGATTGCATGTACGAAAAATTGTATTTAATCCAATTACAGGCGGTAAATGCGAATACTTGACGTCACTAGTCATCTGGGGGAAAACTCGGTCGAGGAGAAAGTTCTTAGAATTCAGGGTTATCATCCGGGTTATTACATTTATTACTCAGGTTGAATTAATAATGAATTACAATTTGCAGCCTTTCCCAAATGAAAAGGAGTATGTCGTGTACAGTTTTTTTTCTTCGTTCAAGTGTCTGCTAACTATACGCATGGTTTAATTTAATTGATTATAAATTAATGCATTTTCCCCAAATTATAAAAATGTTTTCCCAAATATCCCCAAACGAGTCCCAAACGATTGCAATCAATTATAATTGACAATAAGTTTTTGATTTGCCAAGTATACGGAGGTGGTTGGACGTGGTTGGACGCAGTTCAGCATTGCTGCTAACGAAATTATGATAATTTTTGTCCGGAATACGCTTTTAATAAGCCTCGAAGTATCTACAATATGGACGAATCTGGTCTACAACTGTATAATAAGCCAGGAAAAGTACTTGCAACCAAAGGTGCTGAAGATGTACATGTAGTAACATCAGCTGAAAGAGGAGAGAATGTCACCGTGATTGCATGTTGCAATGCGGAGGGTACTTTCCTTCCTCCAGTGATAATTATGAAAGGCAAACGGCAGAAACCAGAATTCTCCGATGGACTACTTCCAGGATCTAAAGTTTATATGAACCAGAAATCCTCATAGATTAACTCGGAACTTTTTTTCACTTGGTTGAAAGATCATTTTTTGCCAAGAAAAGTCCCAGGAAAGGTACTTTTGATACTGGATGGACACATGTATCCCACTCTAATGCATTGGATATGCTCGAATTCGCGGACGCCAACGACATTCTCCTACTGTGCTTACCTAGCCACACGACTCAAGCTTTGCAACCTTTAGACAGAGCTTTTTTTAAGCCACTGAAAGACTATTTCAAACAAGCGACCGCAAATTGGATGCTGCATCATCAAGACAGAAAAATAACTAGACTGCAAGCAGGTTCACTTATTGGAACAGCGTGGACCACAGTAACTTCTGTTCAGACAGGAATTTCTGGGTTTCGAGCCACGGGAATTTATCCGTTTGATAAAACAGCGATACCCGATCACTTTTTCGCAATTTCTGATGTTTCCAAACGCACTGATGATGTTGTTGAACACGATTATGTATCGATTTCATCAGTGGAAGAAAGTGGATTAGAAGCGGAAGCTACTGCAGGACCATCCAACATTCCCGCGGCTATGCCTAAAGCCCAAGACCAACAGGAAACACCGACAAAACACTTAATTGAAATCCGCCCAATACCAAAGATCCCCCTGCCGTTAAATAAAAGACGCAAACAGTCCGCAGCACTCCTCACGACGCCGACTGCAATAGATACAAAACGAATGAAGCTTCAGGAAAAAGAGAACCAGAATATCGAAAATAAGTCGATGAAAGGTAAAAAAGAATTGAAAATAAAAACGCGGGCAGCAACAACGAAAAAAATAAAACGAAAATTGATTGTGGATGAAAGCGATGTTGATGTAGAATCGTCAGATCCTTCAAGTGACTGTATCAAAATGAAGAAAATAAAAACAAAGCCGTTAAAAAATAAAGCCAAGGTCGCCAAAAATGAAGCTCCGAAACGAGAGAAGATATCGAAAAGTAGAGAAACTATTAAAAAAAAGAGAAAATACCACTAGACGAAAGCGATTCTGAAGAAAAATCGTCTGATTCTCTGAATTCCTATGAAGATTACTGTATCGAATGCCTCGAAAATTACCGCGATACAAAGGAGAAGGTAGACTGGTTGCAGTGCATTGGTTGTGAAAACTGGATGCACGAAAACTGTACCAAGTACTTCGATAGATGCAATAAATGTGGAAAAAAAGAAAAGCGTGCTCAGAAACGCGTGACACGTAAATGAAACATTGCTTTCATTCATCTTTAACGTAAATTACCAACAGAGGCCATCTCTCCCTCGTGAGGCATCTCACCCACATATGTGGGGCATCTCACCCATACCCTTGGGGTGAGATGGCCAAAACATTATTATTCATCTATCGCAATTATCATTAGGATTAAGTCTAAAAAAAAATTTATTTTCGTTTCCAAATATTACCAAAGCTTTATAAAGTAACTTTGTGCAATAAAAAGATTTTTTCATAGAACACGCAATTTTTAAAAACACATTTTCCTTAGGTGGGGCATCTATCCCGACTTTACCCTATAGTTGAGCGTCATCTCGCCGTCTATATTCCTGTATCCAGTTAAGCGATACCACACTGACTATATCCTACATTCGGGTTAAGCGTAACCGCTGACTCTTCCTCAGCAAGGAACAGGAAATCACCTACCACGGCGATCCGGCGGCGATTCAGAAGTACGTAAAAGACGCCTACGTATAGCGGCACAGATCGAGGCCGCCATACAAAACTACAAACCCGGAAACCACCCGCACGACAACGATTTTTCGTCATATTTGTCCGAGATCGTCACGCCAACATCGGTCTCATCCACGGAGATATCAGAATCAGAATTTGTACACGCACTTGAAACATTAATACCACCACCAAATATCATTCCACCGTGCCCTCACGCAATCTGTTTATTTACGGGGAGAATTATATTCGATCCAACCCGCACCTTACCTAAAATAGTTAAAATAGAAAAGGTTAATTTCAAGATCTGTTTCAAAACCCGCTACGCTCTACCGTTCTAGAATAAAACGAGATTTGTGCGTATCACGCGTAATTTCCCTCCGCCTCCCGTATCCTTACACATAGTGACTAGAGGAGGCTACGTGGTTTCCAAACGCCCAAGGTAACAAATCTCCATATCTTACAAAAACCACCCTGGGACGTTGCAAAGGTGTTTTGAACCAGCGATGAAAAAAACCGATTCACCCCATTCTGTTTAAGTGAATTTTTTTAGACACGAATTGCGAACCCTTGTCGATAAAGCTCCAATATCTCGAAGAAAAAATAATTTAAATGCATTTTGCACAAACATGTTCGGTGAAAATCAAATCTTTTTTTCTGAGTGCCGCCATTTTTACAATATTCAACATTTTAAACTTTTTTTAGGTTTATCAGAAGGGAAACTAAGAACTGCCTCTGTGCCAGTGACTGCGTGGGCTACCAACCCACCAGTCGCATTTGAATTGGCCCAGTTTTAAGACAAAAAAAGCCTCGGATGGTTGAGCGAACTGTGGTTCCTCAACAAACCGGTACGTCCTCTGACGATACCGGACCTAATTCAACCGTGGTTAACGCCGACCAAACTGATCGGGTCGAAGGGTTCCGCTGTACAGAACCTGGCTGTGGCAGGTTCTTTGCTACGAAGACGGGACTGGGGGTGCACCGAAGAACCACGCAACCGGACTCTTACGATGCCGCACAAAATATCGAACATGCCAAAGCTGGCTGGAATCCCGAGGAGGTCTCAATCCTTGCTCGACACGAGAAGTCGGTGGACCATCTGACGTCCCTAAAGCTTCTCCGTAAATCGGACATGACGATCCTGTCCACGAGTGTTCTCATTGGCGGTCTCAATGAGATCGACCAATTCTGTTGATCAACTGCAGTTGGCCCTCGACCCGGGAGCGGAGGAAAGCGTTGACAACGGTCTCGCTTAAGGGGGTATTATCGTCTAGAATTTAGAGTTATGAACTTCGACAATCTGTCATTGGATGATGAAGAGTGGCCCATGTGGGCCACAGAGTGGTGGCAAATATGCGCGTACCGCGAGAACGGGATCTGGAAGAAGATGTCGATGAGGGTAATCTAAATTCAAATTATTTCATGCAACATGTTACAGGAGTATTCAGATAAAATTTGTACCATGAAGATTCTTACTATGCATGATTCAGTATGGTCCCCTCAGCAAAGTGTTCCCACATGTGTTATGTCGTGAAAGTAAATACATACTTGAGTCATCCAAAAGGATGGAGAACAATTATTTTTCAGAATTTTATTGACGTCACCCTTATTCCTTAAATTGTCATGTTTAACATTTTAGTTATATCACATGCCTACATTTGTACGAGCAGCGTTGCAGCCGAACATTGAAGGCGCCCCAAGTCGGCCAGCGGCAGCAGAAATTGAACGCCAGCCAGCAGCGGGCCAGCCAGCACTGCGCCAGCCAGCTGATCACGATTATGGTATAGAGCTTTGGAAATATTTACCCGAGCTATGAATTCCTCATCTTTAGTAAATGTTCCGCATAAGTTTCTCCGTTTTGTCGTACATGCCGATCCCGTAATTGTTCAACTGTGTGATAGAATCAACTCTGTATAGTCGCGCTTTCATTTCAAATATACCGTTAATATTCATGCTCTTATCATGAAATTCTATTTAGCTGCCGCTATCAGCAAGTGTTATGGCCGGTTTATTCACCTCTGGTTAAATGTCTGATTAGCTATCTGCCGGACAAATTTTAACTACAAGATAGCGACACTTTGGTTTTATTCACTTCATGTCATGGGTTTCGTATCCTATAGATAGAAAACCGGGCAGCGATGAGAATGAAAATATGGCAACGCCGTAATAGTACAAAAATATTGTTTTCAGCTAACTTCAGCCTATATTAATTTCGTTTATTTAGTCATTGTTTGAAGTTTTATTAATTTGTGATAGTGTGAAGAGTTTTTTTTCGGTATTTTTACGTGGATGAGGTGTTTCCCTCAAATTGTGAATTTTTACATTGATATTCTAAAATGGCTGGTAAGTAAAATTGGTAAATATTATCGTTAAATTCAACAAGGAACCACACTATGAAGAGGTTATAATATTCAATTCATTGGTTACAGAGATCGAAGCGAGTAATAATGTTAAAGACAGGCGAGGGGCGAATTTTACAAAATCAGAGGTGGACACGCTAATAGACATAGTTGGAAAGTATAAATCGACAATCGAAAATAAACGAACTGATGCAACCTCATGGAAAGATAAGAGTGATGCGTGGATCCGTATTTGTGAAGAATTTAACGCGACAAGCCGCAATTATGCTGGGTCTGTAAAAACCCTCAAAGCCAAATATGGAAGCATAAAAAAGATGTTACGGAAGAAATGTGCCACACTGCGCACTGAACTATCAAAAACAGGAGGTGGAGTCCCCGAATGTAGGGGATTAGACTCCCACGAGGAAAAAGTATTATCAATGACGCAATTATGTATGATGGGCATGTCAGCAAGATTCGACAATGACAATTTAGGTAAACTATATTGCTAGAAATAATACATTTTCAACAGTACCATATGAGACAGATGCGTGATATCCGCAACACGGAGATTTTTCGGGTGTTCATATGGTACCGTTTATAGTATATGGATGCGTGCAAATAGCAACAGCCTTATATAAGCTATTCATACTCTATTAATTTCTTGATGAGAAGATTTTCAAACCACATGTTTTGTATTATTTCAGACCCAAATAACATGATACATGAGCAACAACTGGAGTATATTGAAGAAAATGGTAAGAATCACGTTAATTTATATACCTGAGAGAATCTATATCTTATATTTTATATTGTACTGTTACTTATGAATGTGATCCAATGTTTTGTTGTATGCGTGCTCGGTTATAAGACTAATAAGTAATAAATTATATTATCATAACTGTGTCAATATCTTCAATATTTGCAGATGTTTTGGAATTTTTGAAAAACAGTGGGGAAATATCTCAGCAAAATACGCTTTTAGATGAATCCCAAAATGGTCAGGAGACAAATACAAATGTACCTGTGACTAATGATACTGCAGATCCTGATACTGTAAATCCGTCAAATGCTTCAAGCAGTCATCCGAAACAGTCAGACATCAGTACACAAGGTAACTATAGTGGACAAACCATTGATATCTTACATCTATTACAAAATTGTATATTGTATGTTAGGCGCTGTACAGAAACGGACTATGCAATTTATACACAAAAAAAATAAATAAAAGAAATATAGGAACTAGGAGTCATGAAGATTTAAGTTCTTTAAAAAAAGAGGTACTACAGGCACAAAAAGACTTTCTATCAGAAGAGAAAGCGATGAAAACTAAAATTTATAAGCTGATGATGGAAAATTTGGAGATGGACCTCAAAATAAAAAAAGAGAAACTCCGAAGGTTGCAGGCGGGACAAGGTGACGAAAATGGGTAAATTTCTTATATATCACAATTGAATTGTATTAAGTTCAATAAAATCGTTTGATCATAAAAATATTGCTCATAATTACAGAGACGCAGAATATAGCAGTTACACCAGTTACAACCATTACACGGATAATTTGTAGTCCATAGTTATTTAGCCAATATTATGATTATTATTATTTTTGTTATTGAAAATATCATTACTACTACTAATACTATTATATGTACACAAGCTATAAATTATAATCAATTTTTTCTGACTGTTACGATCCGAGCGGCTGGATCCTCAGTTTCCGAAAATAGTAGGGAGCGACGCGTCGACTCTGCGAGTCGTTTAGGGAAGTGATGGGTTCGATTGAGTATCGACACAGGATTAGAGGATCTACTAAAGATTTATTCAAGGTTGTTCCTATTCCCACGATCTACAACAGGTAATTAAAGCGACTCGACTCGAAGAAGTTAGAATAGGGATCTCGCGTAAAAAGGTCAGGGAGAGAGTGTCAAGCGTATGACTATCGGAGGTGACGGTCAGGCGATGACTGACTTTGCGGTCCCATCGGTTAGCCCTCGATGGACCGCGTAATAATCTTACTATCCGCAAAAGGAGCCCTTTTGCGCTGGCCGCGGAGCGCCCGCTGGCAGCTCCGCGGTCGACGGATTCCGCTGTCTCGGCGGAATCCCATCCTTGGTTCTAACGGTCGTTCCCAACGAACGTTTCCAACGGACTTTCTCATAACTCTGATTTCAGATCCGCGGGATCTGTTGATAATAACCGAAACGTCGGAACGACGGACGGAGTCCGTTCGTTACACTGACGAATATTAAATATACATGAATCTTCATTTGTAGTTTCGATTTTTATTTCAATGATGTAACCTGGAATTAATAAATGAAAATGTAAATACCACAACTTAATATTTCATTACTTTTGATAACATAGATCTGAAGTATTCACCTTGAAAAATAATCATCAATGAGAGCTTGTCTAGTGGCGTTATCTCTCAATGGCCCTGGTTCATTGGGACCAAGATCAGCATTAATATCGAAACCATAATCTATATTATTGTCCAATATTGGTGGCTCTTCCTCTTGTTGGTCTCTTGCCCAATTGTGTAAAACGGCTGTTGCTAGAATGATGTCTTGAATTGTTTCAAGTTTTACTCTCATCCCAATACTTAAGACAGGAAATCGACGTTTCCAAACTCCGAAGAATCGTTCGATGATATTTCGCGTACGTATATGCTTGTCGTTATAACATTCCTCTGCTGGTATTCTCGGGTTTCTTACTGGAGTAAGAAGATAGTTTCTTAAGGGGTATCCGCTGTCACCAAGTAATACCCCTGAATCGTATTGATTTAGTTCCATTCGATTATGCAAGTTGCTGTGCGTAAAAATTGTTGCATCATGTACAGACCCAGGCCACCGAGCAACAATATCAGTAGCCTTCAACTCGTGATTACACACAACTTGCACATTGATGGAGAAGTATCCTTTTCTATTTCTAAATACTTCAGCATTCTCTCCACCTAGAATTATGAAAAAATCGAAATGACCATAGACAAGAAAAATGTGTTTGTCGAAAATTCTAAAAGATTCATTCAACCGCAATCGCTTTTAATGATGTTGATACATTTCTAATATTTCTTACGATTTTCACAATGTAAATCATGATGCTTTTGAAGAATTGCAATCAAGAGACAACCAGCGAGTTCACAAAATACGAGATTTATAATACATATCAGGGTGATTGGAAAATTCTCATCGCAATTTTCAACAAAAAGCAGAAAGAAAACAAAGTTAAATATCTATCTACGAAAAATATCTATTTTTTTTAATCACTTTAATACATATATTTGTATACATTTACTCACCAGGTGATTGTATTCTGATGTGTGTACCATCAACACAACCAATAACTCGCGGGAATCTATGCATTCTGTAGAATCCCTGTTGAGTAGCTTGAATCTCTTCCCGATTCCTTGGCATGAAAATTGTTGCTGGTCGCAGCGAAGCTATAGCCATTGACACTTTTTTAACAATGTTGGAAGCCGTAGCAATACATACACCAGAGAAGTCACCAAGTACCCGCAAAAAACTACCCGTAGCATAGAATCTCAGCGTCAATAGGAGCTGCTGTATTGGTGAGAGAGCCCTATTTCTGAAATTGAAAACTTTGTTATGCATCGATAATATAATTTAATCAATATTAAGTTTCATGCAATTATGAATATTATATTGACACAATTGCAGAACTCATTATTCAGAGCATCCTGCTCGTCTGGTGCCTCGTGTGAGAATTGAAATTTCAACAGATTGTTCACGCGAAGGGTTGAATTGATTGTAAATTTCACTTACTGATTCCATATAATTAGTAACTGATTTTCGATTCTTGCTAATAATAGCATGATAGTTTGTTTCTTCGAGCGAAATCGAGCAACGAAATCGAAATCATCCCATATTTCGAAATGTAACGGTTTATGTCTCATAGTATAAGGTCTTCGAACATTTGGTTCTTCATCTTCCTCATCGGTTTCAGAGAATATATCTATATCGAACACATGATCCAACACCATCGCGTTCATTTTTCCGTCACTCAACACTCCGTTTATTTTTCGTAGAAATGTAGATTCTTCTTTCTCTGGTACGCTGGTTTTACTATAGGTGTTGTATTGCAGAGCAGAAAGTTAGGTTACTGTGACCATCTATCGTTGTTCTTCTTATGCTAAAATTTGTGGGATAAATTATAAGAATCGGGCGGTAACTACAGAATCTTGGGAAAAGGGACAAGTAACTTAACAGACTCACAGTTTAAAGCATCTAACATTTATTTAATGCATCTATACACCTCTTGCGCTTTTGCAATTCCTTCTTTTCTGGAGTAGCCAGCCTCGGTACATTGTTTCCGTCACTAGCGCCACGACTTATCCATAGGATAAATCACTTATCCACTGGTCGAAGTGATGGATAACTTTAACCGCTAGATATCTAGCAGATAGCTCGTAACTGGAGGTGAATAAAACCAAATTGCAGTTAACCATCAGTTTATCCTCCAGATAAAGTTATCCGAGACTTAACCAGAGGTGAATAAACCGGCCATTAGTCGATCACATACAAGGTATGTCTGACCACGCTGAATTTTGTAACACGGTTCACATTTATTGTTTTAAAAAACGTACAGCCAAATCTCGGGCTGCGTGCAGCGAACGGGAGAGCCCGAAACAAGCTTCAACATGATATATAGTTTCATATTCTATACTCTTTTTTAATTTTAAGAATCTTCATATGTCCATGTATTGCCTTGATGTCCGATAACGAGATCCGTAGACGACTGAATACAACCCTCGTCTTACTTCTAGTAATCTCACGTCACTTGCCTTTATTGAGATTCAGGATTAAGTTTTAACCGTTACTTTTCTAGTTCATAGAGTGCCTCGCCACCAGCGAGCGGGGCAGGGTATGCGGCGAAGGACAAACAGTCAAATGAATCTTATTAACTTTCTATACAAGATGGCCAACCCTCACCGTGGCCGGAAAGGAAGAGGGAGAGGGAGAGGCAGAGGCTAAGCATTACGTGGTAAGACACCATCGTTGGAAACTCATCCTAACGTCTGTGGAGGGCTTAGAAGGATTTGGTACGCTTGCTCGCAATGTAATTGATCAAATGTAATCATTTTCGACAACGAGTTATTCAGCTTTCGACAAGAGTACAAAGTTCTTGGGTGAAATGGAATAACAACAATTTCTTTTGTTATTGCTAATTATGCATCAGTTTTATTTTCCTTATTTATCGATTTGTAGATTTTACACAAGAACTTTGTACTGTTGTCTACGGCTGAATAAGACATTGTGTCGAAAGTGATTCCGTCTGATTTATCACCCTATCAATGAGGGTGCGATACCAAATCCTTAAAAACCCTCCACAGTCGTCAGAATGAGTTTCCGATTATGGGTGTTTTACCTCAAAATACTTACCCAAGGAAACCCTACACACCAAAGATTTATGTGCAGAGTCAACATGAACACTCTATATAATGTTTATACTCATTACTTATCATTTTATTACTCTATGTATTCAAATAAAATACATTTAATAAACCAATTAATAGCAAATACATTTATAATACCGTAAATAAACATTCTAACGTACAGACCCTAGTAACAGACATCTTTACATAATTGACGGTGGTTTTCTTTTGCACAAAGTTGTTTGGGGTCGGATTGAAACATTTGACGTAATCTGCCAGAGATATGTTAGGTACGTGCAACAACACTTTCGAGAAGATAGCATCATTATATTCGATGGTTATCCGAATGACATGCGTATCGCAGGAACGAAAACTTCGGAAAGAGTACGACGATCCAAAAAGAACCAATCACCAGAATTGACATTCGATGAAACCACAGCTTCAGAAGTTAGCCAAGAGAAGTTTCTTGCAAGAGACACAAATAAGAATAATTTGATACAAATGCTTCGACGTTACTTTGAAAAAGCCGACATCAAAGTTGAGCAGGCATTTGAAGACGCAGATATTCTTATTGTAACCACGGCAATTGAAGAAGCGTTGATTTACGATTCAGTTGAAATCGTTGGCGAAGACATCGATCTTTGGGTTTTGATCAGTGACTTGCGCAGGACAAAACTAACATATACTTCCGGAAACTTCCGACGAAGTATATGCGCTCATCACGTTTTCTCAGTTTCTTCGGTAGCTGTTCAGCGGCGCTGATGTATCTTCAAAAAACGTGAGGATGTGATCAGATCACTCCTTTAATACAAGTCAAGCGTACAGGTTCGACGTGTTTTGGTTTGTGAGATTAGCAGGGTTAGCGAGGTTTATTAGTTCACCGTGTTAGTGACGTTAATGAGACAAGTGTCATTGCAAGGGTAGATCAAGTTGTTATTCCGGTTTTACCGAGTTCATAAATTAGCTGGGCAACACAGTTTTCGGTCTGCCGCACTGCTGCTTTGTTGCCGTGCACTGACTTTATGTTGACATCTTGAACTTTCATTGCGAGTTCCTGAACACGGACTTGGATTAGTTGGGTAAGGTTAGTTTAGGTTAATTTAAAATAAATTAGCTTCTTGTAGCTATACCAAGGCAGCCTTGCGCCGCATATAAAAGGCAGTATTGCGCCACAAATAAAAGGCAGCTTTGCGCCACATATAAAAGGCAGCTTTGCGCCATTGAAACTGAAGTTGAGACATAAGACGTGTACATACCATATACGAGTATACGTTTATAGCTCATAGTTATGCAGAACTTACATTCGAACACTGTGGGAGACAGGTTTGTAGAGATTATTAGATCTGGCGAATGGCTGGAGGATGATCATATGGATACGGTGTACCGGTATGAAGTGAGCGCCAAGATAGGAATGTCTCGGTAGAGGACATTTGAGGTGAACGAGCCTTCATTTGTTTTTTGTTTGGTTGTTATGACTTTTGTAAGGAATATTTAGTATACATCGAGTCATTAAACAAGTAACATCATATTTTTCCATCGTGTTAAAAATGTCGAAATTGTACCACAAAGTGATGATTTGCGGAAAGCATTGATTTTTTGTTTTCATTTGAAAAAAAGTGCTGCAGAGTCGCATCGAATGCTTGTCGGGGCATATGGTGATCATGCTCTATCGGAAGCAACATGCAAAAGATGGTTTAAACGGTTCAGAAATGATGATTTTGATGTGAGAAATGAAGAGCGTGGAAGACCACCAAAAAAATTTGAAGTCTCCGAATTACAAACGGTTTTGGATGAAGATGACACTTTGACACAAAAGCAAATGGCAAAATTGTTAAATGTTGCACAACAAACAATTTCTGACCGTTTGAAAGCTATGAAAAAGATTCAAAAGTGTGGAAAATGGGTGCCACATGAATTGAGTGAAAAGCAGATGGAAAACCGAAGAAACACTTGTGAGATTTTGCTTCAAAGACACGAAAGGAAATCAACTTTACATCGGATTGTTACTGGCGATGAGGAATGGATCTATTTCAAGAATCCTAAACGGAAAAAATCATGGGTTGATCCGGGACAACCTGCAACATCGACTGCAAAACCAGATCGATTCGGTAAAAAGACAATGCTATGTGTTTGGTGGGACCAGAGTGGAAAAACACGACGGCAAAAAATGCGTTATGTTCCCCCGATTTTAGATGACAAATCTAAACAGGAAATTACGTCTGGAGAGTGGCTGACCGACCTTCATATGAGTCGATTTGCGTACCTTTTACAAAGTTGCACAGAATATTCTCCCCGTGAAACATGGCGGATACAAATGCCTCGTACTATCGCGCCGGTTTCCGCGACTGAGAAGCATATTCAAATACTGCACAGCGGTGATAATCATTGGGTATGCTGTTATTTCGCTACAAAGTCGATTTTTATACATGATTCATTGAATTTAAAGAGGCTTCACAAACATCATGAAACGTACTTGAGATATTTGTTTCCCTTTTATCAGTTTGATTGCAAGCCCATTCGGTTTCCAAAAGTTCAACAGCAACCAAACTTCTCAGATTGCGGGGTATTTGCGATTGCCTTCGCAATATCGCTTGCAAATGGTCATAGACCGGAAGGCAGAATATATGACGTTCCTCGTATGCGAGCCCGTAAATTGACATTGTTCGAAAATAATGTAATTGATGAATTTCCTCGTAATCGTGTAAGGCAGCGCATGAGAGCAACGAGAAATACTTCTAATTGTAAACGTGAACTGTTATCTACAAGCGTTGAGCATCTAAATTCGAAGCAGAATGAAAAAAAGCGTCCACGTCCCACCTCGGTTGAACAAAGAGCTGTGAGAATTAATAAGCACACATCACATGTGGGAACTCAATATGAAACTGTCGAAACAGATATAGATGTTACACATCAGTCACAAATACGTTGGTGCAGTAAGACCACTCCGATGGCTGTAACAACTGAATGTAATCAAGCACTTAGTCAGAAAGGACGAGTTTCGATACTTAATCTGAATCAAGAATCTATGGATCAAGGCACACCTTATGTCAATAATTGCGAACCGTTAGACGACGAGACCGTGGAAGTTTTGGTTACAAATTCAAAACCAGTCATAAAATCTGATCAACTTGCAAGAGGCAAAAGTACATTTAATGTATGTGACAAAAAGTCAAGTCGGTGTGATGTAGATGTGAAACAAATAACGAACCGGAATTATTACCTTTCCAATGCTGATAAGCTACGCGTTAGTAGACGCGAAATTTATGCTTTGAACGCTGCAAACCAAAGTTCGGAAAAGCGCAAAAAGTATCATTTGAACGCTGCAAACCAAAGATCGAGAAAGCGCGAACATTATCATTTGAACGTTGAACAATTGCGTGAGAGAAACCGCAGGCATTATTGTATGAACGTTGACCGACAGCGAGCTTTGAAGCGGATCAGATATCAGTTGAATCGTGACCGCGATCGTAGGTGTAAGATATATAGTATACGCAAAACAGAAAACAAAATAGCTTTCTTTATTACTAGCGCGAGCGAATAATTATAATCTGTTATTTCAAATAACAATAAATGTGTGGTCCGTCGGTTCTATAAATCAAAGTAGGCATCCATTGACGCCGTATCCTTTGGTTTTCATTAACAAAATAGCGATACGAAAAAATAAGACTGCCAAAAAGATTCTCAAAAAGTATGAATGTATTCGCAAAATGAATACCATAGCAGTAATGCAATCAAAAGAAAACTATATAGCGCAGATTTTGCCGATGATTGAGGAGCAAACTGAAGTTCTTAATCAACACTGGATTTGAGATAAATCGTAGGATTGTATTTGTCATGCGGCTCTTAGGTGTTGGCAAACAAGGGCTAAATTTAATTTGTAATTACATGGACATTGGCAGTGGTATAGCCGAAGAAACATATAGTGGAATTTGCGCTCACATCCACGCCGCTGCGAAAACAGTGTATGAATTCTGCTGTAAGAAAGCAGTTGAAGAAGAAAAGAAAGAGAACCAGAAACTCGAGAGACCTATTTTGAATTTGAAAATATCTGGTGATGAAACGTGGAAAAAAAGAGGATTCAAATTACTTTTTGGCGTTACAACCCTCATCGGATATTACTCCGGAAAAGTCATCGATCTGATTGTACGAAGCAGTTACTGCCAATCATGTACATATTGGAAAGATAAATCGAAAAATTCAGCAGAATATATAGCATGGAAAGAGGATCACGACGAAGAAAGTTGTATGAAAACACATGATGGCTCCGCGGGAAGCATGGAGGTGGAATCGGTGAAAATGATGTTCTTGAGATCGGAGGAACTACATGGTGTCAAATACGGCAATTATATCGGTGATGGAGATTCGAAAACGTTCACAGCAATTCTAAATTTGAATCCCTACGGTAATGAACTGAAAGTTGTTAAAAGTGAATGTATAGGCCATGTTCAGAAAAGGATGGGAACTCGGCTCCGAAACATCAGGAAAGATAAAAAACTGGGCGGAAAAGGAAAATTGACAGAGGCGTTGGTGAAAAAGCTCAGCACGTACTACGGCTTAGCGATTCGAAGAAATATAAACAGCGTCGAAGACACGAAGAAGGCTATAATGGCAACTTTTCAGCACATGATATCCACAGATGACAATCCACAACACGACAACTGTCCAGAGGGAGAAGATAGCTGGTGCAAGTGGCAGCAAGCTAAAGCACTTGGAACAGAGCCTGAACCGCACCCTGCCCCATTACACCCCGACGTTCAAAAAGAAATTCTTCCGATATACGAAGATTTATCGAGAGACGATCTGCTGACGAGATGCTTAGGCGGTCATACGCAGAATGCGAACGAAAGTTTCAATTCAACCGTTTGGCGACTGGCTCCAAAGCATCTACATGCTGGTTTAAAAATAGTCGAGGTTGCAGCATTCTTGGCTACTGCATTATTCAATGAAGGAAATTCAGCCCTTCTAATGCTGATGAATGAATTAAATCTCGTCGTTGGCTCACAGAGCTTCAATTATGCCGAGAGCATGGACAGAAAGCGCGTGACGAGACAGAATAGGCGCAGCTCATTGGAGACGAAGGAAGGTCGTATAGCTCGTCAAGCGGAGTTGCAAGCTAAAAATGACGCATATGAGCAAGAAGAGGGATTGCTATATGGTGCTGGAATAGCTGATTAACCGGTGAGCATTTTTTATAATTAATTACTGCCTTGAATTTCTCGTTTTCGCTACATTTTATTTCAAACGCGTTTTTCTCGAAACGACTTTTTTTCGACTAGCGTACATTCTAGCTCAAAGAGTTATTGATCAATCGTTCTGAAATTTGGTGTAGATATTCTTTATTCAATTCCACGTAACATGGACCAAATTCGGGGATTATATTGTTATTAAAAATATACGTTTTTATGCAAGAAAGATGAAAAAATATAGTATAAAAACATGACTTTGTGTTCGTACACCTCAAAAACATGCAATTTTCAATTTGTTTGATAAAAATTAGGTTCATATTCTTAGAAAATATGTTTTTAATGAAAAAAAAAATCCTGATGATTACAGATAAAAATTGCGACGTCAGGGATGTACGCCAGCCAAATGCTCGGATGACAATCGCCCATGGACTGCAGGCGGTAACTCCACTATTTTCGGCGGAAACCGGTTGAAATTTTTTTAAAGTATACTTGAAAATATAAATAAAATATCCTCCAAGTTTAAACAATTTGTGATTATTCCTTCCTGGTTTAAAAAAATCATCAAAAACAGCAAAATTTCGACCTCATAAACCGGTTTCCCCCGTTAAAAACAGTTCAAGTTTTTGTGTAATTTTCATGGAGCTGTATTTCAGAGGGAAATTGTCGTAGAGAGAAAAGCAAGAGAAAGAAAATGTAGCTCTCAGCTTCTCGTTTTCGAGTCTGTAGCTCAAATTTTTTTCGTATCAGCGGTTTTCGCCTAATTGTTAGAACATCAATTGAAAATGTTTTTCACAAAATTTTGCCTGTTTTCAACAAGGTCCACGGACTACAATAAATTTTTTATTGTCGTCGCACCTTGATATTCTTTTGAGGAATTTAATTTCCTACAATGTAAGTGGTTGCACAGCCCTGTACGATAGTTTGCCGCTGAATTATCGCCGATCAAAGCAAAAAAGTCACTTTCGACTTTGATCACCAATTACTGGGGAAAATAATGGTCACACAGAAAATTCAAGTAGGGTTCTGAAAACTGCGAAACATTCTCTACAAAGTGAAATTGTTAAATTAAAATGATTTTTTTTTTTTGAACTCAAAATGTTGGTTGAAGAAAAGGTACAAAATTGCATAATCAAGGATATTTGGATAACTTGGTATAACGTTGCATACAACGGATAAACGAAAAATATTGACTGTACGTTTTCAAGCTCAAAGTATCCTCAAGAAATCCTGAAAGTTGCAAAACGCTGGGAATTTTTTCTCTTAGTGTTCGGAAGGTCTAAGCTTATCGTTTTCGCCTAAAATCAACGTAACGAGCAGATTTGCACTGTCTGGTCATTTTTTGAAGTTCAAATGTCCATCAATCAGAAATTTTGATTGATGTGAGAAATTTATGAAAATTTTTGAAAAAAAATAATTTTTTTTTCGAATTTTTTTTTTTAATTTTTTTTTCAACATGTTCATAATGCTTCGTGATCTCAAATAAAATTTATTCGAGCACTGGCACTGTTTTTACCGCCGGCATTAGCTTTATCCGAAGCGTACCACGTGGAGGTTGCGCGGTCGGATTTACGCTTCTTGCGCACGCGCGTGCGCCACTAGCCCCACCTGTCTGACACGCTGCGCGGAGCTGAGTCGTTCTCTCGAGCAACGGAGAGTAGGCCAGCTTGGATGCCAGCTCGCACTGCATAGCCAGCCTAGGAAAATTGTTGCTCTTCCTCACAAAAATCTCGAATTTTCACTGTTTCTTCGAATTTTTTTCATTCTCTCTTAACAAAAAAACAGTTTTTTTCAAAACTAATCCCTTGACATGCCACGTCGGCACTTATCAGCCACAGACGTGGCCCACATCGTTGCTTTACTTCGACAGGGTCACAGTCAGGTTGAAGTTGCGGCTACAATGGGAGTGAGCCAGTCGGTCATTAGTCGGGCCTATGCGCGATTCAATGAGACCCAAAATTACGATCGACGTCCGGGTCAGGGTAGACAACGAATCACCACTGAGCGCGATGATCGGGCTAAAGTTCGACAGGCTCGTCAAAATCCTACGGTGCATGCACATACGATTGCTCGCCAATTTTTGAATCATCGACAACGTCCTCCCCAACAACACATCGCGGCTTCAACGGTTCGAAATCGATTTCGGGAGCAAAATCTACGTGCTCGATATCCAAATCGCGTGCCTATGCTTACTGTTAGACATCGTCGAAATCGATTAAATCATGCACATGACCATCACCATTGGGATCATAGACAGTGGACCAGTGTGTTATTCACTGACGAATCGCGATTTTGTCTTCATGGCAACGATAGACGAACCCATGTATGGCGTCGTCCTGGGGAACGAGATCGCGATAACTTCACGCAGCCAGTTACGCTGTTCAATGGCGGATCAGTTACGGTATGGGCAGGCGTATCCTACAATACCATGACTCCATTGGTAATTGTTCGCGGAACCTTGACTGCCGAAAGGTACGTCAACGAGATTCTTGAACCACACGTTCTGCCTATGCGTAGACAAATGGGAGAAAATCGTTTTATTCTAATGCAGGATAATGCTCGTCCTCATACCGCAATACGTACGCGAAATTTTCTTCTTTTTAACAACGTGGCCACTATCAACCATCCACCTATGAGTCCCGATATGAACCCAATTGAGCATGTTTGGGACATGCTTGGGCGTCGATTGCGGAGAGACTATCCGCAATTGCATAATTTGGAACAGTTGACGCAGGCCTTGTTACAATGTTGGCAAGAGATCATGCAACGAGACGTCCAACGGCGCATCAATATGCGCGAACGCTTAGAAGCGGTAATCCGGAACAGAGGTGGCAATACACGATACTGAACAGTTATTGACGAGACTTCAAGTCCCGTGGATTCACACACACAGAGGCGGAAACAGACACACCCAGACAGTCAGACACACAAACACACATGGACATACAGACATACAAACACACACATACGCACTCGCGTGCGCAATAAGCGTAAATCCGACCGCGCAACCTCCACGTGGTACGCTTCGGATAAAGCTAATGCCGGCGGTAAAAACAGTGCCAGTGCTCGAATAAATTTTGTTTAAAATCACGAAGCATTGTGAACATGTTGAAAAAAAAATTAAAAAAAAAAAAAAAAATCGAAAAAAAAATTATTTTTTTTTTCAAAAATTTTCATAAATTTCTCACATCAATCAAAATTTCTGATCGATGGACATTTGAACTTCAAAAAATGACCAGACAGTGCAAATCTGCTCGTTACGTTGATTTTAGGCGAAAACGATAAGCTTAGACCTTCCGAACACTAAGAGAAAAAATTCCCAGCGTTTTGCAACTTTCAGGATTTCTTGAGGATACTTTGAGCTTGAAAACGTACAGTCAATATTTTTCGTTTATCCGTTGTATGCAACGTTATACCAAGTTATCCAAATATCCTTGATTATGCAATTTTGTACCTTTTCTTCAACCAACATTTTGAGTTCAAAAAAAAAAATTCATTTTAATTTAACAATTTCACTTTGTAGAGAATGTTTCGCAGTTTTCAGAACCCTACTTGCATTTTCTGTGTGACCATTATTTCCCCAGTAATTGGTGATCAAAGTCGAAAGTGACTTTTTTGCTTTGATCGGCGATAATTCAGCGGCAAACTATCGTACAGGGCTGTGCAACCACTTAAATTGTAGGAAATTAAATTCCTCAAAAGAATATCAAGGTGCGACGACAATAAAAAATTTATTGTAGTCCGTGGACCTTGTTGAAAACAGGCAAAATTTTGTGACAAACATTTTCAATTGATGTTCTAACAATTACGCGAAAACCGCTGATACGAAATAAATTTGAGCTACAGACTCGAAAACGAGAAGCTGAGAGCTACATTTTCTTCCTCTTGCTTTTCTCTCTACGACAATTTCCCTCTGAAATACAGCTCCATCAAAATCACGCAAAAACTTGAACTGTTTTTAATATCCTTTAATTCTTGGGCGTAGTGTAGTATACGCAAAACAAAAAACAAAATAGCGATACGAAACAATAAGACTGCCAAAAAGATTCTCAAAAAGTATGAATGTATTCGCAAAATGAATACCATAGCAGTAATGCAATCAAAAGAAAAATATATAGCGCAGATTTTGCCGATGATTGAGGAGCAAACTGAAGTTCTTAAAAGAATGAAAGCCGAGTCGATCATAAAATGGTGTATTCGTGATGGGGAGTTGAAAATAAACGTTCTGAGGAAAAACTTATTAAGCGTAAAAAAAAAGTAGAGGTTTGTCTAACGAAGTTTGCAAACCTTTCAAATGCGATGATAGAAGATAAAGTAAACGTACTGTGTGGTTCTTCGAAACATATTGCCTCAGCTGAACCGTACTTTGCGGAAGTTGCGTACGAGTACGTTCCATTTTATGCATCAGCAATTGTTATAAATCATCGTTGGGCTAACAGGATAAATAAGGGTGGTACCTACAGGGAAAAAATTGCACGAATTTGTCAACATGTATTAGATAATTTCAATGCTGCTCTTGAAGGTGGTTCAATTATTCATGATCGAGATTTACGGCGATGGGTTCTGCAAGCTCAAAAAGAAATTGGCTCTGAAGATTTCAGATTCAAGGCTTCTGAAAATTGGCTTTTGAAGTTTAAAAAAGCCCATCGAATAGTATCAAGAAAAATAAATAAATTTGTCACTAGAAAAACTTTTGACAGTGAGTCAGAACTTAAAAGTAAAGCAAATCAATTTGTAAAGGGGCCCATACACGTTGAGACTTGTTGTACAACTTGGTTCGGTTGGAGGTGATGTTGTATCGTGTGTGGTCGAGTTGTAGTACCAATTTCATGTTGTACAACTTGGTTGTAGTACATCAAAACGAAGTAGATATTTGTGGGCGTGGTTTCCATGTTGGCCAACCAGGTTGGACCGTGTATGGATGTGTTGTACAACATCCAAACCAACATCAGTTTCAATTCAGTCTTCAACGTAATCACACCAGTCTGTGCCCGCTTATTGAGAAGAAAGGTAGCGTGAGCGTGTTATTCGTTTTTTTATTGTGTGCTCAGTCTATTCAATTGTGCTTTTATTTACCCTAATTTCTATTGTTACACAATGACAACAATAAATAATAATCAACTTTATCGAGCACTTATCGATAAATACAAAAGCCTTCCCGAACTTTGGAAAATTAAAAGTGACCACTACAAAAACAAAAATTTAAGGACAAAGACTTGGGAATCGCTTTTAGAAACCTTCCAGGCAATTGAGCCCAATGCTAATTTAGATTGCTTGAAAAAAAAAAATAAACAACATGAGGACGTGTTATCGGCGTGAATTGAAAAGAAAAGAAAAAACCGAGACATCCGGCGCTGGCGGAGAAGATATTTACGAGCCAACTTTGTGGTATTTCGACGAAATGGAGTTTCTCCGTGATCAAGAGACCCAGTTGCCTGGGACATCGACGTGTGACGACGAAACTGAAGATGTAACCGAAGTAAGTAAAAATGAATAATGTAAATACTGGTTTTAAATCTAGTGTTATCCCTTCAATTATTATTGTTTCTTTTTTATAGGATGTCTCAGAAATTGAAAAAGTAAAGCGATGTAAGAAAGTAAACAAAAAAAATGAAAGCTAGAGATTTTTATTTGAAATCAGCGGTGGAGCACTTGGAAAAATTAAAAAGTGACAACCAAAAAGAAAAAGACGAGGCAGCTACGTATGCCGAATCATGGGCCGTTTCATGTAGAAAATTAAACGAAGAGCAAAGATTGTATGCTAAAAAAGCAATTGAGGAAATATTTGTGCTGGGACAATTGGGACAATTAACATTGAACTCCGTAGCCACACCGACAAATACCAGGAATCCAACCCCGCTATCTATACCTCCGAATGAGGCAAACTCACCCTCACCTCAAAATTTTGTTTTCCTATCGCCAACAGAGCGGCACTACAATAGTAGTGATGACTATTCAAATTATAACCAATTATTGCAAGATTCTCAATATAGATAATACATGATTGTATTTTAATTTGTTTTATAAATAAAACATCATCAACAATTTGTATAATTTTTTAATTCTTATAAATCAATCTATAAATATTAAAAATTTGTATCTTTAAAAAAAAAATACATTAATTTCTGTTTGATGAACCATTTTCCATTGCCAGGGAACTGCTCCTACGGTATTGAAATAATTACAAAATTTCCTCCGGACTTCTTTAGCATTTAATTGAGGATTTCTACTGTAAGTTGCTTTCAGACTTGAAAGCTGAGCCGGCGCAGATCTCCAAGAGCTATTTTGTACCTTGCCTGAGTTCAAGTTTTCTACATCGATACTTCCTTGAAGATAAGCTAATTTATTTTTTTGTATGAGAAGATTGTGTAGATAACAACATGTAAGGACAATTTTTGTCACTTTTTCCGGAGCTAAATTTATAGTAGTCAATAAAATGCGAAACCTACTTGATAAGATTCCAAAGCAATTTTCTATTATACGTCTAGCACGTGACAATCTAGTTGAAAATTTCTTCCTCGTTGTTTACAGTACCACTGAAAGGTTTCATTAAATTTTCGCCAAGAGCAAAAGCATCGTCGCCTACAAACACGTAAGGTATTACTCCATTGTTTTCATCATGTAATTCTTCTGGGGAAGGTAAATTTAAACTGCTTTCTTCATATTTTTGGAAAAATTTGCTGTTGCAAAAAACTCCACCATCTGAGACCCTCCCATTCGCTCCAGCTTCAACCATGATAAACTCATAATTTGCATTGGCTATTGCAAGTAATACAATACTGAAGTTTTTTTTGTAGTTGAAGTAATATGAACCTGAACCAGGAGGTTTTTGAATTTGAACATGCTTGCCATCTATTGCCCCAAGGCAATGTGGGAAATTCCATTTCTTTTCAAAATCATTCGAGATAATCCTCCATTCTTCTTGATTTTGTGAGTGCTTCACAAGTTTCCAACACAATTTTACCAATAGCTTGGGGAGAAATCGCTGTCAAAAATTTCAAGCTTTCAAAAGATTGACCTGTAGCTAAAAATCGTAATGTTGTTGAGAGACGTTCATTAACTGTTATTGCATCCCTCATCACAGTATTTTGCTTTTTAATTAAAGGGGTAACGAGTTCCAGAAGCTCCTGGTAAACTATGTCGTTCATTCTTAGAAAATTTCTATAATCTTCTGGTGAATTTACTTTCAGTTCCTTCAATAAATTAGTATGGGAAAATTTGCCTCTTTTAATTAGCCAATCTTTCGCCCAAACTTTTCTTTTCTTTCGTTGTTTTGTTTCATTTGTACATGCAGCTATTATCATGTTACATAAGATTATTTCTTCATTTTTTGAAGACATTTTGAGCCTAGAAGAAGACTGTGCAACCACTTCCTTGACGCGTTCAAAACTAATGTTGGTACAACCTGTCTTTACGTGTGTGAGCTCGACTAGCGGCAAGTTGTACAACCAAGTTGTACAACAAGTCTCAACGTGTATGGGCCCCTTGACACACCGAGCCACCGCTACGAGCCAGCCTCGCCGCCCGCCGCCAGGCGGCTACGTTTTCCGCAGACCAAAGGACTCGACGCAGGAGTTATATACTAGAACGCGAGAACGAAGAATCAGTTCTCTGGCAGCCAGTCGTCATACCAACTACCACCGAACTCCGTCTTAACCGACGTATCCGGACCGCGGGACGAGACCCCGGACCGCTAGGCGCGTTCGCGTTAGGAAATAAGGCTTCCCCTTATATTCACCATTACCGTCCGCACTAGATCACATTTTAACCGTAGATTCCTATTTTCAATATTCACTTCCCGACGCGTTCCGACCAGAACCGAAATCATACTGGCCGACCTTTTTTAACCACCAGCTTAATTGTACAAACCCGCTTTGTTCTTTTGTGTATCCGGTATTCTTTCTAACATTAAGGCTGATTTACATTGATCCAGTAGCTGGATCCAGTCTCACTGGATTCCAGTGCTGGATAGCCACTGGATTAGTGTAAACACGTTTCAATCCAGTACAGCGTCCAGCATCCAGCGCTGGATCGAAATAGACCACATGCCTATTTTTCAAACCAGTGTCCGCCCCCCGCACGCCGCGCATCCCGTGCCAGCGACACTGGATCCGTGTAAACGCGCTGGCCAGTCTGGCGCCAGTCGCGCCGCCGTGTAATTTTGTAGTGACCACGCGTCTATTTGTTTGTTTCAAAATGGCTAGAAAGTGGTCTAATGAGCAAAATTTGAAGTTTGTTGAATTATACAGACAACAGGAAAGTCTATGGAATATAAAAAGTATATCTTATCGAAACAGGGATATGCGATCTACGGCATTACAGAATATTTGCGATTTGATGAATATTGAAGGGTTAACTAAAGACGAAGTAAAAAGTAAAATAAAAGCCTTAAGATCTACGTATTACTTAGAACTGGATAAAATAGAAAAATCATCAAGATCTGGAGCCGGTGGAAATGTTTATGTACCGAAAGTTCCATGGTTCACGGAACTACATGAATTCATAAAAGATACAACAATAAAAAGAAAAACAAAGGTGAGTTTTTTTTTTATTTCAATAATATTTTTATAACCTAAATTTAAACTACAGATACATGATATAACCTGTCGTAATATCAACACTGTTTATTAATCTTAATGTATTCTGCTTTGCTGCCATGACAAACGTCCAGCATTCATGAAGTGATTCCTGTATAAATCTCTTTTTACTCTAGCAGCACTGCCAGAATGATTACTACCTTGATTTGTAATAGAATTCAGTGCAGTTATTTCTGATCTCCATGCACCAGGTATAAGATTCCCTTCATTGTCCTCTCTATCGACACATGTTGCTGTGATGTAGGTATCTGATTTTTTTCGTAGCCAATTATGAAGTGTACAAGCAGCACATACAATGGCATCTGCAGTATTTAAATTGGTAGGAATTGGCTTTTCAAACACACGAAATCGGCTTACCAAGATACCAAAAGCATTTTCTATGATTCTTCTCGCCCGCGACAATCTGTAATTAAAAACTTTTGTATCAACACTGAGGTTTTCTCCTGGATATGGCTTCATTAGATAAGTCTTGAGCGGAAACGCTGCGTCACCAACAATGACTCCGTTTCTTGGTAATAACGAATCGTTTTCCATGGCGTGGAAAATTGAACAATTTTTAAAGACACCGCCATCAGATGCACTGCCATTTGCACCCACATCAATATATACAAAACAGTAGTTATCGTCTGCAATAGCCAACAACACTATACTGTTTGATTTTTTATAATTGAAAAATGTACTGCCACTGTTTATTGGAGCTTTAATTATAACGTGTTTTCCATCAATGGCACCATAGCAGGAAGGGAAATTCCATTTTGTTCTGAATCCTGTTTCTATTTTTTCCCATTCTTGTTCTGTAGTAGGTATCTGAAAAGAAAAACTTTATATATATATTTTATTTTTATTTTTATAGGATAACTACACTAATCCAAATTCTCATGAAGATGAGCCGATAAATGTGGTACCCGCTCGACCATCGTTGCAAGATCAAGAGAATGAACAACCGGCACCAGAAAATGAAGTACAGTCGACGACACCTGTCCAAGCACCAAGATCGAAGCGGAGTAAATTATCACAAATGGCTACAATTATGTCAGATATGAGAAAAATGCATGAAAGTTTAAATGATAAAGCAGAAGACGATATTGATATTTTTGGCATGTCCGTAGCATCACAGATGAAAAAGCTTTCGGAAGAACAAGCAATAATTGCTCGAGATGAAATACAGAGTATACTGACAAGATGTAAACTTACTGATATACGTTTAAAAAACTATGATTACAATAGAGTATTATTACCTAATACACAGTTTTTGCGAAGTACCGGTACATGTAGTGCTACAAGTAGTTCTTTAGGTTTCTATCCTAATAACGCCACTACACAAGCCAACACATTGATACAACTGCCACAAAGAAGTCCGGCTGCTACTAGTAGTACTACAAGTAGTTCTTTAGGTTTCTACCCTAATAACGCCACTACACAAGCCAACACTTTGATACAACTGCCACAAAATAGTCCGGCTGCTACTAGTAGTACTACAAGTAGTTCTTTAGGTTTCCATCCTAATAACGCCACTATACAAGCCAACACTTTGATACAACTGCCACAAAGCCCGCCTGCAAGTGGTTCTTTAGGTATCTATCATAACAATGATTCACAAGTCGAAATGGAACTGTTTAATCAAAATTCTACCACATTCGGTAACATAATTGAAGAAGCTTTTGATAATGCCTGAAATAAATAACCACTAAATGATTTCTTCAGTGCCTTTTAATACTTTCTATATGTTTAAGTACAAATTGTAATAATTATAAAAAATAAAAATTACTCACCTTAATACTGTCTTTCAATGTTTCATATATTGCCATGCATACTTCTGGTACTGTTTTCGAAATTGATGCTATGGAAACACGATAAAAGTGACTCAGACTCCGAAAAGAATTTCCTGTAGCTAAATATGTCAATGTTATTTCAAGCTTTAATTTAGCTGGTAGAGCATCCCTCATAAACGTATCTTGACGTTGAATGGAGCTTGCGATTAAGTCTAGCAATTGGTCAAAATTTTCTGGTGTCATCCTCAAAGCTAATCTGTATTCCTTTATATCTTCCGTTCTTAGTTGGTTCATAAGTAAAATAGACCCTCCGGAACTATCCCTTTCACTAATCCATTTTCTCACCCAAATCCGCTTATTTTTTAACAGTTCTTCCTCAAACATATCAGTCAGTTCATCGAGTAGCATCTCGCAAAGTGATTTCGAAAGTCTCTTTAATTGTCTTCGCTTTAAAATACTCATTTTCACAAACGTGTTGTCACCTCACAAAGTCTGGCTAAGAATGAATGTCTACTGGATGAATGTAAACAGTGTGATCCAGTGCCAGTAGCAATCTAGTGTTGGAATCCAGTGAGACTGGATCCAGCTACTGGATCAATGTAAATCAGCCTTTACAGCCTGGAACCTACTGGCCCCCCAGCTGTTTCCGTCATCAGTCCGCCCTCGCGATAATTTCACTGCATTTCGATAATTATTTGTTGCTGTTCTATTTAACCAAATATACATATACTTTCGCATTAACCATCCTGACTTACGCATTTATCATTTCGCTCATAACGCCCGGTGAGTTCCGAGTATCCGGCGGAGAGGGACGAGACCCTCAGACCCGTTTACGGCATACACCGGGTTCACCTAGTCCCCACTTTCTACCCGGTCTAGCCGAAACGTTACATGGCGCCCGAACAGGGACTGTGGGGAAAAATTTGATCGGAATAAAATCTGATTAAATAGAGAACGCACAAGAGAACAACGGGTTTCGATAACAGAGGGAGACTTGTCAATCCCGACATTTAGTTTATAGATCCAAAGAATTTTTTTTTTGTTTGTTTATCTTTTCACTCGGTCTGGTCTTTGTTATATTTGTTCGTATTTTTATCCATAATATAATTCATCAACCGCCACCAAGCACTGGAATATGCCCACCGCATGGGTACAAAACCTACGAAAACCGGACCTCCAAGCTCATCTCGAACTCGCTGAACTAGACTCCGAAGGCACTGTCGAAGTACTACGAACCAGACTACGAGACTTCGTTAAGGCCAACCCAGAACTCGCAATCGTACGTACGTGGCAAGAATCCGGAACCCGAACGCCCCCGCTACGTACCATGACAGAAGACAGTCCACCCGCCAACGAGGAAAACGAGAACACCATCACCCGAATACTACCGCACCTAGAGGCATACAGAAGCATGGATCAGATCCGGAAGTGGGGCGTCCACGGTAAAAACGAGCTACCAACTCCCCGACGGAGGGGAGATAGCGGTACCGGTGGGTACCAGGAAATGGAAAATGCGGCGCCACAACTATGAGAGGACCCTGCGGTTCGACCGGGCCGGAAATCTTAAATACGTCGGCCCAAAGAAAAGCCTGGAACCTACTGGCCCCCCAGCTGGTCCGACACCGCATTAAAATCCGACCTCGCGATCATTTCATCATTGTTTTCTTGTTAAATTTATAAATAAACATATACTTTCGCATTTACCATCCTGACTACGTGTTTTATCATTTCACACATAACGCCCGGTGAGCTCCGAGTATCCGGCGGAGAGGGACGAGACCCTCAGACCCGTTTACGGCATACACCGGGTTCACCTAGTCCCCACATTCTACCCGGTCTAGCCGAAACGTTACAAAGAAGCAGATAGCAGCACACCAGAAAGATGTGACGTACTTATTTAAGATGTTTTTTTTATGCTGCATGCATTGAAAGACGTTCCGTCTACATTTGGGAATATTTCTAAAAAACTGATACAGATGTTTACTAGAAATAATGCGCGCATTATTATAATTACATTTGATCGTTATGTTTCGCCATCGATTAAAGATAACGAGCACTTGTTAAGAGGCAGGATAAGAGGTCAACAGTATTGTACAAAATGGCCCTGATCAAGTACGTCCAGCTAATTTTGGTACCGAATTGAAGAACATCTATTTCAAAGCTGCCTTAGTGGAATTGCTTTGCAACTGGAAAAATAATCATATGGCTGCCTATATAGGCAATAAAACGATTTATATTAATTACGAGCGTTGTTATAAATATGAAGTAGAAGGTAACGAAGTTGTAAGAACCGTCGATCATAGTCTTTCTTGTCCAGCTCACGAAGAAGCTGATACCAAAATTGTATTCCACGTTTGTAAGATAAATTTCGATGCTCACGTCACCATAAGATGTTCAGACACGGATATTTGTATCATAATGCTCAGCAATATGTGTGCTGTTCAGAACGATTTGCATATTACAATGCACATTGGTTCCGGTAATGCCCAAAAATTCATTAATATCACGAAATTGTATGAAAAATTGGGGAACAATTTGTGCTCTGCATTGCCGGGGTTCCATGCCCTCACAGACTGCGATTTCAATCCTGCATTCTACAGGAAAGGGAAAAATAAACCTCTACAGCTATTGCGACAATCTGCGTCATATATGCGAGCATTGAGTACTATTGCAATTATCCCGAATAATACATTAGCCGAGGCCTTCCTAACGATTGAAGAATTTGTTTGTCGCCTGTACGGATTCAACGGGATAAACGATGTGAATGCTGCACGAGTAGCTACGTTTGTTAAAAATTACCGAGTACATGACAACAGCGATCTTCTCAAATTAAAAAATACTGTCGACGGAGCAATCTTTCCACCATCTAAATCCGAGCTGCGCTCGCATCTATTGCGTACGTCATACATTGCGCACCTCTGGAGCCATGCTCATCTTCAAAACCCTTCAGAGTTATCTCCCACTAACCAGGGATGGGAAGAGAAAGATAATAAATATGGATTTAAATGGTTCGAGGGAGATCAACGACCCACATCAGTCGAAAGCATAACGGACAGCAGTGAAAATATTGAAGGTATGGAATTTTTGTTGGTGACACTTTTTCAGCGTGTATATATTTCTGGTAGACTGATTTTGATGATAAAAATATTCATTTACAGATAACGGTGAAGATAAACAACGTGAAGACGAAGACAGCAATCTGATAGAGGACACTTCTGATGACGATTCACCAGAGGACGATGATAGCGGTAGTACGATTGATAGTGAATAATTCACGCGAAATTGTCAATTGCTACATTTCTATTTTTTTATATTACCTTTAGATTAGTTTGTATAATTTACAATTAGACTCTGCACTACGTCATATTATGCCTGCCGTTCATATATGTATGTATAAAAAAGAAAAACACATTACATAAATGTTTGCGTACGATATTGTTTTACACATGTTATTTTTCACGAAATTATCACTCAATTCACACTATGATAGTTCAACGATTACGTTTGCAAAAATTATCAGTCAGCTGGACCCTCTGAAAGATACCATAAAATGCTCGAATAATTTTTACCTTTACTGCGTCAGCTGACGATTTTTTCACAGCCACACACGCAGCTGACTGTTGTTTTCGTATTTCTAATTATGTAAACAATCACCTGGTAACATTTCATCCGGCGTACTATTACTTTATTTTACGTCTTTTTTTTACAAGTTCATGCGAGTGGCTGACGCATAATCCACCCTCCGCGATGCAGCTGACGATTTGTTTTCGACTCACTATGATGTCAACTATTTATAGAAAAAGTTTCAGCCGGCGTACCATGACTTAATTTTTTTTCTTCTTACCGCTTTCGCGGCCTTCCACGCCCACATCCACCATGACTGGAGCAGCTGACGGTCGGCTCACTGACTAGTTGTACGAGATCAACAGTCGACATCAAAATCAGCCGGCGTACTATGACTTTGTCAAAAGTGACGCTGCCTCCCGGACAATTATGTTTACACCCTAAATACGGAAGTGGCCAGCCACAAGTTAGGTGCAATGGAGAAAAGGACTTTAAAAGACCGAAACCATCACGTCGCTATGGATAATCCCCAATAGCGCAAGAAGGAAAACCCCTGTCCTTTAAAGAAATTCTCTTCTCCTTTTTCACCGTATACACTCCTCAATGTATGAACTACACCCACGATTTACATTTCTTACACTTTTCTTCCTTCCCTCAATGATTGTGCCTTCAAAATTCAAATTTGTAGCATATGCAGCAACCATTTGTACCTATATCATAGATGTATATTTGTATCATATAGACAATAAATATCCATAAGCGAAAGATTTTGTAGTCTCGCGTCAAGTAACCGATTGAGGTTGGTACCACTGATATTGGGAAACTGAGCATTTAAATACGCTATCTGGTGGTCAAATTTTGTACTATGTAACAAACTCACCCTCCTACCCCGGAAAATTCACAAGTTTATATACGTTTAAGGAGGGACCTGCCATCCGGAAGTATTCCATGCCTTTATAATTACCCTTTCGCCCTAAAACTACTACAGAAAGTCGGAAACTAAAATCACGCAAGGTACGAGATGACCCTTCCACCGAGTGCAACCGCACTGACCAAAGATAAAGACCACGCACGTGCAGGATGACAACTGACACCACCGAACGCGCACTCGGAGACATAACAATAAACAACACGACCACTATAGGCATACAGTACCGATCGAAATATCAACGCATCAATTACTAATTCTAAGAAACCCCCACCCCTCAAACTACTAATTCTAAGTACCCTCCCACCTAAGACACATTTTTTGAATATATATAAGACTGCATAGCCCAGCTCACCAGTCAGTTAGTCAATCAAAACGTCAGCCAAAGATCAGTTCGTCCGTTAAAAGGTCGAAGTCAGTCAAAGGGTTCAATTGCACGCAGTACGCGACAAATCAGGCAGAAGCCAAAGAGTAGTTACTACGATCGAGTGCTGAAGTTAGCTGGGTTTGCTCAGTGTAGACAACTAAGGTAAGACAGTTGTCAGTTTGCTGAGAGTCTTACTTTTCGTTTTCTACCTTCGTTATAAAGCTACGAAATTGTAACGTAACAATATGCGTCCGACTCATTAATATAACCAACATTTAAAATAAAACTTGTTAAAATTGCAACGATCAATTCCTTGAATCAGATTTCCTAAAACTCTGCAATTACAACCTAAATCCTAACTTTTCACAACTTTCATTAGAATCATTCATCAGCAAAGGCGGCATCTAAACAAAATCATACGGCATCTCTTTCATAACTCACACACGCCAACGATTTTTATCATGGTAAGTGGTCTCCCTTGCAAAGAGCAAAATACGTTCTAGACCCTTAAGTAAAAATTCATTTACATCTTTAAGTTCAATCCATCCGGCGGAGCATTCAATTGCTAGCCAGTCCTTGTCCGGCGGAGCATTCATTTGCTAGCCAACGTAAAAATCCGGCGGAGCATTAATTTGCTAGCTGTTCCTAATCCAATCAACCTCTGCTCTTCAGCAAGCGACACCAACCATTAAGAAACGAGGCGGCATAAGAGCGAGAAAGCAACGGTTACGCCGCGTCGCGCAGTTTAACCTCGCGCTAGAAAAAGCGCGTCTCCAACCCGATCCGGAATTCACCGTGTACCTCAACGAGACCTTTAATCCGGAGCCACGGAAGTCCGATCACCTGTATGTCGAATCTCAGACCTCCGACGCAGAAACCGTGATCACCGGGCAGAGCCCAGATTTCGCAGATTTCGCCTCGCTCGACGAGCCCGATTTGGAGATCGTGTATGAATCAATCCGCGTCACGCGAACTAGGGATTTGCCGCGAATCATTAAAATCGAGAATACACAGATCCCTCTCGCACGTTTTGTATTTTGCTGCCAATCGTCATATTAAAATCCCTTTTATATAAGACATCTATTTCTTAGCCCGCTACGCCCTTCCGCTCTTAAATATTTCAGCCTTTTCACCTTTCCTCATTTCATTAACCCTTTGAGTGCCGGGAGCCGATATATCGGCTCCTGCTACACTCGCGAGAAGTGCCAGAGCCGATATATCGGCCCGCGCCTCGTAGCGCTTTACTATTCGCATTGCGGGAGAACTCTATTTCAAAATAAATTTGTAATACGTTATAAATGATCTAATTTCACTATGAGAGAATTAAAAAAAATAGTTTTTCGTTTTAACTCTTTGTGGACGACGACCTTTTCCTATCGCTTGGAGGTACCGAAGTCTAACATAAACACCGATGGTCGCCACTCAGGCGATATTCGATCTGCGGCGTAAATCGCTGTGGATTTGGACCCTTATCGGTACTTGTCGACAGTGTTTTATATAACACAAAATAACATCGCATTGCCGCAGCGAAACGTAGGATCAGTTAGTTTCTCCACGATCGTTGATGTGAACAGTATATTTCGTCCCATTTACAGTTTGAAAGCGTGTTTTGTGTTATTACCGTTGTTTTTCGCTTGTGTCAAACATTGTTGCTTTTGAGGAAAATTTTACCATCAACCGTTTTATAAAAAAACCCGTCATGGATGACGCGGAAATAGTCCGAATGGTTGACCAGTTCGATCTAGCACATAGTGACGAGGAAGAAATCGTGGCACCAAGAAGTCGGCATCCACGTAGGATCTACAGTGATAGTGAAGCGAGCGATGATAGCGAATCAGAATTAGAGGGAAACGATACCGAGGAATAGCTGAGAGATTTCCGTGAAGTTACCGTGGCCAACGACAGCGAATATAATCCTCGCCCACAATTTATGGAGATTGCTGGGCCTAAACATATGCCAGCAAGAAATTCCATGCCGAGAGCGTATTTTGATCTTTTTTTTACGGAAGAATTTTTGAGCTTATTGAGAAATGAGACGAATCGATATGCCAGGCAGTTCCTCAATAGAATCAATGTTCCCTCAGGATCCAGAACAACAGAGTGGAAGGCAACCACAGTTTCAGAAGTAAGGGCTTTTATTGCTGTGCTCTTGGAAATGGGTATAACACGTAGACCGACACTTTTCAGTTATTGGTCAACAAACCACAGACAAATCCCATGGTTTGGCCAAATGTTCAGTCGCAACAGATTTCAATTAGTTTGTAGGTTTTTCCACGTAGTAGACAATGAAAAATTACCAGCACGTGATAATCCAGAATATGACCCTACAGCGAAATTTCAACCAGTCGTTATCCATGCAAACAATAAGTTCAAATTTCATTATTCGCCTAACCAACATCTGAGTATTGACGAATCATTAGTCGGCACGAAGTGTAGAACGTCGTTGATTCAATATCTGCCAAATAAAAAGCATCACAGGTGGGGTATCAAGTTTTGGATGTTGACTGATGCAGTTACCCATTACTGCTTATCGTTCTTCTGCTATAGAGGAGCTAGGGATCAAACCGATAAAGAAGAAATAAAGAAGAATGGTCTTGGCCACGTCGTGATTCATAAATTATTGAATATGGGCAATTATTTTATGAAAGGCTATCACGTGGTAGCAGACAACTTTTTTACAAGCATTCCCTTAGCAAGAGCACTGTTTGAAAAAGGGACATATCTGACTGGCACAATCCGCAGCAACAGGAAATATATTCCATCATTTATGAAGACTAAATTGCAAGAGGGCGCATCTAAGTACGCCCGAAATAATGAAGTCTTACTATTAGCGTACCGGGAAAAAAAGTCGCAGAAGAAAAATGTTTTACTGATGTCCACATTTGAGAAGGCTCAGAACAAAACGACTACAATCAGGAAAAGGAATGCACAAATACAGGTCGAAAAACCAGCAATCGTAGCTGAATATAACAAACACATGGGAGGCGTAGACACGTCAGACATGATGCTATATTCATACTTAGATGAAAGAAGAGCCATCAAATATTGGAAAAAAGTAGTTTTCTCCATTTTCTCCCGAATGGTGTTGAATGCCTACATATTATATCGGCACAATACAGACGGCAAAACCAAAACAAGACTGGAATTCATTACTGATGTTATCCAGTCGATAACCACTGAATGGTTGGCACTAAAGAGGATAGCACACGACACACCATTAGCGGAAACTTCAACAAATGTGCCCCGCATAGGTGTACGGAAACTGCCTGGAAAACTGGAAAGGGTTTGCGTGGTGTGCAGCAGAAAGGATGGTGGCCCAAAGAGAAAATCACGCACAGTTTGCAATAAGTGCAACAAAGGATTGCATGGAGTGTGCATTAGTAGCCACGAATGCTAAATAAATTATTTGTGTGAGTTGCAATAACAAAATTTTACACATTTGCAATATATATATAAATATTTATGACAACATAATTTTGTTTCAGCAATGTTATATTACCGATAACAATTACATATTTCGAAAGAGATAATCCGCCTGGCGCCTACCGTGTACCTTCAAGTTACACGTTCAAACACGTTTTGTACGAGAGAACTCAACTTTTACTTCATTTATAAACATATATACCTTTGTTTTTTCTATAATTCTCAAATGAGTACAAAAAAACTAGTGTCATTGTTTCGTTCTGTATTTCATCTATAATACGCAGCTTTTTGAATCATGTAAATATCGTTTCTCGTTTGGTTTTTATAAGCATTTTCCCGAACCCTTGTAAAACTGTGAAATTCGGCCGGTTTTTCTCGCATAGGCACCTCCATTTCGCCCGGCACTAAAAGGGTTAAAACATCCCATAAACCCACATACTAATCGTAGACGATCTCGGGCAAGACAGGAAATTTTCTACAATCCTTTTATTCCAAACCTGGGTCGTCACAACTAACGATTGTAGGATACTTAACCAAATGATAACTGTCATTTCTATGACAACAATCTTTTTTTTATTTAAAATTTTATATTTTCAAGGGACATAAGCTTTAAATTAAATTTTAAATAAATAAATATTGAACTTGTTCTAAAAACAAATTATATACGTATATTATTATTTTCGTAAGTATGGAATTTTCTCCTCATAAAAATAAAAGTAATGTATACTGTTGTGTTTATGGGTGTAAAAGTCATGCTTCTAAGCATGAAACAGTTCGGTTTCATGTATTTCCTAAAAAAAATGACAGTTTTGTGAAAATTATGAATATTTTTAATGCTGAAGAGTTAATCGACAGAAGAGATGCTTGGATAAAAGTTCTTAGAATGGGAAAAAAAGTGTCACCGTCTATGCGAGTATGTTCACGTCATTTTACTGAACATGATTATATTCCTTCTGGTATGTATAAACTGTAACTTATAATCTAATAATTTTTAAATCTCGATTCTCATTGGATTGGATTGGATTAATATTATAACTTCATTTATTTTCCAGTCAAACAGCAACATTATTTGAAGAAAACAGCTGTACCATCAATTAATCTGCCTAAGAGCTCTGTTGATTGTTCAGATAAGCTTAATCATGCTCTATCGTCTCAGCGAGAAGAGAGACAAATAAGAAGATCATCTTTGAAACATAAAAAAAATATCAACGCAGATGAGCAAACAGCAACAATATCTAGTGATAACCATTATAATGATAATCTACAAAGCTTTGAGGACTTAAATAATGTAACTGAGCAAAGAAGTGATAAAGAAAAATCAAGAGAAAAAGTAACAGCAGAAGAAGAAATAGAAGAAGAAAAAGAAGAAGACTTGGGCCTCCAAAATGATCAATTATCTGGCATAGAACAAGCAGTGAAAACTTTTGACTGTGGTATTCAGTCCGTTATCGACAAAATTGTACAAAATCTGAGCGAAATTGGTATAAATATTGGTGATAAAATCATTTTTCCTCGACTATCTTCAGTTATTTTAACTGAAAATTCAGAAAACAATTCTCTCTGCTGGCCTAGAAAAAAAACAGTAACTGAAAATAATTTAACATTAATTAAGGTGATAGAAAAGTTTGAATTGTGTACAAAACGTAATATTGAAATGAGTGTAAAAAAGTTTAACGATGTTGGAACTCAAGTGCGTACAGATAATTTTATTCCAAAATTTTCAGAGTTTATTTCAAATGATCATGAACTTAGTACTTTAACAGGAATTCCAAATTTTTGTTTATTGTATACGATAAAGAAATTAGTAGATAAACAAAGACCTCCAACATCACATTCTAATGCAAAATTAGATTCATTGGAAGTTATCATAATGACGTTACGAAGTTAAAACAAAATATGTCATATGCCCTTCTAGCTATTTTGTTTAAGTCGTATACTCCAGAGACTTGTAAAGATCGAATTTTTCATATGATTGATATTTTATACAAATGTTTAAAGCCAGCAATATTATGGCCTAGCAAAGAGAATATTCTTAAAAATATTCCTCTTGATTTTGTAGGATTTGAGAATGTTCATGCTGTGATTGATTGCACAGAAATTCCAATTCAAAGACCAAAAAATTTATGCTGCCAAATTGTAACTTATTCTCGTTACAAAAGTTGTTACACTGTTAAATTTATGACTGCTGTCACGCCTGCTGGATTAATTTCTTTTATTAGTAAGCCTTACGGTGGTCGGGCTTCTGATAATGCTGTGTTTGAGCAAAGTGAAATAATTAAAATATTTGACAAAAAGGATGCTGTGATGACTGATCGGGGTTTTACTGTTGATGATTTATGCCAAAAAAATGACGTGAAACTTATTTCACCGCCTTTTCTTAAGGATAAAAAACAATTTTCGAAAATGGAATCCATGAACGGTCGCAAAATAGCAAAAGCTCGTGTACATGTGGAACGGAGTAACCAGCGGATCAAAATTTTTGAAATACTATCGTCGAAAATGCCTGTTGGTCTTGTGCATAAAATTGAAGAAATTTTTACTATAATTTGTGCCATTGTAAATTTAAGTCAACCTATTCTGAAAGATGAAAAATTCATTCAGGATTAAAACAACAAAATAGTTTTATATAAATGTTTTATTGATTGTTAACTTATTTTATAAAAATATAAAATAAAAATAAAGCTTATAAATAATGAAAAAATAACATTTTATTGATTTTCTTTTTGGTTTTCATCTTTTTCTTTTTCTCTCAGACATATATTATGTATCATCTTATTAAAATAATTTTTTTTTAAAGTTATCAATAAATTTTTTGTAAATTTTTCATCAAAACGAACAGGTATTATTTTTATATTCTTATCAAAAGAAGAATATATGATAAAATCCGTAGAGGGTAAATTAAGTATTGCCATACTTATTTGAACTTGCGCAAAATACATATGTTTTTTTTTCAAGTTAAAGCACCATATTCGTTAGTTAGCCACTTGATTGATTTTACGGTGTCGTCAATATTTTTTTTTTTACCTTCTTTGGGACACTTAATTTCAATAAGTTTCCATGGTTTATTATTTTCAAAAACAATCCCATCAGGTGAACATCCCAACCAAGGATTTAACTCCGAAATAACTAGACCGCATTGGACGACTTCCATTGACATACAACTTTCATAAGCTTCGCGTGCGTAAGTTTCTTGTTCTAACCCGTATTTTGTATTTTCATTACTGAATGATGAGCTATAGAAGTAATCAGTAGATTTTTTTCTCCAATCTGGTTTTTTATTAAAAAAGTAAGTATATAATGAGTAAGCTCTGCTGGCAGTTATACGATTTTCTCGTTCACTTAGCCATACAGAGTAAAACTCTGTACTTTTAGAACAAATCGTTATCGCATCTGCAGACAATCGATTAAAAACTACGGAACAACAAGGGATCAATTTTATGAAATTTGTTCACATCTGTAAGTAATTGTGATGTCTTCTGATTAATAATAATTGCTTCAATGTTTTCGGGGCATAAAAGTAAATTATTATTGTCATCATGATTAATTTCTTGCAAAGTTGCACGTCTTCCAGACCTGCAAGTTAGTATTAAAAAAAAAACAAAGGGAAACAACATTTAATTAGTCAAATTCTCATTCACTAAAGATAAACAACAAGTTCAATAGATCGAGTGAATAATGATAATCTCACTGTAACTTAATTCCAACATAAAATATTAAATTCATAGTGTAAACTATTTACAAAAAAAAATCAATAAATTTTTTTTTTCAAATTAATTAAGATTATAAATTATTTACATATGTTTTGCTAACGCTGATAAAGGGTTATCTTCAACCATTATCTTACGAAAATTTTCTTCATAATCATCATCAGTTCCATCAAGTTGATTAGAAGTATTTAAAGCCAATGACATATCATCAGCTTCTTTTGTAGGTGTCGTAGTTTCAGAGTTCTTTAATTGCAGTTTATTTTTTTTTAATTTTCCCTCAACACTTTTTTTTTTTTACATCAAAACAATTGTGCTCCAGTAAAGGCTTCATATCGTATTTTTCAAGGGCTGATTTATGTGGAGCACTCCAAACACATTTTTTATCTGTGCAAGTGATATTTTTTAAACTCTCCAGATCATTTCTGAAAGAGCAAAAAGATAAAATTATTACTTAAATAATGTATAAGGTCATTATTTTAATAATTATCAAAGAACGTATTTTAATACTTAAAAATCAAATGTCATAATTACCGGTTACAAAACAAAAGCACTCCCACAATATGCTTGCAAGTACCTCCTAATCCAGCTTTACATGAACATTCCATACCAATTATTTTGCCATCTTTTGAAATTTGGCCATTTATTTCGTGAGGTTCATTTTTTAAACTTGTTGTTTGTAAACAAAATGCGAGAAGGTGGTAAACATCACTCTCACTATTATTATTTACGATACCACAATTTAATATATGACCACGATCAATTATATTTTCGCCACCAATAAAGTTTCTACTATTGGGGGTAGAAGAACCAAATTTACATATTTCTTGGATAGACACACGCATTTTTATTTCCCAATTAATTACTTTTTATTCACATCAACGTGTACTTTAACGGATCAGCTGATACTATAATCCTACAATCGCTAGTTAGGTTTTCTACCACCAGACGGTCAAATTTTAAGCCACGCCCTTCCCACGGATCCCAATAGACGGCTCCCAAAATAGGCAACTGGCGCGTTGGAATTGCCGTAAGGCTGATTTACATTGATCCAGTAGCTGGATCCAGTCTCACTGGATTCCAGTGCTGGATAGCCACTGGATTAGTGTAAACACGTTTCAATCCAGTACAGCGTCCAGCATCCAGCGCTGGATCGAAATAGACCACATGCCTATTTTTCAAACCAGTGTCCGCCCCCCGCACGCCGCGCATCCCGTGCCAGCGACACTGGATCCGTGTAAACGCGCTGGCCAGTCTGGCGCCAGTCGCGCCGCCGTGTAATTTTGTAGTGACCACGCGTCTATTTGTTTGTTTCAAAATGGCTAGAAAGTGGTCTAATGAGCAAAATTTGAAGTTTGTTGAATTATACAGACAACAGGAAAGTCTATGGAATATAAAAAGTATATCTTATCGAAACAGGGATATGCGATCTACGGCATTACAGAATATTTGCGATTTGATGAATATTGAAGGGTTAACTAAAGACGAAGTAAAAAGTAAAATAAAAGCCTTAAGATCTACGTATTACTTAGAACTGGATAAAATAGAAAAATCATCAAGATCTGGAGCCGGTGGAAATGTTTATGTACCGAAAGTTCCATGGTTCACGGAACTACATGAATTCATAAAAGATACAACAATAAAAAGAAAAACAAAGGTGAGTTTTTTTTTTATTTCAATAATATTTTTATAACCTAAATTTAAACTACAGATACATGATATAACCTGTCGTAATATCAACACTGTTTATTAATCTTAATGTATTCTGCTTTGCTGCCATGACAAACGTCCAGCATTCATGAAGTGATTCCTGTATAAATCTCTTTTTACTCTAGCAGCACTGCCAGAATGATTACTACCTTGATTTGTAATAGAATTCAGTGCAGTTATTTCTGATCTCCATGCACCAGGTATAAGATTCCCTTCATTGTCCTCTCTATCGACACATGTTGCTGTGATGTAGGTATCTGATTTTTTTCGTAGCCAATTATGAAGTGTACAAGCAGCACATACAATGGCATCTGCAGTATTTAAATTGGTAGGAATTGGCTTTTCAAACACACGAAATCGGCTTACCAAGATACCAAAAGCATTTTCTATGATTCTTCTCGCCCGCGACAATCTGTAATTAAAAACTTTTGTATCAACACTGAGGTTTTCTCCTGGATATGGCTTCATTAGATAAGTCTTGAGCGGAAACGCTGCGTCACCAACAATGACTCCGTTTCTTGGTAATAACGAATCGTTTTCCATGGCGTGGAAAATTGAACAATTTTTAAAGACACCGCCATCAGATGCACTGCCATTTGCACCCACATCAATATATACAAAACAGTAGTTATCGTCTGCAATAGCCAACAACACTATACTGTTTGATTTTTTATAATTGAAAAATGTACTGCCACTGTTTATTGGAGCTTTAATTATAACGTGTTTTCCATCAATGGCACCATAGCAGGAAGGGAAATTCCATTTTGTTCTGAATCCTGTTTCTATTTTTTCCCATTCTTGTTCTGTAGTAGGTATCTGAAAAGAAAAACTTTATATATATATTTTATTTTTATTTTTATAGGATAACTACACTAATCCAAATTCTCATGAAGATGAGCCGATAAATGTGGTACCCGCTCGACCATCGTTGCAAGATCAAGAGAATGAACAACCGGCACCAGAAAATGAAGTACAGTCGACGACACCTGTCCAAGCACCAAGATCGAAGCGGAGTAAATTATCACAAATGGCTACAATTATGTCAGATATGAGAAAAATGCATGAAAGTTTAAATGATAAAGCAGAAGACGATATTGATATTTTTGGCATGTCCGTAGCATCACAGATGAAAAAGCTTTCGGAAGAACAAGCAATAATTGCTCGAGATGAAATACAGAGTATACTGACAAGATGTAAACTTACTGATATACGTTTAAAAAACTATGATTACAATAGAGTATTATTACCTAATACACAGTTTTTGCGAAGTACCGGTACATGTAGTGCTACAAGTAGTTCTTTAGGTTTCTATCCTAATAACGCCACTACACAAGCCAACACATTGATACAACTGCCACAAAGAAGTCCGGCTGCTACTAGTAGTACTACAAGTAGTTCTTTAGGTTTCTACCCTAATAACGCCACTACACAAGCCAACACTTTGATACAACTGCCACAAAATAGTCCGGCTGCTACTAGTAGTACTACAAGTAGTTCTTTAGGTTTCCATCCTAATAACGCCACTATACAAGCCAACACTTTGATACAACTGCCACAAAGCCCGCCTGCAAGTGGTTCTTTAGGTATCTATCATAACAATGATTCACAAGTCGAAATGGAACTGTTTAATCAAAATTCTACCACATTCGGTAACATAATTGAAGAAGCTTTTGATAATGCCTGAAATAAATAACCACTAAATGATTTCTTCAGTGCCTTTTAATACTTTCTATATGTTTAAGTACAAATTGTAATAATTATAAAAAATAAAAATTACTCACCTTAATACTGTCTTTCAATGTTTCATATATTGCCATGCATACTTCTGGTACTGTTTTCGAAATTGATGCTATGGAAACACGATAAAAGTGACTCAGACTCCGAAAAGAATTTCCTGTAGCTAAATATGTCAATGTTATTTCAAGCTTTAATTTAGCTGGTAGAGCATCCCTCATAAACGTATCTTGACGTTGAATGGAGCTTGCGATTAAGTCTAGCAATTGGTCAAAATTTTCTGGTGTCATCCTCAAAGCTAATCTGTATTCCTTTATATCTTCCGTTCTTAGTTGGTTCATAAGTAAAATAGACCCTCCGGAACTATCCCTTTCACTAATCCATTTTCTCACCCAAATCCGCTTATTTTTTAACAGTTCTTCCTCAAACATATCAGTCAGTTCATCGAGTAGCATCTCGCAAAGTGATTTCGAAAGTCTCTTTAATTGTCTTCGCTTTAAAATACTCATTTTCACAAACGTGTTGTCACCTCACAAAGTCTGGCTAAGAATGAATGTCTACTGGATGAATGTAAACAGTGTGATCCAGTGCCAGTAGCAATCTAGTGTTGGAATCCAGTGAGACTGGATCCAGCTACTGGATCAATGTAAATCAGCCTGTAGTTCAGAGCACTGACGAGCTGTTTCGGCATTTCGCATCAAGAATACGTTTCAAATTTGACACCGACGACGTATATGCGCTCATCACATTTTCTCAGTTCCTTCGGTGTCTGTTCAACGGCGCTGATGTATCTTCAAAACACGTGAGGATGTGATCAGATATTCACTTCTTTAATACAAGTCAAGCGTACAGGTTCAACGTGTTTTGGTTTGTGAAATTAGCAGGGTTAGCGAGGTTTATTAGTTTAGCGTGTTAGTGATGTTAATGAGACAAGTGTCATTGCAAGGGTAGATCAAGTTGTTATTCCGGTTTTACCGAGTTCATAAATTAGCTGGGCAACACAGTTTTCGGTCTGTCGCACTGCTGCTTTGTTGCCGTGCACTGACTTTATGTTGACATCTTGAACTTTCATTGCGAGTTCCTGAACACGGACTTGGATTAGTTGGGTAAGGTTAGTTTAGGTTAATTTAGAATAAATTAGCTTCTGGTAGCTATACCAAGGCAGCTTTGCGCCAAATACAGAACGGCAGCCTTGCGCCGCATATAAAAGGCAGCTTTGCGCCAATGGAACTGAAGTTGAGAGATAAGACGCGTACATACCATATACGAGTATACGTTTATAACTCATAGTTATGCAGAACTTACATTCGAACACTGTGGGAGACAGGTTTGTAAAGATTATTAGATTTAGCGCATGGCTGGAGGATGATCATATGGATAGATTTGGCCAACTTGTTGCGTGTTCCTCTGAAGATGCACCGCAGCAAGTGTGGAAAAAATATTTGCCGCATACAATCGAGCCTGTTTCACCGATGGTGAAGCATATATTGCGTTGTTCGGAAAGTCATTTCGTTTTTTCCCGACAGAGGATTTAATTGTATTCTTTTGCACCCAACTTCACATTTAAGCCGTATAATTTGTATATGCTTTGAGAGCTCACATGGCAAGGCTTGTGTGTGAAAAATTCCAATTAATTCTACGCAGTAGTTTTTGGTTGGTGCCCTTTAAAATATGGAGAGCGATAAGCAGCATTTTCGACATATCCTACTGTTTTACTACAGAGAGGGTAAAAATGCTGTTCAAGTCAGAAAGAAATTGACTGATGTGTATGGAGAAGGTGCGTTGACAGTACGCCAGTGCCAGAACTGGTTCGCTGAATTTCGATCCGGCAATTTTGATGTCGAAGATGCACCACGTTCGGGAAGGCCGGTTGAAGCTGATAAAGACGCGATCAAGGCATTAGTTGATGTGAACCGGCGAATAACAACACGTGAGATCGGATTGAGGTTAAATTTATCAAACTCAACAGTTTATGACCACTTGAAAGGCCTGGGATTATCCTCGAAGCTCGATGTATGGGTTCCCCATGTTCTCGCAGAGAGAAATCTGTGTCGCCGCATTGGCGTCTGCGATTCGCTTCTCAAACGTCACGAAAATGATCTATTTTTGAAGCGCATCATCACTGGGGACGAAAAATGGGTTGTATACAACAACATCAAACGCAAGAGGTCATGGAGCAAAAAAGATGAACCGGCTCAAACCATTTCCAAAGCCGATATTCACCAAAAAAAGGTGATGCTGTCTGGTTGGTGGGATTTTAAAGGAATCGTTTTTTTTAGCTTCTACCGGATAACACAACGATTAATTCGGAAGTCTACTGTCATCAGCTGGACAAACTGAATGATGCACTTCAACAGAAAAGGCCAGAACTGATCAACAGGAAACGTGTAGTGTTTCACCAAGACAACGCGAGACCTCACACAAGTTTGGTCACTCGCCAAAAGCTTTTACAGCTTGAATGGGATGCAATGCTACACCCACCATATTCTCTAGACCTGGCACCATCGGATTATTATTTGTTCCGGTCACTCCAAAATTTTTTAGACGGTAAAACCTTCACCTCAAATGAGGAGGTCAAAAACCTCCTCGATCAGTTTTTTGCCAGCAAAGACCAAAAATTTTATGAGCGTGGAATATTGCTACTACCAGAAAGATGGCAAAAGGTGTTGGACCAGAACGGTCAATATATAATTTAATAAAGTATTTGTTTATTATACGAAAACTGTCTTTCATTTCCACAAAAAAAACAACGAAATGACTGTTTGAAAAACCGGATACAAATACTCCATAGTGGTAGTACCGATCTTGATATGCACTGGGTGTGTGCTTATTATGATACGAAGTCAATCTACATATACGACTCGTTGAATAAGAAAACAGTCCACATAGACCACCAGATATATTTACAAAAACTGTTTCCCTTTTATGCATGCGATAGCAATCCCGTTCAATTCCCTACGGTTCAGCATCAGCCAAACGGGTCCGAATGTGGCGTGTTTGCAATTGCCTTTGCAATTTCGCTCATCAACGGGCATCATCCCGACGATAATAAGTAATAATATCCAGAACTTTCCATGCGTTAGGAGAATGAAGATATCCGACCCTAAAACAAACATGGGTCTTTTAAATCGAGAATCGCATTGCGACAGCATCCAGAAAAACCCTTCACAACAACCCGTTTGCCAAAAACTGACGGGTACCGTTGTGGGATCGTGTAACGATCATCGAAAGATATCAGTGATCAAAAAGAACAAAAATGTCACACCGAATTCGAAATCAAAATTTTCCAGGGCAAATACGCAATCCAAGGTGTCTGAACATTCGTCTAGATCTGGAGAGGCATCTGACGTTGCGTGCGAAGATACAGTTGATGTGACCGCGAATACAGCAACCCCAATAACGAGTGGAAAAACACGACGGCAAAAAATGCGTAACGTTCCCCCGATTTTAGATGACAAATCTAAACAGGAAATTACGTCCGGAGAGTGGATGACCGACCTTCATATGAGTCGATTTGCGTACCTTTTACAAAGTTGCACAGAATATTCTCCCCGTGAAACATGGCGGATACAAATGCCTCGTACTATCGCGCCGGTTTCCGCGACTGAGAAGCATATTCAAATACTGCACAGCGGTGATAATCATTGGGTATGCTGTTATTTCGCTACAAAGTCGATTTTTATACATGATTCATTGAATTTAAAGAGGCTTCACAAACATCATGAAACGTACTTGAGATATTTGTTTCCCTTTTATCAGTTTGATTGCAAGCCCATTCGGTTTCCAAAAGTTCAACAGCAACCAAACTTCTCAGATTGCGGGGTATTTGCGATTGCCTTCGCAATATCGCTTGCAAATGGTCATAGACCGGAAGGCAGAATATATGACGTTCCTCGTATGCGAGCCCGTAAATTGACATTGTTCGAAAATAATGTAATTGATGAATTTCCTCGTAATCGTGTAAGGCAGCGCATGAGAGCAACGAGAAATACTTCTAATTGTAAACGTGAACTGTTATCTACAAGCGTTGAGCATCTAAATTCGAAGCAGAATGAAAAAAAGCGTCCACGTCCCACCTCGGTTGAACAAAGAGCTGTGAGAATTAATAAGCACACATCACATGTGGGAACTCAATATGAAACTGTCGAAACAGATATAGATGTTACACATCAGTCACAAATACGTTGGTGCAGTAAGACCACTCCGATGGCTGTAACAACTGAATGTAATCAAGCACTTAGTCAGAAAGGACGAGTTTCGATACTTAATCTGAATCAAGAATCTATGGATCAAGGCACACCTTATGTCAATAATTGCGAACCGTTAGACGACGAGACCGTGGAAGTTTTGGTTACAAATTCAAAACCAGTCATAAAATCTGATCAACTTGCAAGAGGCAAAAGTACATTTAATGTATGTGACAAAAAGTCAAGTCGGTGTGATGTAGATGTGAAACAAATAACGAACCGGAATTATTACCTTTCCAATGCTGATAAGCTACGCGTTAGTAGACGCGAAATTTATGCTTTGAACGCTGCAAACCAAAGTTCGGAAAAGCGCAAAAAGTATCATTTGAACGCTGCAAACCAAAGATCGAGAAAGCGCGAACATTATCATTTGAACGTTGAACAATTGCGTGAGAGAAACCGCAGGCATTATTGTATGAACGTTGACCGACAGCGAGCTTTGAAGCGGATCAGATATCAGTTGAATCGTGACCGCGATCGTAGGTGTAAGATATATAGTATACGCAAAACAGAAAACAAAATAGCTTTCTTTATTACTAGCGCGAGCGAATAATTATAATCTGTTATTTCAAATAACAATAAATGTGTGGTCCGTCGGTTCTATAAATCAAAGTAGGCATCCATTGACGCCGTATCCTTTGGTTTTCATTAACAAAATAGCGATACGAAAAAATAAGACTGCCAAAAAGATTCTCAAAAAGTATGAATGTATTCGCAAAATGAATACCATAGCAGTAATGCAATCAAAAGAAAAATATATAGCGCAGATTTTGCCGATGATTGAGGAGCAAACTGAAGTTCTTAAAAGAATAAAAGCCGAGTCGATTATAAAATGGTGTATTCGTGATGGGGAGTTGAAAATAAACGTTTTGAGGAAAAACTTATTAAGCGTAAAAAAAGTAGAGGTTTGTCTAACGAAGTTTGCAAACTTTACAAATGCGATGATAGAAGATAAAGTAAACGTACTGTGTGGTTCTTCCAAACATATTGCCACAGCTGAACCGTACTTTGCGGAAGTTGCGTACGAGTACGTTCCATTTTATGTATCAGCAATTGTTATAAGTCCCAAAGAGCATGCTGTTAATATTTTACCGTCAAGTGAAAATAATGATAATAATACTAGAAAAAGCAAACGGAAGGGTGGTCTTGCGATCGAAGTTGTAACGTAACAAATATATCATTATTAGAGAAATACGTTGAATTTTTGAAAATAATTTCAATGGGCACGTTGAAAAACGTTCACAAATTTATAATACATTTGAAGTGTACAGTAAAACACGTCAATGACAAAATAGGGTATTCCCAAGTTTGCTACATAGGTGACGCGTCGTGTAAATCAATTTCCTTACCCGCGCAAATTTTATCCGCACATTACCCGTTAGTTCGGCGTATACAAAGGCTTGCATATAAAGTAGTGTAACAACCTCAGAACTCCATCCCAAATTTTTAATTTATTAGTTTACATATTCACATAAATCTTAAGTAAAACCATTACATTGATTCACATATAATATTTTATGAGACAATCTAAACATTCAGATTTCCATTCTAGATTTTCGTATTTTAATATTTTGCATTTCGCATTTTCATGTTGGAGTCCAAGGCCACCGCGCGCCTACCCGGGATATAGATATGATTATTGAAGAGACATTACATTTTCAAGAACAGTACAAAGATCACGCAGCAAAAATAGTTGAAGATACAATACAGCATCATTTTCCTGATCCTGTTGAAGCACCAACAAAACATTGATCAGGTGATGAAGAAGAAGTGAGTTTTTACTATAAACAGAGAGCATTGGAATATTGGAGAAGTGGGAAAAATAAAAACTTGAAAATAGAAACTGTACAAAAAAGATTCGGAAGAGTTAGATCTAAAACTCAACTACATCGTTGGGCTAACAGGATAAATAAGGGTGGTACCTAAAGGGAAAAAATTGCACGAATTTGTCAACATGTATTGAATAATTTCAATGCTGCTCTTGAAGGTGGTTCAATTATTCATGATCAAGATTTACGGCGATGGGCTTTGCAAGCTCAAAAAGAAATTGGCTCTGAATATTTCAGATTCAAGGCTTCGGAAAATTGGCTTTTGAAGTTTAAAAAAGCCCATCGAATGGTATCAAGAAAAATGAATAAATTTGTCACTAGAAAAACTTTGGACAGTGAGTCAGAACTTAAAAGTAAAGCAAATCAATTTGTAAATGACATTAAAACAACTATACCTATAATTGGAGTTGAGAATTTATATAATTCAGATCAAAGTGGATTCCAATTGGAAATGCACTCTGGAAGAACGTTAGCTGTTGAAGGAGAGAAGCAAGTGCAATGTTTAGTACAGTCAGTTTCGTCGACAACTCACAGTTTTACCATTCAACCACTTATATCAGCTACAGGAAAACTCCTATCACCTCTTTTTCTGGTGTTGAAGGAGCCAAGTGGTCGATTTGGCCCTATCGTACAAACAACATTATTCCGTGCAGATAATGTACATGCGGAGGCATCTACATCTGGAAAGTTAACTACAAGTAAGCACACTCAGAATAATTATTATCACCAAACTATGATTAATTGAATGATTTCAGACCTTTTTAAGATTTGGTTGGAACAAGTATTTTATCCGAATGTGGGTCATCACTCTGTATTGTTACTTGATTCATGGAGTGGACACTGCGATGCAGTAATACAGGGAACAATGCCGGAAAACAAAATAATAACTATGAAAAAAATACCAACCGGTACAACAGGCAAAATACAACCACTTGATGTGTTTGGGTTCCCCGTATGGAAAAATTATGTTCGACGTATTTCTGATAATGTAATTTTAATGAATTACGATTCAAATCTGCATTTGAGGAATAACATTATCAAACTCCAATCTTCAGCCCACAATCAGCTATCTCCACCACGATATGAAAATCTTTTTAAATATTCGTGGTACAAAAGTGGATATATTGATGAAAAACCACAGGAATTCGTTAATCCCGTAGATTTTAGTTTCGGGGATTCGTGCGACATACGATACGAAATAAGCAGATGTGAAAATATTGCTATGATACGATGAGGCTGGTGTAAGAAATCATTATGTTTCAAACATTTCTATGGGGAAGGTCCGTTTTTTCCGATCAAAAAATGGATTTCCGGTTTTCTGCAGTTTCATTTAGCTTTTAGTCTTGAGAATATTCCCTTAGAATATTATTAAGAATTTCGCAAAATTGGCGGAGTTATAGCGATTTGGATGGATGGGTGCACCGCAGGTATAAACCGAACCGCCAGGCGATGTCTCAGAGCGCGCTAGTGGTTGAGGCCTGCTCGGACCTGCGGGTGCTATTCCGAGAATTTTCATACCAAGAAACCCTTTCTCACCCATTATCCTTTGTTATTTCGGCAACAAGCAACTGACGTGTCGTACGTTAGTATTGCTCAGACTTTTGAAGTGAGAGTACCTATTTGATTCACGAGTGAGAGTGCAGTAGTTGTTGAGTTGAAAGATGGATAAAAAAGGCAGCCGAGTTAATCGTGTACAAGCAGATCGTCAGAAGAAGAGGACGTTTCGAGGGAATCAGACAACAGCAGAGACTGATTCGATTTTCAAACCGACTTCGGCGAAAAAATTACGGAATGTCCAGGATGATCAGGTTCCGCGAGACAGAGATAGCAGCTACGTGATTTTTAATTTCTTCACGGTGTTCACGGCACTGAGTGCATATATCGAGTGCAAAGAATGTCACGAGGAGGTGAAATTCGACCAAAAATAGCAGACTGGGCTCAGTTTCAAAATTCAATTGGAATGTGCCTGTGGAGTCAAATTCGTGGATTCGTCTCCAAAGATCGGCCGAGCGTCTGAAATAAATCGTCGGTTTGCTTTTGTTTCGAGGCTTCTACCACTGACAAGAGCTGGTATGAATTTGTTTTGTGGCCTTATGGACATCAGCAAAGGTTTCACAAAGAGACTGTATACCACCTGTCTCGAGGACATACATATCGCCAGCAAAACAGTTTTTAAGTCTGTACTGGAAAAAGCTGTTCAAGAAGAAAAGCAGGAAAACATCGCTCGCCGACGAGTGGATACAGTGCTGACAGTATCAGGAGACGGCACCTGGAAGAAGAGAGGCTTTTCTTCAAAGTACGGTGTCACAACTCTAATCGGCTGTTACTCTAAAAAAAGTCATCGACGTAGTAGTCAAATCGAGTTTTTGTCTTGGATGCAAAACATGGGAAAATCGGCGAGATACTCCAGGATTTCGCAGACCTCGCCTCGCTCGACGAGCCAGACTTAGAAATCGTGTACGAATCAATCCGCGTCACGCGAACTAGGAATTTGCCGCGAATTATTAAAATCGAGAAAACACAGATTCCTCTCGCTCGTTTTGTATTTTGCTGCCAATCATCACATTAAAATTCATTACACATAAGACATCTATTTCTTAGCCCGCTACGCCCTTTCGCTCTTAAATATTTCAGCCTTTTCACCTTTCCTCGTTTATTAAAACATCCCATAAACCCACATACTAATTGTAGACGATCTCGGGTAAAACGGGGAATTTCCTAAAATCCTTTCATTCCAAACCTGGGTCGTCACACCGCAAAAGAGAAGAGCAGAGGAAAGTGTTCCAAAAAAGCGTAGGACAAAGAAAGACTCGTCGACCAGCGCTGAGCTACCAAAACCTAAACCGTTGCAATCAACGATTTTTGGCGCTCTATCGGAAATGCTCAGTTGTGCGAAATGTAAAAAGAGTGTTAAGTTTATAAATAAGAAAACAACGATGCACCCCTTTCTATTTAATTTAATCTCTTTAGATACGAATTGCGAACCCTTGTCGATAAAGCTCCGATGCACCCTTTCTGTTTAATTCAATCTTTTTAGACACGACTTGCGAACCCTTATCGATAAAGCTCCAATAACTCGAAAGAAAAATTTCTAAATGCATTTTGCATAAACATGTTAGGTGAAAATCCGATCTCTTTTTTCTGAGTGCCGCCATTTTTACAATAATCAACATTTTAAACTTTTTTCAGGTTTATCGACAGCGTACTTTCATACAGAATTAAATCTTGTTTTAATTCACAAAAGGTTGTTTCACTTTTAGTGAAATAATTATGGTATAATTAGAATTAATGATAAATAAAACTTGTTAACTGATTATTCTTGTCATACGGTGTAATAGTTATGGTTTAATTAGAATTAATGACGAATAAAACTTGTTTTAATATTATATTTTGGATTATTTTTATTTGTTTCAATTGACCTCCATCACTGTTTCAACCGACCCTGGTATGGGGGACGATTGAAACAAAACGATTTTTTTTTAAACTTTGTATGCTTCTAAAAATAGCACCCCAGGAACTAAAAGTGGTAAAGTCCTTTTGTAGTTAGAAACATGCTCTTAAATTTGGTATATCACCATCGTTGCTAGGTTTATAAACAACAACATTGTGAACGATAAAAGCCAAATCGTTTCAACCGTACCCAGTCTCCCCTACCCAGCGAACAAGATTGCGACGCGGACCACGATTTCGACCAACCAAAAAGACAACGAGTCAACAAAAGAGAGGAAAGTAACGAACCTGAGAAAGAACCAGGAAAGGCAGGTCGTCGAAGATTAATTATCAAAGGCAAAAATGATTTCCGGTGGTCGCTGAACGCACCTGAAACGAGAGGACGCCATTCACTTCGAGTGTACTTGCCGTCAGCAAAAGGGGAAGCGAGGAACATCACAACACCCTTGGAAGTTTGGGCCCCATTATTTACTCAAGAAATGCTCGAAATGATTGTTCAGCACACCAATGAAGAAATCGATCGAAAACGAGAAGCAAACGGAATTAATCCTACGTTTGCTAAAAACACCGATATAGTCGAACTAAAAGCTTTCATCGGGTTGTTGTATTTTGCCGGTATGCAGAATAGTCCAGGAGGCAGCGTCACTTTTTAGCTAGTCATTGTACGCCCATCAATTGTTATCGTTTTCGATAGATCTGGTATGACAAATAAGTGAACCAAGGGTCAGCTGACGCACCCGGGGTGGGTGTGGGCGTGGGAGGCCGCGAAGGTGATGGAAAAAAAAAATTAAGTCATAGTACGCTGGCTGAAACTTTTTTTTATAGATAGTTGACATCATAGTGAGTCGAAAACAAATCGTCAGCTGCATCGCGGAGGGTGGATTATGCGTCAGCTACTCGCATGAACTTGTAAAAAAAAACACGTAAAATAAAGTAATAGTACGCCGGATGAAATTTTACCAGGTGATTGTTTACATAATTAAAAGTACGAAAACAACAGTCAGCTGCGTGTGTAGCTGTGAAAACGTCGTCAGCTGACGTAGTAAAGGTAAAAATTATTCGTGCATTGCCATGACGCTTTTTCTCTTTCATTCAAACACACAATTCGAGATAGACACTGGATATACCCCAGCCCATACCGTACTCTCGGAACTACCTGACCCCTGAGAAATTGATGAAAGTACACGAATCTCACCCAGGGCTACAGTTGCGATTCGAAAGGGGATCGTTTGGAATTAAGCGAACCGACAAACCGTTTTCGAGACAACCTATTGATCTTACGCTAGAGCAAACGATAAACGCAGATGCTGCAAATAAATTGACGAGAATAATGCACACTACCAATTCAATTTCGGCTCGTCAACTTTGGTGCAAAAGCCATAGTATTCGCTCAACCATTATCAGTCATGTCATGGAGCAAACAGGATCGAAAAAATCGCAGGACATTACTGCTGACCTTCAAAGGAGTAGAATGAAAAAAAATTCGCTGCAGCTCGAAAATGTTATTAGTAATATCAAACAGAATATCAATCCATTTTCGAATGATTTAGAGCAAAATTTATTCTACAATATTTCAACAGGTCAAGCAGTACAAGACAACATCGAACAATTTTTGCTTAACGTACAGAAGCGTGGAAATGAGCAACGCGAACAATTTATCAAAGAATGTTCTGAAGGTATAGAAAGATTTGAACGACCGATAAAAAGAAATATAATTTCGACATTCTTGGACGCAATTCCCAAAAAAAAAGTTGCTATGTCTAGGAAACTGGTAGAAGTACGAATGCAGCGCGATTCATTTGCACAATTGCTATTCATTTCTCTCGAGCAAACGTTAAATATCGATAAGGTTTTGTCGTATCCACTAACGCCAGTTCCGTTAGCTTTGTGTCACCCTGATGGGGCCATTTGTAAAACCGATAAATCAGTTTTACTAAAAATATTGCATAAAGAAGCAGATAGCAGCACACCAGAAAGATGTGACGTACTTATTTATGATGGTTTTTTTATGCTGCATGCATTGAAAGACGTTTCGTCTACATTTGGGAATATTTCTGAAAAGCTGATACAGATGTTTACTAGAAATAATGCGCGCATTATTATAATTACATTTAGACGAGGATCAGAGAGGCGAGAGGAAACAAGGAGTACAGATTCGTGAAAGGAGCGGGGGTACCGGGGTATCTGAGGCAGGGGCGTAGCTACCGCCGTATTTGCCGTATCAATTATACGGGGCCCCCGGGCCACGGGGGCCCCCAAAGTGTGTAAGGAAAAAGAATAAAAACTTTCTAATTTATTTTATTTTACAAATGACAAAATTCTATAAAGCAATTCCTTTTTTCCCGCCTTAAGCGTGCGTTCAAAAGTTGGCAACACTACATCGTTATGGCGGGCTGCGGGACTTCCCCGTTTTACTTACTTCATCTTCAACTCAGCGGGGAATCCCCGGGAATCCTTCATCGATATCGCGATGTACGTGTACGTTGTTGTACTTTGCATTGGATGTTAAACCACGGAGTGCAGTGCACTGTTTATTTACGCGCTTTATATAAATGTGCATTACATTGTAATTCAGTACAAACAATATTGTTCTTCTGGTTTAGCAGTATTAGTAACGATTTGTAAAAGAAATGACTGAAAGAAAAAGAGATTATCCCAGCGGCGCTGAGAAAAGAAAAATTAAACAGAAAAGGGACGAGGTTATAAAAAAAGTGCCCAAAATTTCTTCATTTTTTCAGAGACAAGATACTGTGAGTGATTTAGATTGGAAAGGTAAGTACTACACTACTACCCAACCCATTTATTAGGGGCCCGTAGTGATAAACAAGGAAATCTTTTAATTTCGGTCTGTCCATCTGTCCGTCACAAAAAGTTGTCTCCCCCCTCGATTTTCACAATTATACTGTTTTTAGGGTTCCGTGCCTTGATTAAAAAAAACAAAATTCTAACTTATCTATAGGATCGATTTGTTTTGTTGTTTGTTTATCAGTCCGTATCGTATCGTTAATTGCGTGTTGAGAACTTCAGATGTGCAGACTCGCTTTCGGGTTCTCGTTTTGTATGGCCACTACACTACGCGCTGCGTTTAAATAGCACGCAGGTGTATAGTAATGCACGGACGGGCTGCAGGTGATTTTGTATCTACTAATAGGTACGAGCACAATCCGCGTAGAATCTGTGTGCGTCTGAACTGAACACTCTCTAACTGTGACCCTTAGTAACGTTATTTATTTATATATAACTCTTTTTAGTTTAGTATCAAAGCATTCGTATTTATTTTTTAACAATTACTCGTTTATTTTTAGATTCTTCTGAAGCATGTTCTTCGTCACATATCCATCCGGAAATAGAAGAAAGCCAAGCACATACTTTATCGGATGTCCATCCAGAAATCGAGGAACCCCAAGTCAACGATTCTGATATATCTGCAGATAATGCAGATTGTAATATAATTTCATCAGATAGAGGAAATTTTGGTGACAATTTAACTGAATGCGAACGAAAAATAATTTTTAAATTGGGTCCATTTAAACCACAAGGACCATTTCCAAAAGTTTCAGAAAATAACCGACCTTTTTCAGCTTATTGGAAACTTCCCGTTGTTGGAAATGTAAATCACATTCGGCCTCCCCGAAGGGTTACCGGCACTTCCTTCTCTTCCTCTCTCCTTATCCTAGTCTCTTAACCTAGTTAGCCTAGTTACGCATTCTCATTCCTACTCCCTCCTCTCCGACTTCCGTTTCCGTTTCATTCATCCCATTCCACTTCTGCCATACCACCCTCTTTCTTTCCTTCGTTTCTCCATCTCTTTCATCCATTCCTCTCCCTTGCCTGCTCCGTCCAAAATCTCTCTCACCCTCTCTGCTACTCCTTTCTCCTCCTCTTCCTCTGCCTCCCTACCGCACACCTCTAGCGTGTGACCCCACGTCTCCTCTTCTATCCCGCACAATCTACACCTCCTGTCCTCTTCCTCTTCCCAGTACCTGCCCTCTCTCATCTCATTTCCCAGTCTGTACCTCGCTACTCTTCTCTTCCTTTCCTCGCTCCACTTTCCTCCTAGGTACTCCGGGACTCCTTCTACTCTTATCTCTTTGTACCACCTGTTGTACCTCGATCCTTGTATCTCCTCCATCCTTTCCCCTTCCTGCTGTCTCCTGTCCTCTTTCTCTACCTCTTCCCAGTTCTCTCTTTCCCTGCTTCTCCCTTCCTGTCCGAACTTGTCCCTAAATCTTCTCCTCTCCTCTTCCCATTTGGATTTCCTTTCCTCCCCTCTCCTCTCCCTCTCTTCTACCTCCTCCAGGCACTCTCTCGCTATTTCGCTCCCTTTTCCACTTCTCAGCTTCTCTTCGTAATTCCATGCTCTCTTCGCCGCCCTTGTCCTGATCTTGTCTCTCTTCACTTCCTCCCTCACCATATATCCCGGCGTTCCCCAATCCACTCCTAACGTCCATCTGATATATCTCTCCTGCACCCCCTCTATCTCCTTTCTTTCCTCCCAACCCCATATTTCTGCTCCGTAACTCATCACCGTCCACACCAGCGTGTCGAAGAGCCACATCCTTCTCTTCCAATCCTTCCCAAATTTCCTCTTTCCTATTCCCCAAGCCTGCCTCATCACTGCTCCTGCCTTCCTTACCCTTTCCCTTAAGTGCGCTTCTTGCCCTCCGTTTTTCCTGAACACATATCCTAAGTATCTAAATTCCTTCACCTCCTCTATTTTCCTCCCTCTCCATCTCCAGTCTATCTCCTTATTCCTTCCCCCTCCTTTCCTGAACCTTATCAGCTTGGTCTTCGCCACGTTCACTTCCAGCTTCTTCCTATCCCAGTATTCTTCCATTCTCCTTATCATACTTTTCATCTCCTCTTCCCCTTTTGCCAGCACCACCACGTCGTCCGCATATGCTAACGTGCATATCCTCCTCCCTCTCACTTCTACCCCTCCCCATCTCCCTCTCCTCATCTCCTCTTCCAAGTCAGCCGTTAGCAGGTTGAAAAGCAGCGGACTCAATGGGCATCCCTGCCTCACTCCCCTTGCCGTCCAGAAACCCTCTCCCAACTCCCCCCCTGCTCTCACTCTGCTTATCGTTTCCCTCAGTACTTCCTCCACCCTTTCCCTTAATCCCTTCCTGACCCCTCTCTCCTCCATCGCTTGAAGCAACACCTTCCTGTCCACCGAATCAAACGCCGCTTTCAGGTCTACGAAGAGCGCTACCAATTTCCCTTTTTCTTCGTTCACCTGCCTTCCCACTACGTGGTTCAGCACGTAGATGTTGTCTATTGTTCCTACCCCCTTCCTGAAACCCGTTTGGTTCGGTGGGATCATCTTCTCTCTCTCGACCTCTTGCTCTAGTCTGTTCACTAGTACCATTGCATATATTTTATATATCGTCGGCATTAGCGTCACTCCTCTATACTCCTCCACTTTCTCTCCTTCTCCCTTTTTTACTATCGGCGCTATTATTCCCTCTTTCCATTCCTGTGGCCAGCCCTCTCCTCTCCACACTCTCCTGCAAATTTCCCATGCTATCACTATCCCCGCTTCCCCTCCATACTTCCATGCTTCGTTCGGTATCCCGTCTATTCCCGTTGCCTTCTCCGCCTTCAGCTTCCCCACTGCCCTCCTTACTTCTGCCTTACTTATTTCCTCTTCTTCCCCTTCTCTTTCCCTTCTTTCCTTCCCCCATGTTACCTTTTTCTCCGCTCCTCCCAGTAGATTTGTAAAGTACTCTTTCCATTCCTCTTCTCCTATTCCCTCATTCATCCTTTTCCTCCTTCTCCTCCCCCTGTTCACTATTTCCCACACCTTCTGCTCTGTTCTTGCCTCTTCGATCTCCTTCACCGCCCTTTCTCTTTCCTCCTCCCTTTTCCTCTCGCACATCCGTTGATATTCCCTCTTTTTTCCCCTGTATCCTTCCTTGTCTCCTTCGCCTCTTCTCCATCTCCTCAGCTCCCTTCTGGCCTCCTCCTTCTTTTCTTTACATTCCTCGTCCCACCACCCTTCCCTTCTCTTTACCTCCTGCCTTCCCCCTTTTTTCTCGCTTTCCTTTATCACTTCCCTTATCTTATCCGTGGTCTCTTTCCATGCCTCCTGAACCCCTTCCCCCTCTACTCTCATTCTTCCAACTCCTTTCCTGTACTCTTCTATCATCGCCTCCGACCATTTGCCGTTCCCCGCTCCTCTCCTCTTCTTCCTTCCTTTCTCTTTCCCCAACCTTCCTCTTTTCATTGTCACTATCAATGGGTGATGGTCCGACTCTATTCTATCTCCTACCTCCACTCTCTCTATCCCTTCCCTTGTTTCCTCGTCTCCCAGCACGTAGTCTATTACCGTACTCGCCTTTCCTCCAGTGAAGGTATATTCTCCCTGCTCATCACCCTTTATGTTGCCGTTCATTATTTCCCAACCTACCTCTCCTAGCATTCTCGTCAATATCATCCCCTCTCTGTTTACCTTCTTGTCCTTTGATCTCCTCCCACCCTCTTCCTCCTCTTCTATACCTTCCACTCTTCCTCCCCTGTTCCCCGTCCTTGCGTTGAAATCCCCCCCTATAATCACTTTTCCTCCCTGTCCCTGTCTCTCCATCCTTCCCCTCATACTTTCTAGCTTCCTTTCCAAGTCTCCATTTACGTATACTGCTACCACCGTCCACTCCTCTTTTTCTGCTTTGATTGTCCTCATCATCAGACCTTCTTCCTCGTTCTGCTCCTTTTCTTGTATCCCCTCCGCCATCTCCTCCCTCACCCCTATTACCATCCCGCCTATCCCTCTTCCTTTCCTGCTCCTCCTCTTCGCATCCTGTCTCGTCCAGCTGTACCCCTTTGGCAGTCTGTTCTTGACCTTGTACCAGTTTTTCTCTTCCAGCCATGTTTCAATCATTACGATCACCTCCCACTTCCCTATCTCCCTCCAGAATTCTTTATCTTTGTTCAACACCCCTGCCACGTTCCAAAAGCCGATCTTCCAGCTCCCATCCCGCACCTTCTCCCTGCCCTGCCTTCCTAGTTTTTTTCCTTCCTATTCTCCCCTTCTTCTTCTCTCTGTTCTGCTTCTGCCCCCCTCCCCTCCTCCCTTTCCCATCCCTTCCTGAGCATCTCTCTCTCCTCGTCCCAGATCCATGAGCTTCCATTCACAATTATCCTCCCGTACCTTACCCTCACTCTTCTTCCTTTCTTCATCTCCTCTACCGCTTTCCTCTTTAGCATCCACTGCATTCTCCTTTCCTTCCATGTCCAGTCATCCCCTATCCATTCATTCCTCCCCTGGAGGTTCCTTTTTTTGTTCATAACCTCTCTCTTCGCTTCCTCATCCTCTAGCTTCACTTCTAGCATCGTTTCCTCCCCTTCTGCTCTTCTTCTACCTATCTCTTTCACTCCCACTATCCTCACTTCCGCCCCTATTCTCTCCAGCACTTCTTCTGCTGTCTCCCTTGCCGTGCCTCTCGTCTTTACCCTCTTGATTATTACATTTTTCCTTCTCTCCTCTCTCTCATTTCGTTCTATTCTTTCCTCCATCTCCTTCACTTTCCTTTCTATCCCCCTTTCTCGCCCTCTCCCCATGGTCCACCCTTCCTCCTCCTCTCCGTCTCTCTCCTCTTCCACCTCCGTTCTCCTAAACCTTCCATCGGCCTCCCCCTCCCCCTCCATCCCGCTCCTCCTCTCACCTGTTCTGCCTTCTCTTCCCTTCTCCCATTCCTCTTTCTCTTTCTTCCATCCCTCCTTCATTTTTCTCATCTCCTCTCTCAGCTTCTGTACCTCTGCCCTCCACTCCTGCTCTCTCACCTCCTCTGCACTCTTCCACTCCTGCCTCTCCTTCCTCATCTCTTCTCTCATCTCCTCCCTCAATTCCTCCCTTACCTGCTTTCTTATCTCCTCCCCTAGTCTCCTCATCGCCTCGCACACCCCCTCCTCCTCTCTCTTTTCCGGTGACCTTGTCACATTCCCGCCCCTTTGGAAAGCTCTCTCTTGCTCCTCCTCTTCCCTCTCCTTTTTCCGTCTCCACATTTCCCTAATTCCTCCTATCCTTTCCCGACTCTCGCTCCTGGCCCTCGTTAACCTCTCCACGTTCGTCTTTCTCCCCCTCTTCTTCTCCCCCTCCTCTCCTTTCCTCTCACTCATACCAACCGTCTAATCGCTACCTGCGTCGACTCTCTCGTACTTCTCTTTCTCCCCGCTGGCCGTGTACGGCGCTCTCGTCGGTCTACTCTCGCGCCTACGCTTCTCTTCTCCCGCGCCCCCCACTCCCGCGTCGCTCCTAACCTCAATCTCCCTGCCTCACCTTCTTTATCTGTTCCCACCTTCTCTTCTCTCTCTCCTCACCTGCCGTTCTACCTGTTCTCTCTCCTCACTCTCCCTCCCGGCTCCCCGCCTTTCCTGCTTTCTTTCCCCTCCTCTTTCCTTCCAATATTCGCACTTTTTCCCACACGTCAAATTCTTTCACTCGCTCACTCTCACACCCAAACTTCCCGTTCCCTTTTTCAGCTTATTATTATTCATATTTCAATCAGGCAGGCATAAAAATTATAAGACCATGGTTATGTTATTCTAACGTTTTAAACAAACCGTACGGTCACTTCTGTTGGTTATTAGCAGATCGTCAAAACAAATCGTACTCCTCTGCTTGGGTTAACGGTGTTTCGGTTAGAAGCAATTTCACACAAACTATTCTTGACCATGAAAAGTCACAGCAGCATATTAGTGCCTCACTCTCTTATAATAATTGGTTGCAAGGAAATACCATCGATACTCTATTGAAAAGTGAAATCGATAGTAAAATTACATTCTGGAGAGATGTACTGCATCGTATAATTAATGTTATAATTACTTTAGTATCTTGTAATCTACCTTTGAGGGGGCATGATTCTGATTCTGGCAATTTTATGGCAATTTCACGTCTGCTATCTAACTATGATGCAACTTTAAAAGAACTTTTTCTAAAACCGAAAGGTGAAATAAATTATTTAAGCCCTACGATTCAAAACGAAATTATTAGTTTGCTTGGTACTAACGTTAGGAACAGTATTATCTCAGAAATTAAAAAAGCTCCATTTCTGACAATAATTCTGGATACAACACAAGACTTGTCAAAAATTGACCAACTATCTGTAGTTTTTCGATATATCTCGGTTACAGAAAATGATGATAATGTGCCTAAAGAAATAAAAATCTGTGAGTCCTTTTTAGGATTCATAGCAGTAACCGATTGCAGTGCTGCAGGTCTGAAAACTGTCATTTTAAATTTGACTAAAGAATATGGAATTGATTTGACTAAATGTAGAGGACAGGGATACGATGGAGCAAATGTTATGTCGGGTGTGTATGGAGGATTACAAACCCTAATAAAAGAGCATGCTCCAAATGCCGATTATGTTCATTGTGCTGCGCACGCTTTAAACTTGGTTTTGAACGATGCTGCGAGACATGTTCGTGAAGTATCGACTTTTTTCGATAATTTAGAAAAAATATATACTTTTTTTGGCAATAGTATAAAACGCTGGGCTATGCTAAGTGACGATTCATCTGAAAAATATTTGATTACCCTTAAAAAGGTATGTCCTACCAGATGGTCTTCTAGGAACGACGCTTTATTAGCAGTAAAGAAATTTTTTTTACTAATCATGAAAACTTTGTACCAACTAAATTTAATTTCAAATAAAAAAGATGAACGTGAAGAATGTAAAAGTATAATTAATATTTTAGAGAGTTTTGATTTCTTAGTGCTCGTTACATTTTTTTCTTCACTATTTGAAATTATTAATCCTGTTTCTAAAGCTCTACAGCATGAAAATAATGACTTACAGAAATCTAGTATTTTATTAAGTAATCTTTTAAATAGACTGTGCCAATTAAGAAATCAGAATTCATTTAATAGTTTGCTAAATGAATCCAAAGATTTAGCAAAAAAGTGGGGGGTAACAACTGTTTTTAAAAACAGTAGGCGAAAGATAACGAAGCGTTTTTTTGATGAGTTATCACAAGATGAGAGAATTTCCGACCCGGAATCCTATTTCAAAGTCAATGTATACTATTGCTGTTTAGATATATTAATTTCTCAAACTAAAGAAAGATTTCAGAGCCTTTGCAACCTGAGTAGTATATTCGAAATATTACAACCGGAGAAACTCCTATCTTCTTCAAGCGAAGAGATATTAAACGCTTCCGGAAAACTGTCTGCTAAATACAGTAAAGACATCTCACTTAATCTTTGTGACCAATTAAAGGCTCTAAAAACATGCTTAAATTCTGAAATTAAAAAAATTTATTCCATTAAAGAACTCATTGAATTATTGCTAGTAAAATTCAATAGTCTTGCATCCAGTTTTCCCGAGGTAATCACAGCATGCTTTTTATTCTTGACCCTTCCAGTTACAACCGCAACGGCAGAAAGAAGTTTTTCAAAATTAAAACTAATAAAAAATTACTTAAGAACTTCGATGGGACAAGAACGGCTGTCAGACATCTCACTATTGTCCATAGAGGCAGAAACTTTAGAAAAACTAAAATCATCATCAGCCATAAATGATTTAATAAATCAGTTTGCCGATAAAAAGGCAAGGAGAGTGAATATTTAAAATTCGATTTTTATTTGTAAAATGGGTAAATTATGTGATAAATAAATATTACTTCTCACAATATTTTTTTTCTTTTGTGAAAAATCTTTACCTCCATATAAGGGCCTCCAAAAAAATTTTTATACGGGGCCCCGACAAGGCACGCAACGCCACTGATCTGAGGAAAGGGTGGGAGGAAGTGAGGTGGAAGAGGATGGCGAGATACAGGCTGGGGGAGGAGATGAGGGGGGCCAGGTATTGGGAGACGAGGGAAAATAGGTTATGCAGGATGTGCGAGACGGCGGAGGAAACATGGGAGCATGTGTGGGAAGAGTGCACAGATTGGGGGGAGGCAAGAGGATGGCAAGAAGCAAGGGGGGAGGTGTTAGGCGACGAGGGGTTAGGGGAGAATTGGGTGGCAAGGATAGACGGATGGAGAAGGGAGAAAAAGGAAAGGATCAGAGAGGCGGAGATGGTGGAGTAGAGGGCAGCAAAAGGGAGGGGTAGATCACGAGCGGCGGAAACGGAAGTCCGGTATGAGAGGAAGAATGAATGCGGTGAGAAGGTTGAGTGGAGCTCTCTCTCTCTCTAGTACTGCGTGTGAAAAAAGGAAAGAAATAGAATAGTACGTAAGGTAGCTTTAAGGATTCATGTGAGCGGAGCGGGAGTCCGCAATGTACCCCGCAAGGGAATAAACATTATTATATATTATAATTACATTTGATCGTTAGGTTTCGCCATCGATTAAAGATAACGAGCACTTGTTAAGAGGCAGGATAAGAGGTCAACAGTATTGTATAAATGGCCCTGATCAAGTACGTCCAGCTAATTTTAGTACCGAATTGAAGAACATCTATTTCAAAGCTGCCTTAGTGGAATTTCTTTGCGACGACTGGAAAAATAATCATATGGCTGCCTATATAGGCAATAAAACGATTTATATTAATTACGAGCGTTGTTATAAATATGAAGTAGAAGGTAACGAAGTTGTAAGAACCGTCGATCATAGTCTTTCTTGTCCAGCTCACGAAGAAGCTGATACCAAAATTGTATTCCACGTTTGTAAGATAAATTTCGATGCTCACGTCACCATTGAGATGTTCAGACACGGATATTTGTATCATAATGCTCGGCAATATGTGTGCTGTTCAGAACGATTTGCATATTACAATGCACATTGGTTCCGGTAATGCCCAAAAATTCATTAATATCACGAAATTGTATGAAAAATTGGGGAACAATTTGTGCTCTGCATTGCCGGGGTTCCATGCCCTCACAGGCTGCGATTTCAATCCTGCATTCTACAGAAAAGGGAAAAATAAACCTCTACAGCTATTGCGACAATCTGCGTCATATATGCGAGCATTGAGTACTATTGCAATTATCCCGAATAATACATTAGCCGAGGCCTTCCTAACGATTGAAGAATTTGTTTGTCGCCTGTACGGATTCAACGGGATAAACGATGTGAATGCTGCACGAGTAGCTACGTTTGTTAAAAATTACCGAGTACATGACAACAGCGATCTTCTCAAATTAAAAAATACTGTCGACGGAGCAATCTTTCCACCATCTAAATCCGAGCTGCGCTCGCATCTATTGCGTACGTCATACATTGCGCACCTCTGGAGCCATGCTCATCTTCAAAACCCTTCAGAGTTATCTCCCACTAACCAGGGATGGGAAGAGAAAGATAATAAATATGGATTTAAATGGTTCGAGGGAGATCAACGACCCACATCAGTCGAAAGTATAACGGACAGCAGTGAAAATATTGAAGGTATGGAATTTTTGTTGGTGACACTTTTTCAGCGTGTATATATTTCTGGTAGACTGATTTTGATGATAAAAATATTCATTTACAGATAACGGTGAAGATAAACAACGTGAAGACGAAGACAGCAATCTGATAGAGGACACTTCTGATGACGATTCACCAGAGGACGATGATAGCGGTAGTACGATTGATAGTGAATAATTCACGCGAAATTGTCAATTGCTACATTTCTATTTTTTTATATTACCTTTAGATTAGTTTGTATAATTTACAATTAGACTCTGCACTACGTCATATTATGCCTGCCGTTCATATATGTATGTATAAAAAAGAAAAACACATTACATAAATGTTTGCGTACGATATTGTTTTACACATGTTATTTTTCACGAAATTATCACTCAATTCACACTATGATAGTTCAACGATTACGTTTGCAAAAATTATCAGTCAGCTGGACCCTCTGAAAGATACCATAAAATGCTCGAATAATTTTTACCTTTACTGCGTCAGCTGACGATTTTTTCACAGCCACACACGCAGCTGACTGTTGTTTTCGTATTTCTAATTATGTAAACAATCACCTGGTAACATTTCATCCGGCGTACTATTACTTTATTTTACGTCTTTTTTTTACAAGTTCATGCGAGTGGCTGACGCATAATCCACCCTCCGCGATGCAGCTGACGATTTGTTTTCGACTCACTATGATGTCAACTATTTATAGAAAAAGTTTCAGCCGGCGTACTATGACTTTGTCAAAAGTGACGCTGCCTCCCGGACTATTCGGTGAAAAATTGACTTGGCGAGTCGTTCGTAGGAGCATTCTGAAGCTTGAAGCTTCATCTTTCAGATGCTTACTTTCGATTGTGTTTGTGGAAACACCCGTTATTAATTGTGGTCTGTATCAAATTCCATCTTTAAATCCTCCACAGGTCGGATCACATACGCGACAAACACAAATACACTCACACTTGAACACGTACCAGACAGGGTTTGGAGTCACAAAATACCGTGGTAGTGACGAATCATGGGGTTCTAATCTTTGGTACACACACAAACTCGCATACACTCACACACGAGGTGTAAATCCTACCAGGCAACCTCTACGGGGTACACCTTGGGTAATGCTAATGCCGAAGGTACCGTTTCAATCGTCCGTATGTGTCGAGAATCGAATAACTTTACGAAAAAAAATCGTAGAGCAAATTCCAAGAAATGGTTTTGTAGGAAACACTTCAAGTTGAAGTTGTAACCTTGGGCCACCTGTGTCGCTATTTTTGCGCGTGCTACCTGAGGTCAAAGTTCGAATTTCCATTTCACAGTTTGGAGGGTCTCGTTTGGATGGTGATCACGGTTTGAAAGCGTCTCCAAATGAAAATTGCGATGAGGATCCGAAAAGATGGGAGATTTGAGCTTTCAAGTCCATCTTTGGGAACCTCGACACAAGAACTCGTTCGCTCAGCGCATGCGATCAAGAATTTAACACAGAAACATTCGACCAAAATAGAAAAACGATCGTTCACGTCCTAGAGAATTATATCTAAAATATAATGGTAAAAATTCAGTAATGATCGGATGAGCCGTCCTAATGTGATCGTGTCCACCCACTTTGGAAACATTGGTTCAAGGAAAACTTGACTGAAGCTTCAAGAATTGGAAACGTATGGAAAAAATATATGTCCTTTGAAAATTCTCACAAAGAGTCATCGATGCCAGTACCAAATAACTACTAAATTTGACGTATGCACAGCTGGGTGTTCAACTCTGCTCAATGTCGCTTCACTCAAAACGGTATATTTCGGTAAATAATGCTCGGATCTTTATGAAATTTGGCAAGAATACTCTTGCAATGTTATCGGTTAGGAAAATGTAACTGAACAAAATTAATTTGTTCAAACACCAAAAGGTACGTACTGTATCAAACAATCGTTTGTCAGACGTTTTACTAGTTTGTATTCTGAATAGAACATGATTTATCAGTTCTGTTCAGACTAGAATTCCAATTCATATGGTAGCCATATCATCAATTTGTTTAGATCCTTATCAAAAAGTTGCCTAACTTATAATACACCTTATTTACGTTTTTTTTCCTTTTCATTAATGCTTCGAATTATCGCCTATCTTACACATAATACGGAGCAGTGTAAAGTTATCGGTTGACTACTCTGAGAATAATGAACTTGTGTTGCTGCTGATGAGAATACTCAGTAATCATGTCCAAGCATAAATTTCAGCCTTTCGTAAGAGGTCGTCTTCATGTCCATAATATTTTTTTCCCAGACATTAACCATGACATTATCACTGGATTACAGAATTCGCTTGCAACGTATTACGGCTAACTTGAAAGAACCTCTCAGAGAATTGAATAGTTATTATGCAAATCCTCTCATCTCAGTCGTCAGATTTTTGAACAATAATACTTTCAATGACCTGTGGTCTTGACACGTTCAATTTGAAATGTTGGTTTACATTTTTTTTCGTTTCACGGAAGTATACACATCCGGTTGACAAAATTTGATTTTTGACCTCACAGAAGTATTCCACAGAAGCTCACAGTCTACATTACAGGGAAAATAGCACAGCTTCGTTGCTGTTTTACTGCACTTTCCACCATAACGAGATTATCTCACTCATCAGTCTTGGGTGACCATGGATATCTAGTTCTATATTTTATAACTTTCATACATGACAGTTTTCGCACGTAGATTACATGTTCTTCTTTCAGTTACTTTCAGCCATTAAAATTAATTATTTTTACCAACATCAAACATCAGCGCGATTCACGTGTCAAGAATTACTCGTTGCATTCCGTACTAAAATGCAAGCAAAGAATGCAGTTCAGGTTTATTCAAACTGGACGACTCAGAGAGGTATTCAACGATCAGATAGTAAAGAAAAGGAGTATTCATTATCAGAGTTAATGGATTCTAGATATTCCTGTCTCTCCAGTTCTATTCTCCAAGCTTTTTCATTTACATGGTAAATGTAATTTAAAGTTCTTAAACAAACGCATTGCAGAAACATTGAAAATGAGTGTCCATTATCAGAATTCATGGATTCTAGATCTCACTGTCCCTCTAGTTCTATTATACATGCTTTTTCATTTGCATGGAAAATCGATTTTGAAGTTCTTAAACAAATGCATTGCAAAAACATTGAATGCATGGGCCAAAATAATATGGAAAACACATGCTGGGACATGAGAAAAAGGCCATGTCTATAATTAAAATGTACTCTACTACAATTGCTCAGCATTCAAGCTTTTGTTTTTTCACGTCTCATGCTCAAACAAAGACACATAACAAGCTACTTTTGCAGATTCACTGCAAAACGCATGTTGTATAATTTTATCTGTTGAGAGTATTAATTCAAGGATTGTTTCTCATGTGTGCAGCTTACATTTATCGGTGCTAAGAAATTGTCTTGCGCGAGTATATAAAAGACTTCTATAATTACTTAATTCGCGGTCAGTATCTCGTCGGATTCTTTTTACTTTTTACACTAATTACATTTTCATCTTTACGGTTCCAGATCCGCACAAAGTTTCAAAAAACTACTCAAGATGATGAGTTATCAGAAATATCACCTGGATTGAAGACAAAGCTGCTTCGATGAACCAAGTTCAAAAGTTGAGATTGCGATCTGATTGAATCGCAATGTTGAGCACTGCAATTGATATAATATTACCTGTGAAAATTCCACCCCGTGGAAACAAATATATTTGCACTACCACTGAACAATTGGGAATACTTATAAAACATGTACAATTTGTCTTGGATATTTGGAAACAGCACCACATTAATTGGGTTGGTTGATTTACAATACGTGTTTTCCAACCGATAATATAATGAACAACATATATATTCAATTCATAATATTCAATTTTCATCATTAGAATCTCAGAGACCAAGAAAATACAAACGAGCATGTAGTGTACCAGTATGATGAAGATAATTAATTTTCAGCATACATATATTTTTGTCGCCAAATTTTGCTCACTTGCCAACTTTTAAAAGACCTAAGCTAGGTCATGCAATAACAAGGTGGGATAGAAGTGAGATCAGTCTGCCAATCATCTTTTCAATACTTTAAATACCAGAATCCATACTGAGAAAGCAAAACACTTGCCTTCAAGATGGATATAATGGCTTCAAAGCACGATCAGTCTCGTCATCGGCTCATCATTTCTCTCAGAACTTATAATTCAAAGCATTTCTCATATCGTTAAGGATTTTGCTGAAAATGGAATTGCAAAGGACGAGATCCGAAAAGAATAAAAACATGTCTCATTATTTAGTAATCAAAAGGACCAAGTTTAGCTATACTGATTCATAAATAATGGGCATAAATATTCGGATGCAGATGATCATGCAAAGGTATTTGATTACTCTGAATGATATAGAAAACATGTCATAGAATCGAATTGAATAATATACATCTTATCATTGTGTGGTTTTCACAGACTTCAGTGTACGAAGAATCACAAATATTGTTTCACCTATCAAATTATTTAGCCCATTTCCTTATAGTCTCTTCATCACTATACATTTTTCAATGAGTTTTCCGTCACTATTTAGTGATAGTGCATTCAAGATCTGCATTTTTCATGGATCAGTGCTGAAGTAGACTAGTTACCTTGAATTGATAAAATCTTCTGGTCACAATCATTGAGGAGAGTTGATTATAATGAAATCATCGTTCAGTTATACTTTTGAAAGATGTCATCTTAGGGTATTTTGTCCACAAGATTCTCAACTGCTGCAAACACAAGATCTGAGAGTGAACTATTGCTGGCAACATGATAATATAAAATAATTGAGAAGTATAAGGAGAATAAATCATTCAGACAATTATTTCACTTCGGGAAAATTGTCAGCATAGAACAAAAAATTTTGAAATTAGTACATGTATGATTAGCGTTATCTATGTTTACCAAAAGTGGTTGTAATTTAAATTTGCAAAACACATCTGACTAAAAACACTACAGGCTTTGAATGCTTATAACGAGAAAATCAAATTTCGGATACACTGGTGCCTAATTTTTGGATCACCAATTAATGAACACAATTATTCTCTTAGTCGAGTTTGCAACTACAGGTTCTATGACCTCATATATTTACAACATGGTTTATTACTGGGAAAGATCATTCGAATTTTCCAAGTAAAATCGATTTATTTCTTGGTCAAGTAAAAAATGAATACCTTAATGGATGCGTACATCAAGAATAACTCAAAAAACTGCGAGATAGTGAGCATTTTTTTTTTGTTTGAAAAACGAAACTTGAATCCAAGCATACATTTGACTGGAGCGTATAATCGTCTTTATGTAGCAATAAATAACCAACAGAGAATAAAAAGAGAGATCAGTCTGCCAAAATCATCTTTCCAATGCTCCAAACCATAATCAATTCAAAGAAGGCAAAAGACTTGTCTTCAAGAATGGTGAAATGGTAACGGAACAAGATCAGTCTCGTCATCGATCATCATTTCTCTCGGATATGAAATTCAAAGTTCATTATAAAAGTAAATTGCTATTTACAATTTCAGAATTTGGAATCAAAATACATATAATTCGATTTACGTAGACTTGCACATTTTATAAAGGACCCTGCACATTTTTTATGGAACTAATATATACATTTTTCAGGTGGATCTGTTATGAAGATGGACATGTGGCACCCGGATCGGCAGTACCCACTGTCACCGCAAGGGAGCACGTCAGTGCTCAGGGTAGTGGCGACAACGAGCAACAGCGGAGAAGGAGAAAACAGACGTTGACCGAAAAACCAGATATAACGACGCCATTGACATAACCAACGCTACCGCTGTAGCATGCATATAAAGTTTATTATTAAAAGACAAAGATATTATGGTGATTGTAATAGTTTAAAAATGAAAGATTAAATACATAATATTTATACGTAATTAGGTATTGGTTTACTGTGCGTGGAACCCCCGCCAATTCACTAATCCCTACAGTGGTGACCCCGAGTACAAAAAACTGTTACAAAAAAAAAATAAAATAAAAATGTCAGACCACGAAGAGGAGAAGATTGAAACTCTCCAGAAGCAACTCGCCGAGATGCAAACGGAAATGGTAAGGTTGAGAGCTGCAAACAATGCTGCACAAAATGAACAGGGAGGCATTCCGCCGGCTGGCAATGCACAGCAACTAGCTAACAATAATCAGCTACAAGCTAACGCACAAGTTGACACTATTGCTACGTACAAGTTACCTCCTTTCTGGAAAAACAAACCTCAATTATGGTTCACGCAAATAGAATCAATATTTCGCAAGCGAAATGTCCGCACGGAGAGAACAAAGTATGACGCGGTCATGGAAATCCTCGATCAGCACGCAGTCGACGAGATTTCCGACATTATCGAGAAACCTGTAGATGACCAGTCATATGCATTACTGAAAGAGACATTGATAAAACGCTTCTCTGAATCATCAGAACGCCAACTGCACCGACTTCTGTCCGAGGTCGAACTCGGTGACAAGAAACCATCACAGCTACTACGCAAAATGCGGGACCTGGGTAAAAATCAAGCAACTGATAGCTTACTAAGAACAAAATGGATGAGTCTACTACCACTGAACGTTACAAACATTCTATTGGTGGCACAGGACGTAGACTTGAACAAGCAAGCGGAAATGGCTGACAAGCTGATGGAATGTGCAGGCGGTTATGTCGCTGCTGTAAACACTACAACTTCTCAAGATATGTGTTCGATAAAAAACCCGGGTGACAAGCAGCATGATGATAGGCTGGATAGAATGGAAAGAATGATTAGTGAGATGCAGATCAGCATTAGACAACTACGTGGAACAAACAAGAATAAGCCACAAGAAAATAGATCACGATCAAGATCGCGTCCTCGCTATCCAGATGGTAAATGCTATTACCATCACAAGTTTGGGGATGCGGCGTACAAATGTCAGGGACCAGGGTGTCCAAAAAACCCGAATCACCAACCGGGAAACTAAAAACACTGTCGTCTACGGAGGCCGAGTGCGACAGTGCAGTAAATCGTGAATTACGCCTCCACGTGTACGATAAAACAACAAATCAAAAGTTTTTGATAGACTCTGGATCCGTCGTATCAGTTATACCACGTACTGCTATCAAGAACAAAATTAGTCAAACATCGCAAAAACTGTACGCAGCAAATTCAACTGTTATCAATACTTATGGACAACGCCATATCACATTAAATCTAGGATTTCGACGAGAGATTGATTGGAATTTTATCATCGCTGATGTTAAATCCCCAATCATCGGAGCTGACCTGATCGCTCATCATGGATTAGTAATCGATCTCAAGAGAAAAAGACTGATAGACCCAAAGACATCTCTAGAAGTACCTGGTGAACTCAAACAAGCATCTGAGTACGGAATCTCTACCCTCAGCGATAGTCAACTGCCTCAGAATGACTATGCACAGCAATACAAAGACCTCCTGGAGGAATTTATCGACATTACGAAGCCCAGAACAAGATCAAGGAAGGACAGTGACCCAAAGTTTGCTCACTACATCCACACAACAGGTCAACCTGTAAGAGAACGTCCTCGGAAATTAGCTGGCGAAAAGTTGGAAGCTGCGAAAATGGAAATCAACAAAATGCTGAAAGAGGGAGTTATTCGTCCGTCAAAGAGTCCATGGGCGAGTCCAATTTTACTTCGTCCAAAAAAATCAGGTGAGTGGAGATTATGCGGTGACTACCGAAAAGTAAATGATCAAACCATTCCAGATAACTATTCACCACCATCAATACAGAATCTAATCCAGCTGCCACCTGAGACAACGGTGCTATCAGTGTATGACATGGAAAAAGCATACAGCTTGACCCCAATGGCAGAAGAACACATCGAAAAAACGGCAATAACAACACCGTTTGGCTTATTCGAATATCTCTATTCGCCGTATGGGATGCGCAACGCTGGGCAAACATTTCAACGCAATATTGACGAAATTCTCAGAGACTTGGACTTCGCTGAAGCATTTGTCGACGACATAATTATAAAATCGAAGAATCACGAAGAACATTTACGACACACGAGAATTTTATTTGAGCGACTGCGAAAACACGGATATGTCATTAATCTTAGTAAATGTACAATTGGGAAAGCAGAAGTGACATACCTCGGCTACACAATCAACAAGGATGGTTATAAACCCCCTCAAGAGCGTGTAGAAGCCATGAAAAACTACACTAAACCTAAGACAATTAGGGAGCTGAGAACCTTCTTAGGCTCAATAAATTATTATCGTCGTCTGGTACCTCATGCAGCACAAATGCAAGCACCATTAAATAATTACCTCAAGGATTCCAAGAAAAATGATCGTAGGATCATACAGTGGACTCCGGAAGCTGAAGAGGCGTTCGAGAAATGCAAAGACAGTACAGCGTCTATAGCGCTGACCAAGTTTCTATCAAACACAGCACCACTTGCGTTAATTACGGATGCATCGGACACGGGTATTGGAGCGGCATTGGAACAATTCGTGGAGGGAAGCTGGTCACCGGTAGGATTCTTCTCAAGAAAGCTGAGTGACACAGAAACTCGATACAGTACTTATGATCGTGAGTTGTTAGCGATCTACGCAGCGATTAAGTACTTTCAAGATATTCTGGAAAGTCGTAATTTCATGATCAAGACTGACCACAAACCACTTACGTACGCTTTTAAACAAAAGCCTCACAAAGCATCTCCGAGACAAGCTCGCCAACTTTGTTACATTTCCCAATTTACAACTGACCTTCGATATGTGAAGGGAGAAGAAAATGTGGTGGCTGATGCGCTTTCACGAGTTAATGTAATTAACATGCCAACTCGTCTCGATGCGGAAACTATTAGAGTTGCTCAGGAAAACGATGAAGAACTGCAAGACATCATAAAATCAAAGAGATCACTAAACATGCACCGACTGAACGTTGAACCTGACACTCCAGTATATTGTGACATATCCACGGGAATTGTGAGACCATACATACCAGCTGAACTGAGGAAAGTCGCATTTGATGTAATACATGGTTTATCACATCCGAGCGGCAGAAACACTTGTAAGCTGATAAAAGAGAAATATATCTGGCCGGGAATCAAAAAAGACGCGCTGAAATGGTCCAGAGACTGCATAGAGTGTCAAAAAGCAAAGATCCAACGTCACAACAGACTACCTCACACAAGCATCGAAGTTCCAGACTCAAGATTTAATCACATAAACATCGACATCACCGTCCTCCCTGAGGTCGATGGTTACCGTTATTGTCTGACAATAATCGACAGATTTTCACGCTGGCCTGTCGCGGTTCCTATGAAAGACATGACAGCAGAAACAGTAGCAAAAGCACTTCTCAGTAATTGGATAGCCCATTACGGCACACCTCTGACGATTACAACTGACCAGGGAACTCAATTCGAGTCCGCTCTATTCAAGGCACTTACTAGGTTCACGGGAGCAACAAAAGTCAGAACAACAGCGTACCACCCTGCAGCAAATGGTATCATCGAAAGATGGCACCGAACTTTGAAAGCAGCGTTGATGTGTAAACCTGATACACCATGGATTCAGAGCTTACCCAGCGTTATGCTCGGTCTACGTACCAGTTACAAAGAAGACTTGAAAGCTTCACCAGCTGAGATGCTATATGGGACAACACTACGTGTACCAGGAGAATTTTTCGTTCATCAAGGTGCAAACGCAAACCCTCAAGCATTTATCGAACGACACAGGGAGTTGATGAGAGGAATACGCCCAACGCCGACGTCTCATCACAACAAATCACGGTTATTTCTCCTGAAAAACATCCAAGACTCTTCACATGTGTTCATCAGAACTGATCAGGTGAAAGCACCACTTGAACCGCCTTACAGCGGTCCATATGAAGTGATCGATAGAATCACTGATAAAGTTTACAAAGTAAATGTAAACGGCGAGCTCAAGAACATCAACATCGAGCGCTTGAAACCTGCACATTACTCCAACGACGAGGTGTTACAAGACAATCAGCAACCAGCAGCAGCAGTAAAAAAGAAAGTGTCTTTCTCCTCAAACATCAGAGACACTGGGGGGGGAGTACCTGTGGCACCCGGATCGGCAGTACCCACTGTCACCGCAAGGGAGCACGTCAGTGCTCAGGGTAGTGGCGACAACGAGCAACAGCGGAGAAGGAGAAAACAGACGTTGACCGAAAAACCAGATATAACGACGCCATTGACATAACCAACGCTACCGCTGTAGCATGCATATAAAGTTTATTATTAAAAGACAAAGATATTATGGTGATTGTAATAGTTTAAAAATGAAAGATTAAATACATAATATTTATACGTAATTAGGTATTGGTTTACTGTGCGTGGAACCCCCGCCAATTCACTAATCCCTACAGACATATGACAAATAATGTAAAATGTGTAAGCCATATCACAACATGGAAGTACTTAGAAATCATCAATAGCTGATGTTCTTCAAGCTGCTCACACTGGTACGAATTTCTATTAACGATATTCAGGTTCTTTTGTTTTTTACCGACTTCGAAATTTCTAGAATTGTATACAAATGTCGGTGTTACTACGCATTAGGATTTGTATTAGAAAACCTGCAAAGATGTTCTGTTCATCAAGACAGATGAAAGAACGAGTGTTAGTTGGGGATGGATTTTATCTAATCACGTATGTAATCATTGGCATGTTTATCTGATAATTTCAACAGAAAGTTACCTAAAATTTCACCCAGATTGAATCATAATTTTACTCGGAGAACACCCATACAACATTGTAATCAAATCAGTAATGTATGTGATGAATAACGACAAGAGTCTAAAAACCAAAAACTGTATTGCTACGGTTAAGACACACAAAAAAATGGAATTAAAACGCTAAAACTGAACTACAATATTGTACAAAGTCAGTTTCTATGATGGATAAATCAATATTCACGTACCTGGAGATTTCTGATCACCAATAATTTCATATGGTGATCCAGTTCCTCATCCATCTCAAAAAACTTGGATTCTTCAGATTCAACATAATCCAGTCTAAACTGAATATCTAATTCTGTTTCTGTCAAGTGTACCATCGTTTTTGTACCTGTAATCAAGTTCAATCATAGTCGATTACACACGATTCCTTGTCTATTAATCATTATATCATATTTGCAACAGTCGTTTTATTCACATGGCCATAAGATATTACATTTCTTTCTGCCAAAATATGGTTATCAAAACAAATTACACAAGAAAAAAATGAGAACATATCCGGGTTTCAAATATATATCAGAATGGGTGCATAATTTTTCATAAAATAATCTTGAAAAATTTTCGTACGAGATCCCAGAGGTATATGGCCCCCGGTGTTGAATAAATTTTGTGATATGACTGGTGTTGAATAAATTTCTACCTTTTTTCAACGACTCGCGACCGAAACGCTCCACATTTGATGTTTGGGAATGGTTTGCCATTAAGCCATTAAGCCGTTAAGCTCAATGCTTTTTATGATAGAATTTCAAATATCGCAAAAAGAAAACTGCTTTTTGGTCATTAATGCCATTAGAACTGACTGATATTTCATCAACGTTATAAATATTTCGTGTTATTCTTTTCACAAGAAGCATTTTGTATGAAATAATTGCGAGTCAGTTTTCATAATGGTATCAATAGCATTTTAAAATGGTGACCGACCGAGCCTCGCCGGTTGCATGATTCGAAAACACTCTTTTTCGAGAAAAATAATCGCATGTGTAGCCGTTACGAACCCATGTGCTATCTGCCCTAACCGATATGAAAATCAAAAATCCAAGAATAGAAATAAGGCTCGGGATTAGTGAGAATCGATCACACACTTTTGATTCAGTAAGCCACGTGTGACTATAGTGGTTCGACAAAAAAATCGTAGTCTAGAATGTGAAAAAGTTGAAGGCCTGACCTTATATGAGGAAATCCGCGTAGACTTTCTAGGAGTACATCTTGTGCGGACATTTCTTTTTTTCGATGGTTCAATTTCGTTGAACACGCGCAACATACTCGAAACTGCTACGTAGTCCTCCGTGGTTCGCCTTCGTATGCTCGCACGAGCTTGCTCTGTACAACGAGGAACTGGGAATGCCGCGCAAAGCTGCACAAAATGGCGACGAGAATTAAAAGTCGCCAACCCCAATGGCAGGAACAAGATTGCCAACTTTCAATTGTACAATTTTACTAGCAAGGTTATTGACAGCCATAGACATAGAGCATAGACTGCGCATTCGAGCCGAAAAACGCTCCATCCTTAGAAAGAGGCACAAATGCACGCGGCCAATATCTGTCTACTTCTAACCAGAAACGTAACCCTCCTATTAAACGCTCCGTGTGGGAATTTGTTTGGGAGGTTCTTTATCTCCTCGCCACTTGCATACTAAACAAGAAGAAACCATAACATAAACTCATTTATTCTTTTTCATTATCAAAATATAACGATTATTGTATAATGTCTATGAGCATACGAAAAACTACGATAATACGGGCAGTGGTGTATTCACTAAGCATGATACATTACTGAGCTTTCGACCAAGACTTTTCAAATACGTAGAAAAAAATCGTCATTGTTTATATTAAAAATGTAAAAGATCAAAAATAAATGAAATGTGAATCTCACTATACACTTCGATTGCATTTGAGCTGCCCGCTGAACTTAGTACGTAAATCCCACTTTCAGTACGGTTTGGCGCTACTGTCTGGTACGTAACCAAATTTTCTTCTGGCATCGCTGACTTCTCTACTCTAATGTCCCTGTTCTGTTCGATCATGGTCAATCATCTGTCATCTGTCAATTGTTTGACAATGCAGCCGTGTCAACGTTGTTTGAAATATCAAGCGAACGATAACTTCTAAAATATGATTATCTTTCGGGCTAATCATTTGAATAGTACTGCTATCACGTCACGCTAATAGGCACAGCGTAATTCATATCGATACTTATTTATCAAGTAAACGTCGATAGTCATCAATTTTTTTAGGTTAAATATTCTGCAATTCTATATTTTCTCAGACAGCGTTAAGATGACTTCGATATTTGATCAGTGTGAACAAGCCTCCCAAAGATCAAAAAATACAGCGGCAACGTCCATCAGAGCAGACATCGTAAGCCGCGTATCAATATATTAACAGATTATGCATAATTACGTCAGCAAAGCTTCTCATTTACTTGATAAGCTTCCGTCATATTGACTCTCGATGGAAAAAAATTCACGCCCGAATTGACGATATTACAAGCTAGGCTGCTTGATCCTTATTGTTTACGAAGCATTACAATTATTACTTTTATTCGTATGTCAATGTGATATTACAGACACGCATCAATTTCATAGAATCTTGTTTATTTCAGCGAACTGGATTTATTCATATAAAACTGCAAGATGATGGACCAATATTCACTAAACAGAAAGTCAATTTCATACCAGCTGATAAAATCACCCACCTCGTCGCGTGCAGCAATATCATTGTTATCGCGATAGCAAACAATTGCTTACTGCGTATCGACATGAGGCAGCCTGATAAACCTGAAGGTATATTAGAACATTCCAACTTCAAGCTGTTAACCGACAAGAGTTGAGCGAAACAGAAAATTTGAGTTTCTATCGATCTATTTATTATATATCGAAAGATAGAAGTATATTATTGATGAATGCTATGATGATTGATGAACATATTTCTTAAAAACGTGCACATACGTCATTACGTATGAATCAATTTGCCATTTAAACCAAAGATGTCATAAATTTATTTCCAAAATGTTCTAATTTCATCAAAGGTCCCAGAAATGACCTTTGATATTACAGTTGATAATTGACATTTCAAGAAATTATTCTCTCATCGTATTCATTTCAGAAATAGACATTTCAAAGTACACAACAAACATGAAATTATCCGAGTTATTTTTGGATCCATCCGGCCAGCACCTGCTAATAGCTCTGGTTTCTCGTCAACCAGACAGCTTACCTGCAGAGCTGTTTTACTTGCATAAAAAAACAAGTAAACTCAAACAGGTAACATGGTATGATAATATGTTAGCATATGGTAGAAAGGAATATGATACTCATTTGTTTATAACTCATTCAGGCGAGCAAGTTTCGTGGCCACGAGATTACAGCTGTAGGATGGAATTTTTCAAATACTTCAGAAACGACTTCCGGACCTATTCTGCTTGGTACGTCGAAAGGTCTCATCTTTGAAACAGAGATTGCTTTGGACGGTGACAAGATATTTAATACCAGTCTGGAGCAATATTGGAGACAGGTGAGATAATATCTGACATCCCTGCAAAAAATGTTGAATAGGATTTGGACCTGTAATTCTGTCTGTAGCGAACATGTAATTTTGTATTGCGGATACATTTAAGTGTTCAAAATTACTCAGTCCGAATCAAAATCCCACGTTATTTTTTGCAGGGGCTAACGCTTATTCTTCTTGTTTCCTTCAATTAACGATCCAGAAACCATTCATAGTGTGAAAAAATAATGTAGTCCTTACAATACTTGCATAGATAGATTCGAATCTAGTTAATTATCAATGAGCATGATAGAGATGATAAGACTGATATTTCATACCGATGGACTGAGTACGAATTCAATAAACTGAAAATTGAGCGTTACTGTAGAAGGACATACGAATTTCGAGATGTTTACGCTCATTTGAAATCTTCACAGCATAAAATCAATTCGCTCATGAAATCAGAGCTACATTCATGTACCTAGTCTTACACAATTCTTTTCATACCCATCACGATTACATCCTAATCTATACACTTTTCATCATTAACATTCTCTCGCAAGCTTCCTAATTATCTGCCGCTTTATGGAGCTAAAGAAGTGGATGGGCTGGTAAGTGTAAATTCAAGTTGTGGAGGAATTCTGCTTATTTTAAATTGTCCAGTTTCTTTTTTTTGTTTCCCTCTAATCCACAACAAGCTTTTTAATCATCCGTTCTCATCGGCATAAACAATACAACTAACAAACCCAAATTTTTAATTATTCACAATTTTCGTATTTTGCCCCAATCATTTCACATAATAATAAACAGTTGGCTTTAGTTTTATATTAATACTGTTGATGTATTTCTGATCAAGAAAAATTCAGATATGTAACTTTTGATTCGACATACATTTACTATTTTTCTACGTCGCAGTAATATAATCGGAATCTACAAATACAAATAATATTATATGCGAAGACTCTTTCATCATGCCTGTAGCATTTAGATAAATACTTTCATTAAAAATGAGTCAAACTGAAAATCATTCTTATATGACAATTTTATAGGTATTCGACCTAGGTAGAGATAGTAAACCGCCGATTACAGGACTTGAATTTCATAAAATACCAAACTCAGACAAATACATTGTGATAGTGACAACTTTAATAAGAATATACCAGTATATTGGATCAGTATCAAGTGCCGACGAAAAGCCGTTGTTCCAACAAATTTTCAGCAAATACTTGAATGTCAAAGGTACTAAATATGATCCTATTATCTAGAATATAATGTATGGATTCAGCACTAATGAACACAATTACAATATAGCCTTGTTCGCTAAACGATTATATTGATCGTTGATTCATGTTTTGATCGATGTGTTATCATTGCAGAATGCTTCAATCAGCTCGAAAGTTCCATATCTTACTCCAAGATGCAATTCTATTATCCAGAACCAAGACAATTACCAAAGTCTTTCGGATGGCTGAGCGAAACAGGAATTCTATATGCCGAGGTAAATGTTATTCAATTCTCGCAGCAAAAAAAACTACTTATTTTAGCTAATAATTCTTTGAATAATTGATCCATCCGACACGACATTAAATATGTTTGTAGATTGATACCAACGTGGATCCAGAGAATGTACTCGTGAAACGACAAATGGTCTACTGTCCTGAGACGAGTTTGATGACCGGAAGTGTTTCACAGGGAGTAACTACGCCGCTGTCTTTTGTTCTGACAGAGTTTCATGCTCTACTTTTATACAACGATCACGTTAAGGGAATGTCTCTGCTGAATAAGGAGCTCATTTTTGAAGACATCTATAACGATGTATGACTGAATCATCTTTCGTATTTATTCATTATTTCACATTCATAAACTTTCGAGTCTAGCTTTATGCTTATCACTTTTATGATCAGATTTCGATTATTTTTCGGACAATTCCATCTTTTTGTGCCTATATCTGCACTGCAGGAAGCAATATCGATTTTTGCTTCACACCATTCATGTAAGCTATTGCATCATTTGTATAAAAATAGCGAAATCCATGCTAAATTGGCTATTGTCGGACACTTAACTCTACAAATTTGGTTCATGTTTCTTCTTTTAAAGAAAATGTTTGCACGATAACACCAGAGTTCACTTATAATTCATATAAATGAGAAAAAACACGAGGACCAAATTTGTGGCAATCGGAGTTTAATTATCGTTTACTTTGCACGAAGCATTAAATCCTATTTTCAAATTATTTTCATGTCTCACAGGCATTTGGAAAGTTAATTAACATAACGAAAGATCCAATAACGGGATCGATTTGGGCATTTAGCGAAAAAGCCGTCTTCAAGTACAAAGTTACCAAAGAAGACAGAAGTGTCTGGCAGGTAATGTTCATTCTATTATTTAATTGTTTTTAATAACATTTGTTCATCTCTGATACATTCCTAAGAATTCATCCAGCAATGTCACTTGTATGCAATTCTAAAATATTAAGCCTGCGGAATTTTCGTTTGTGATAACTGAATTAGAATTTTCTCATACATTTTGATCCTGAATATGAGACAAGTGTCATTTCATCCAATCGTGAAACTTGTCGAAGACATTTTCTGAAGAATATGCTGTTTTAAGAGTATGAAAAGCATTTGATCATCCCGTGTTAGCCTTGGTCACTCCTTTCGTTATATTTTAAAAAGAAACGTTGAAAAATGTGTTTCAGATTTATGCCGACCAAGGTGAATTCGATCTGGCTAAACAATATTGTAAAGATAATCCAGCTTACTTGGATCAGGTTCTCGTGAAGCAAGCAGAAATGTTATTTAAAAAAAAAGAGTAAGTAAAAAGCAGAGTTGTGAACAATGCATTACTTTGGTAATGCATTACTGTATTCATTACACATTACACTGCAAAATGTAAAATGGATGAGTATCACAAATTTGAAAAAGTAATGTATAATGGATGGGTGTTCCATTACAAATAAAAAAAGTAATATGTAATAAATGAATGCTACATTACAAATTAAAAAAAGTAATGTGCGATTAATAAGTGACCCGTTATCACTTTATGACATGACTTTTTTTTATTTGTAATGGAGCACTCATCCGTTACACATTACTTTTGTAATTTGTAATGGAGAACTTATCCAATCCACATTGTTCAAAGTAATGGGTAATGCATTACTTCTACATTACTGTTTCCACAACTCTGGTAAAAAGTGATCGCAAAATAAATACTTTCCCATACTTTTCTTCTCATATCCCACCATGTTTTCGTAGGTATGAAAAAAGTGCAATAATCTTCGCGGACACGCATTCCTCGTTTGAGGAAATTTCACTGAAATTTCTTCAAGAATGGCAAGTTGAAGCGCTAAAAACCTTTTTGAAAAAGGTGAGATTTATCTGATCTTGATATTTTTCTCAGACGAAAAATGCTCTTTCGCTGCAAAAAAGAAATAGAGTTTCACGAACTATGAAACATTCTGCAGAATAATTGCAAAAATTGTTTTATCCTGTGTCGAGTAGAAATTAGATGGCCTGAAACCACAGGATCAAACTCAACTAACAATGATAGTCGTTTGGGTAGTTGAACTATTCATGAATCAAATGGGTGTATTACGCAGCAATGCTACATCCTATCTGAATAATCCTCGTTATCAAGAGCTGCAAAAACAATTGGATAGCTTTTTAGCAATAGCTAAAGTCGAGGTACGTTTAATATACATCAAAACTGCCACAGGATTCTTGATATCAGCTTACGATTTTAGGATTGTATTAAAAAAAATAAAAGTACCATCTATGACTTGATGGCGAGTCATGGGGATAAAGATAATCTGATACGATTGACTATACTGCACCGTAATTATGCAGAAGTGATTCGCCAACACCTATACAAGAACAATCATCTAGAGGCATTGGAAGTGTTGAAGAGTCAAGGAAATAAAGATCTATTTTATGAATTTGCTGGAACGCTCTTACAAGAGCTGCCAAAATTAACTGTCTCGGCTCTCATCACGCAGGGGTCTATTTTGAAGCCGTCAAAACTTCTTCCAGCATTGGTGTCGTGCACCAATGACGAACGACACGTTAGTATTATCTATACTTTACTATCAATTTTGGTTCATCGTTATTTTATCTCGGATCAATTAATTATGCTTACTTGCTTAATGCGTAGTAAAAAAGAACAATTGTTTTCCATATTCGAAACTCGTAGTATAGCACCAAAAAGCCCTTATAAATATTACAGCTGTATGAGCATTCGAATATCTTTATACTAGTCAAATCGTATTCCTAAACAATCATTTTGTTTATATTTCAGGCCAAAGAAATAATCAGGTATTTGGAGTATTGTGTGTACACTCAAAGTTGTCAGGAACAAGCGATACACAATTTGTTACTGTCGTTGTATGCACGCTACAAACCGGATAAGGTACTGAACTATATAGATTCTCAAGGTAAATTTCAATTGGATGTAACGTATCGTACATCTGTAACGCATCCCTATTTCCCATAAATGCACTGTTTTTTTTTCTATCCGTTGTATTCAATCAAAAATAGTTTTCAACTACAGTAGACGACAGCATAGACGAACGTTAGCGATGATTTGATACAGCAATGGTTGGGATTTGAGAATGATTGGAAGTGAACGAAGAGTAATTGAAAACGCGTGAATAGAAAATTCTAATCAAACTCTTATATCATATCATAACGTGATCTGTCGAACGAACAATTTCAAATCAATTGAAAAAAAGGTTCATACTTCCTATAATTTCAACTATTCATGGTCTAGTACATCAAACGCAATGATGAAGATGGTCTAACAATCCCAAATTCTTACAAACTCGCATGAACAGCTAACAGCAGAGGTGAACTTAATATCACTTCTATTTAGTGTCTTTGCGAACATTGGAAAAACCTCAAGGACCTAAAAAAAAACGTGGTATCCGGACAAACAGATTAGAAAATTTTCGATTAAAATGATAATTTATGTCTCTGTGTGATTCACAACAAAATCAACTCTCCATCTTTGGTTCAATAAAAACCGCACTCCATTTCTCCTTTTATTAAACTTAGATTTACTAGGAAACTTGCGAACCCACTTTTGAAAATGATCAACGCAGGAATATTGAATATTAATTCAAATACCTCGATACAGGTGAAGACATCAGCATGGTTCTCTATGACGTACATTTTGCATTGCGATTATGTCAAGAAGCAAAGCTTACCGAGGCTTGCGTTCGGTTGTCCGCTTTGCTGGGACTATGCACAGCTGCTGTGGACTTAGCTCTGACGATCAGTGTTGATTTGGCCAAACAAATTGCTAAAACTCGTTTGAACAGCGACGACGAACTTAGAAAAAAATTATGGTTGAAAATAGGTAAGATTTGAGCCACAACGTTACCTACAACGAACTTTCTCGCAAGTGAAAAAAGATTAAATTAAATCGATACTCTCCTACAAAAGGGAAAGTAGCGAAGTTATACAATTTATTATCCTAGTATCGATGTGAACGCAATTCAATTCGTTGTATTTCAATTTACAGCCGAGCAAGTAGTAAGAGAATGCGAAGATATTCAACAAGCAATGGAGTTTCTACAACAATGTGATTTAATAAGGATTGAAGATATTCTACCCTTCTTTTCCGATTTCCTCACCATAGATCACTTCAAAGATGCAATATGTAATTCTTTACAGGTAGCGAAATTTGAAAATTCAAGGCTAACTTCAACTGATAAAAGATTTTCGAAATTAAAACGCGATATGTACTATTACTTCATATTCGACTCGTTAATAATCAAATGCAAATAAAAATATAAATATGTTGTTATCATTATTTTTAAGAAATATAATCAACACATTCAAGACTTGAAGGAAGAAATGGAGGATGCAACGAAAGCAGCAGAACTTATCAGAAAGGATATTCAATCATTTAGAAACAGGTGAACTCAAGCAAAGCAGTAATAACATCGAATCTCTTTTCATTCTATATATAATTTTTAAGTTCGAGATAAAAAAAAAAGTTGAACTTTAAATACCATTCGACAATAATACCAATAATTACATATTTTCAGATGTACGTTTGTTCATGCCAAAGATACTTGCAATAGCTGTCGAATACAACTGTTATTAAGATCGTTCTACATATTTCCATGCGGTCATAAATTTCACAGCGACTGCCTCATTGCGACATTAACTCCGATGCTGTCTGTCGAACAACGAACAAAACTAGTCGATCTACAGCGTCAGTTAACTATAGTCTCAGCAAAACCAGACGATAGTACCTCCGTTGGTTCTGTTTCATTGTCAACGAAAGATCAAATTAAAGCTGACATTGATGATCTTGTAGCGTCAGAATGTCTCTACTGCGGAGAACTCATGATCGAGTGAGTAGATGATTATGCGTAATCGCGTATATCGATAATTTCTTTCCAAGACATTCGAATTTTCACAATAAACCGACCATTTTTTTTCACCTTTTCAGTTCAATAGACAAACCATTCATCGAAGAAGGTGACTACGAAAGAGTCATGGAGGAATGGGCATAAGTGCAATTGTTATAGATAAATCCAATGAAATTTTTTGCTAACCAGTTTTCATCGTACCAAATGTACTCACTAGTGTCACATCCAAACAGCTAAAGTTTCATCGAACATTGAATAGGGGTAAAATTTTGTATCGGATTATCAGATATTTCATTTTGATTTTTTTTTACGAGGTTTTTCTACCTTTCACAATAGATGCGTGTAATTCGCTTGTTTCCTTTTTTTTCCGAGAACCTATACAGCCTTCAAGCGGATATATCAACGTTCTTGATTGATTGAACATCCATTTTTCAATACAATATCTAGGAATGATGTTGCAATAAAAAATGTTCACCATGTTACAGTGTTTGTGAAAGGTAGCTAAATTTTTCATTTTCAAAGGTTCGTTATTACTCTAAAGTTTCAGAAACATATATTTAGGTAAAAAAAAACCTCTTAAGTAATTTTGAATATTGTATTGTATCTTATATAAAATTTTTGCTAGTAAAATTCCCTACGTCGATGTAGGTAAACAAATAGGAAATTTATTCCTTAAATGTGGACTTTTCACGATGGATCTGATGTTAGCCGGATGAGAATGTTTCAGCCATAGTTTTCTGTAAGGCTTGAAAAAATATTTTTCAATTGAGAACATTTATTTGAAACGTAAAGTTATTCAGATGACCACAGATTGAATCAGAACTCCATTATTTTCATTCTACTGAGACACGTGGTTCCTTTTTACAATACGCACACATTATTACAGCTGAGTATAGATAATTATTCGTTTCGATCGTTACGTGTAAATAATTTGAGATTTTCGTTTTCATACTTATCCAACATCATAATTTGCGTACTATAGAATTTGTCTTCAGTTGCATAACAGCATTACAAATTCTCTATTACGCACGTTCAATGCATTTGACAGCGATAGTTTGTAAGAAGATAGCATGATACGAAGATGTCTCGTGTGCGGTTTTGGGCAACTATAGGGTACACTGTACAAATTGAACTCAAATGCGTTCATATCCATCAAAGATCACACTATGGATGTATACATAGTATAGGAATATAAATAGGAATATCAAATCTAATAAATAAGATAAATGATGTAAAAATATGCATGAAATTATCCATATTTATCTGTATATCCATACGTAAATCCGAATTAAAGTATTGGCATTACATTCTTTTACGTTTACCCAAGTTCTTATCTAGCGTATCAAGCGAAATAATCAATTGCGATTTTTTGAGAGCGATACGTTACCAGTATCTGATTTATTGAAAATGTTTCATCACAAATATTGGCATGTATCAGATCGAAGAAACATTTTACGCAGCCTCCGGCATTCCTTACCATTCATATCATTTTTTTTTAAAATATACTCATGCGTTGATACGCATTTTAAAGATTGGAAATTTCAAGTGTTTTCCTCAGCTTTTTTGTCACGTTTACTCACTGATTCTTCACCATAAATATACAAACGTAGAGGTTTTTTAGCCCATTCAGGACCTGCACTGTCAATACCAATTCTGGGACATTTGATGACCTTCAATTCTTCTCCTACTCCATTATTTTCGATCCACATTCCTCTCCAAGAACACAAAGAATATTTACTATGATCCCTATTAATTCCAAAGGCGATGCAAAATTTTGATGGACCGTTGCACAGTTCTCGCGATTTGAAACTTTTGCAAGTTTGTTTAGATTTTGCCGTGAGCCTTGAGTTTCGGAATGCTGCCATTTCTTCGATACCTTCCAATGGCTCCAATGACCTGATGAGAACTGCTGCACCATCGCCTACAAATTGATTTGTCTTCTTTTTCATTTCATTCAAGTGGATACTAATATATAGTTAGTAATATACAAGACATATAATGATTATTCTGGTAAGAGTAGCCATAGATTACTTTCTGCATGGTCGGTAACGGAGGATACATGTTGAAAATGAATTTATAATGATTCAACGTCAAAGTTAGTAGCGAATAATATTTTTTCAGAAGCAAAATTTCGCTGGCTCACGCTTGTGTTTTCAAATATGTAGTAACGCAAAAATTTGCCTGCCCACAAAGGACCAGCAGAGTCAATTCCTATTCTCGGTGCAGCTACGACGTTTAAATTTCCAACGGGTTCTTTATGGTTTGTCTCTATCCAAATTTCAGGGTGTGTAGTTATATCTGTCTCGTTAAATCTTTCTTTGTCAATATCGAAGGCAGTGCAAAGCTTCGAGGGACCATTACACAGTTGAAAAGGTTTCAGTTTTCTTATTTTCGATGATACTTCTTTGTATTTCGAGCCCTTTCTTAATTGTATGTCGCGTAGTAGTTCCATCGTGTTCAGACCGAGTTTGGGTTCAAGAGCTCTGATAAATATGCAAGCACCATGCCCTATAGTACACAATTGCGATTTTCATATTTCATCTTGTTTAGGCAAAACATTTACACAACGAATAACAAATTCTGTAATTTGAAAAATATAAAGGGATGCATAGCTTTCCTGCAAATCACATTGATTCAAGGGATAAATGAATATTTCCAAATGTATGATATAATCGGCTTAAATATAGTAATTTCAATAGTCAATGTATTCTCTGCGATATTGAAAACTCACCTTGCGAGGATATATTGAAGCAATGATACATTCCGTACGTTAAATAGACGTAGATAGTACCCGGAGGCATATACATTGGCGCAGTTCGAGGAGTAATTTTATTCTGATATGACTGAGATGCCTTGTCCACCCCACCAAGGTAAGCTTCTGTTTCGACTATTTTACCTTTCAACACGTTTCCATTTTCTAATCGGCGAACCAAGATTTTTCCTAGCAACAATAAAAACGAAAATTACACCTTTATTAAAAAACCATATTAAGATAAATTAAATTTGCAAATTTAGATATATCACGCTCGGTTGATGGAACTTGATAAATTTTCACGTAATCGTAAAGGACAAATAAACTTAAAACTAAGATTACGAAACTTATAATACACGAATTGTGATTCGAACAAATTTTAAAATCTGAAAGCTGAAATAGGGAATATAAATTTATCATATTTCAATAAAATGGCCTATCAGTTATTCATTTACAAATTCAGTTGTAATTACCCAATAAATTCCTTGCGAGAATCTCACATGGAACGTTGTAAAATTCAAAGCCTAAACGCGCGCTACTCAATTGTTTCTCTTCGTGTGTCGTGGGTTCCTCTTCCAGTTGCTTCAATTCCGTTTTCATCATTTCCAAATTGACGACGGCTTTTGGTCTACGCGCAGCTGAGGATTTGTTGGATGGTCTTGGCTCCAATTTTTTTTCTACATTAATAGTAATATTATTAATAAATTAAAGACGTTTAATCATGGTTTGGAAATTATTCGTAACTCCTTCAACTTGAGTCATTACTCCAATTATTCCATACTGGCTAAATTATAAACCGAACATTAAACGTTTTCACCGAGCACTTACTGTCAATTGTGCTGCACTTAACAACGACTAAAACAATACAGAAAAACTGATTCAAACTTATTGTATCTATATTTTTGTTTTGCATTTCTGCGATCATCGAAATTAAAGAGTGCAGCATGTCGAAGATGTAAATCAGTCGTTACAAATCATTTAGCCTCATGAAACATTTGAACCAAAAATAAATGAGAGATCAAAATAAAGAGTTAGTTAAAACTCTCTTTCAAACCCTATTTGGGGGTTTTGACTAATTTAGGATGATTGTTAGATCTATTATTAAATATGGCTCAGTTGACCGTGCGATCACTTGTGAACTTGATGTGTATCAGAAAGTGTTGACAATTGGCTTCCATGAAATTACACTTTACTTTGGACAAATATTTACATCAACGCAGGATTTATATGAATTAGAATACTATTCGTAACTTTCACCATATGCTTACAGTAGTATGACTACGATATGTATTCCAAATATTTGCAATGGAACAGACCCAAAGGCTGTGCGTTTATATGAAAAAATGAACAACATAGTTGTACCGAAATGTTTTTTTAAAACCAAATTGTCATTTAAATCGTAGGTAACTCGAACTGCTGTATCGATATAAAAAAATGTCAGTTTGTTTCTAACAATCGTCTGATGTATACCTAGATACGTGTAAGTCATTGGGAATAAGGTGCAATATAATATTCTACGTTTTCATTCAACTTGCGAGGTAATATTAGTAATATTTATAAAATGTTACCTTCGCGTCGCAAATTCTTAAAATTCAGTTTTGTTTTAGTGGTTTTCAAATCACCGATCGCTACTGGAATCTCAACAGATTTTGCAGCGCCAATCCCATCCAGCTCATCTTCTTTACTAGCCTGAACGAGTAACGCAAACAAAATGAAATATTACGTGCCACTGCATCCATTAATTTGTTCCAAGGTGAGATTTATACCGTTATGGATAAATCTCGTCTACTACTAGAACAGTGTGATAAAAATGTTCTCACTGTTCGAATTCTTCTTTTTCTCTGCAACTCTGAGTTACTTCGCTTAGTTCGAACATCAGTAACTTGTTTCAGCTTCTCTGGTGCCATCTCCACTTCAACATCAGACGGGATATCCTTCGTTTTTACCAGTTTACAAGCATTGGCTAGTTGATTAGTTGATAAATTATTTGCGAATCTCTTGATGACTATCAGTTTTCCTTAAACAAAAAGAACACGATTCAATGATTTTAAACTTTATGCCGAAGTCCAAATATCTACCGTAAATAAGAACACGTACAATTATGTCCTCCAAGAGCTTGGTGTTACTTTGAAAACAGGTAAAATAATTGCAAGATTATGTTGCTAAGGAAACACGATTTTACGAGATCAACGTTAATCAAAAAGCTCTTGTTCTCTAACTGGCAGAAATGAATATTTCATATGAAATTGAAATAACTTCTCAACATCCGGAACAGAGCTAAGTTTACTTCATCGACTGGTAGTTCGTCGATAAACTAGTCCAGTGTCTAGATAAAGCGTTAACAGAATTCACCGATTAATAATAACTCGGCGTTTATCCTCGTAACTAAAGAGAGATGCAAAATTACATACGTATTGGTAATACAACTGTGGTAAAAAGCTTTCGTAATTATAGCGGATCATTGCTGATCGGTTGTTGTTGTTGTTCGACTTTTTGATTCATACTCACGAATCATTGCAAGACACGGATACAATAATACCGAATTGACTCCGGAGTTAAGATTTGAGCAGTTAACGAGAATAGAAGATATTCGAATAGAAACTTATCAGGCTGAAGAATAGCAAGTCTGATGTAATAGTTCTGTGAAACTGTAGGATCTGATAACAACAATGAACATCGTTGCTTGTTGTTGACAAACATTGGCTTGCTTTGAAGTGTTAAGTAAAAGAATGCTGCGCACATCAGAGTTGATTGCAACCAATCATCTATAGAGCAGTATCAGAAAGATATTCAGTTTTGCTAGCATAACCTATGAAACGTGAAGCATTTTTTTCGTCAGGTTGCACATATTAGTCCAAGTTTTCCCGCCAAATTATATGAAGGGTACTCTCGTGTATTTTTCGGAAACTAATCAGCAGCGAATGTTGAACGGAACGTACCGGGACCACTTACTGTTAGCAGAAGTTGCAAGTTGGTCTACCGCGAAATATTTAGAACCTTCATACCCATTAAAATTATATTCTGTACAAAGCTTCGTAACCAACCCTCTGACACCTCTTGACAGATAACTGTGACGAGTTTCAGCGGTACGAGCACGTTAGTGTGAGACAGTTATCGGTAGGTACACGCGGGTGCGTTAATGCCTGGACCTGTTAATAAGTTGGTTACTCTGCGTTCACAGCTATACACAAGGGCGTCGCGAAACCGGCACTTGCCCCGCCGCCACCCTGGCGCCTGCAATCGCAGGTTTTTTTTCCACGATTACAAACAATACAGAAATGTTGGTCTACCGCGAAATATTTAGAACCTTTATAGCCATCAAAATTATATTCTGTACAAAGCTTCGTAACCAACCCTCTGACACCTCTGAACAGATAACTGTGACGAGTTTCAGCGGTACGAGCACGTTACTGTGCAACAGTTATCGGTAGGTACACGCGGGTGCGTTAATGCCTGGACCTGTTAATAAGTTGGTTCCCTGGCGGATCCGTATACACCGTGTAAACTCGTATATATTCAGTGTAAAATAAGTATCAGTGTAAACTGGGATTGAGTTGTGGGTAAATTTAGTGTATATAAGAAATACCCTAAAGACACTCAGAATTTACGCTCAATTTACACAGTGTATATGAGCGTCATATACACTAAGCTTACACCCAGTCTTCACCGTAAATTTTTTTCCAAGTTCAAAGATTTTTTTTTTGTCTCAGGATAATTTTGGTTTCTCCGTACAAGATTATACCTATCGACTCAGAATAGCCTGAAAAGAATATATGACAGATCACGCAAATGCTTTTTTGGAAAAAAAAATCTTCGAAAATTCTCCAAGTTCACTCGAATTTCCAAGTCCGCTGAATAAAAAAATGTTGAAAAATTTGTTGAGTGTATACTCATTGTATACTATTGGTAGATGTGCCGCATATACACCGTGTGAACTTAGTGCATATTGAGTGCAATGCGAATCGCTAGGGTTACTCTGCGTTCACAGCTATACACAAGGGCGTCGCGAAACCGGCACTTGTCTCACTGTCCCCCTGGCGCCTGGAATTGCAGGGTTTTTTTCCCACGATTACAGACAAAACAAAAATGTACTTAAGAGAGGACGGCCCAATGGGGAAAAATTAGTTCTGGATTGGTTTTAGAAACGTTTCGAAACCAATCGAGCACTAATTTTTTCCCATTGGGGGTGGCTCAGAGCTTGTGAGTTTAAGGCATTTTCGGGATTTTTTTTGATGGTAACAATAATAAACCACAATCTTGAAACTCGGTTTTTTAATTTTCGCAATAAATTCTTAATCAGCATGATAAGATCATGGAACTGATTTCACGATCTGAAAGTGGAAAATATTCCATAGGATTCATGCATGCAATAGATACACAGAAATTGAAGTACTGAAGGTCAAAGGGTAATTATTACGAGAAATGCAAAATTCAGGGGAAATATAAATAAATCGCGATAATCGGAAGACGTTTACAACGTACAGTTGGTAAAATAATGTAGGCGGTGGTTTTTCGCACGACGCACAGCAGTACCTACGTAGTTCTTTTTACGACTTCCGATCGTAAAAGGGGCACTGTTTCACGCGAACCTTCAAATGTGGCTTCGCTAAGCTGAGGGTACAGAAAAATCAGAAAGGTTACAGAAAAACCGTATTTCAGTGTCTTTATACCACTAGAATCTCGTCGTAGCTTTTCCGGAGTTCTCACCATAACTAAAACGTTGATGGAAAATTTTGCCAACTGATCGGCTGGATGCAATAAGGGCTTGATTTTAATGATTTAAAAAAAACACCATCGTGTACCTGAATAAAAATAGAAACCGTAATGCATGCCTTGTTTTTCCATAAAATGTTTGGTTTCGTAGATTAAAATTAAAAACTTGATCATTTTAACACGCATTTTTAATACTTTTTTCGAACATGTATCGTTCTAACTTCGTTATATTTTATCAAAACCGTCTGGATTTTTTCATACCAGAGTATTATGGTCTAGCGTTGATGACGAATGCATAAAAAATTCAATTTTCAATAGTTGCAATGAATTATCTAATCGCAAGTTAGCTGCGTACGACTTACTCGTTTAGACAAATTCAAAGACAAAGAGTATCGAGAGAACTTTCAGCTTCGAATAACTGTCGGCGAGACATTTGTTCCTGGAGAATCGAAGAAGTTTTTCTGCAAGTTTCACATTGATTCGATGAAAGTTGTTCAAAATACGAAGTTTTGAACACAGCGGCGCATGGAATGATAAGTGCAACGCGTCATGGCGTTTCCTAGCCTTTTCCAGTACTAGCAAATGAAAATATATCACATAGTATCAATCGTTATTAAACGTTAGAAAATAATTTCTGAAATTAAAGTATCGTACGTATTTAATGATTAATGTATTCACAATATATGTACCTTTACAACGAAAATACGAACATGATGTCAGTGCATACGAAATATACATCAACTTATCATTTTTATGCATGCTGATTTGTAATTGTTTGAAATTTTAAGAAATCGAAAGAAAATGTTAATCATGGGCGGCTCACAACCTGACCGGTTGTAAAAATTGTTAAGAAGATAGTAGTTTGTGATAAAAATGCACTCACTTTGAAAAATAAGACTCAATGTTTAGAACCCAAAAATCACGTATAAAAATATTTTCCAAAAAATGTTCGTATTTTTTTCCTTGAAACGTACATAAATAGACTAAAGTTGTAAAAAAATATGGAATTTCGTTCATTATTGAAAAAGTTACGGACAAAAAACTGAAATAGAATTGTCTTTTGAGTGATCCGAAAAATCTAAAAAATTTACGCGGAAGGTTTTTTTTGGAGGGTACGAGATGAAAAACTGAGGAAATCAAACATTCAGATTATTCGAAGCATCCGATCTGGCGTGGAATGCCCCATATATATGAACGCGGTAAAAATTGTTGTTATGAAGTTGAGAAATAACGATTCGTTACAGACAGCCCGATTCTGACTACAGCGGAAATTGATGCCGTAAGCCGAGTAATTTACGAGGTTACCGATGTAATTACCTGTGCCAACTGAGCTGCCCTCGAAAATCCAAGAAGCAAGCCGATGCATTATGTCTTTAGTTGCCATTTCCACGTCTCCTCGCCAATTACTGTTGACTTCGTTGCGTGGATTTTTACGACGTTGGATCTATAAGTCTAGACCAAACGTCACAGGCATGTTGAAATGAAAACAAGACGAACGCGTAACAAATTTGGCAATTATTGTTATGGTCGCTGAAAATCGAGATAAAATTCCTCGAGGATGAAAATGATCAGCGATGTAATGATAACTCGCGTAAACTGTTATTTATTCGGAGAGACCAAATATGTAGTTCTCATAAGGTTCGACTATTTGAATTTTCCAGTCGTCTGTATTCGTGTTTTTTGGGGTCTACTCAAAAGTGGACAGCGGAGAAGTTTATTTCATTGTACTGAGGATTTTTTCTTCAGCGTGTTATCACGCGATTGGGTGATTCTGTATTAATTTAATTAAGCGGAGAAAACCCTTCACAATTTTCGAAAAACAAGATTTTTCTTACATACTTTGAAAGCACAGTTTATTAAAAGTATACTGGCAGAAGGACGAATCGAAATATTTAATATTTGCGGAGTTATCGCGCGTAGTCGAGATCCGTGAACTTTTTTCATTTGATTTCTGACAGTGAGGCAAAAAAAGTTCGTACTGCTCGAAAACAGCAGTTGTAGCTCCAAAATTTTATTGATCGACCTGGCCAAAATTTTCGGAGGCTCTGTCTATAATGTTGGAAGGATATATGTAAAATCTTGAAGTTATCGTGTGAATAAATTACTTTTTTTGGGTAACAATTATCAAGAAACCAGTCGAAAATTTGAATGTGTGATCGAACAGCCTACTTAATCTTTAATTTCATACTTTTTAAAATAATTTTATAGGTTCATCCTTCCCCCGCGAGTATCGGTAATCGTAAAATTGTCGATGTCACGCAAACGATGCCTAAAGGAATTTCTGACAACGCCACCATTTTGTTTTGTAAAAAAAAAGTTATTTATCAATACTTGAATGCTGTATAAAAATAATCTTACCATTTCAACGTGATGCGATGAGCTGGTGACCTTGAAAAAAATTCGCAAAAAATGACTCGTTTTTGGCGGTCCAAAGGATTTTTTCCTTAACGAAAGTCGCGCGATGGCTACGTGTTATGCCAACAAGTTTGGTGCTCGGGATGACGAATTTACCAATAACAGAATATTCATCGACGTAACATAAATCAATAACTACACAACCCTATCACTATGATTCATCCTTGGAGGAACATCGGTTCTCCTCATAAATCCGTACACCGTCCAATTTCCTGGTTGGACGCTAATAGAATAGCTAGCGCGATACGGATCGGTGACAAGCACGTTGAAAATTCGAGAAACTCGAATGTTTCTCACGCAAGGATTTTCAGCACCGCGAATCAAATGGAGATTACAACAGTGTGGCGCAATTATGTACCGATATCAAATTCAGTCGAACAACGTTGATTACGACGTATCTTTATTCATCGCGGTAAATTCGCTCCAAAGTTTCACATTTCATTCTCAACACCTCAAATACCAAATTTACCAAAGCATCTCGAGATTCGTCGAACATTTGCATCTCGCGATCACTAGCTGGAGTAGATTGTAGTAGTAGTCTAGTAATTTGAGATGGAAAAGTCCATTTTCTTATACGTTTCGAAAGTACTGTACGTTAAAAGTATACTGTAAAGGAAAGGAAATAGACGCGATACCAGAAGACCTAAACGATTAGCGGAAGTATGACTTTTCTATAAAACAATCCGTTGTTAAATCTTCAAACGAGTTGTTCTTGAAACAACGTTTTTTCTTGGCTTGCCGAGATGATCAAAAATGTTCTATTCAACCGACTGGACTGAAATTTGGCTCTCGGTGAGACCAGGGTCTTTTTTTGCGTCCCTAACTTTATATTTTACAGTCAGATTTACAGTTTTAAAAAAGTCTCTTTTTTCGAAGTTCGCCGCTTTGTGATATTTTTGAACAAAATTGCTCGTTCTGTAAGCTTGTCGTTCTAGTTGAGAATAGGATTAATGACCTTTTCGACTTTTTTGTGTCATTGTCAGTGTCGTCAAGCGGCGAATTCACCGCGGCAAGCCACCTACCTTTTAAAAAAAAAAAATTCTGCACTTTTAGATACCAATAATCTTATACAGGGTGTTAGAAAAGTCTGCGACAATCAAATATCTCGAAAACGAAACGTTTCTCAGAAAAATGTTTCGAACCAATGTTGTAGGGTTTCAAAAGTTCTCTCTAATGATCGTATTCCTTTGACCTTGAATAGAGGCGTCAAGACAAGGTGGAAATCAACATGATTTTTTTAAATAGAACACCCCATTTTTTATGGCACAGTATTAAAGAAGGCCGCGAGACGTTTCCAAAACACTACTTGACAACTTATTTTTATTGAGAATTGTCTGAGTTATGAGCTTTGGAACTTACGGTACCACCAGCACTAGCATTATCCATGATGCACCGCGTGAAGGTCACACGGTCGACACTAATGCTGGCGACTTACCGCGGCACCGTGTCTTCTAAAGCTGATAACTCGAGCAATTCTCAACAAAAATAGGTCTTTTAGTAGTGTTTTCGAAACGTCTCGCTGCCATCTTCGGTACTGTGCCATAAAATATAGGGTATTCCATTTAAAAAAGTCATGTTGACTCCGACCTCGTCTTGACGCCTCTACTCATGGTCAAACGGATATGATCATTAGATACAACTTTTAAAACCCTACAACATTGATTCAAAACATTTTTCACAGAAACGTTTCGTTTTCGAGATATTTGATCGTTCGCAGACTTTTCTAACGCCCTGTATAATTCAATGTTTGTTTGTTTGTTCGTATTTTATGCGCGGCCACACCGTTCATCCAATTGGGATGAAACTTTGTCAACTTATTGCCTGCATTTCCGCGAAGGTTATGAGCGTAAAAAAGACGGATGAGATGGGGGCAGGAACGGCGAGGGAGAGGGAGTGTTTTAATATTCAAAGCACTTACATAAAATGGATACATTTTACCCGAGCCACGCCGGAAAATTCAGCGCGAGGGTGATAGACGTAGTAGATACAATTAACTTACATTAGGCGGGGCGTGAGACCTACCGGGAAATATATTTGAAAGAGCATTTTCTCTAAACATAATTCAATACTGACAATTGACAATCGCGACGAGATGAACAGCAACCTTGAAACCACTTTCATGAAATAACTGCAAATTTGGCAATACTTTATTTAGATATTTGATTAAAATAAACCATTTTTTTTAAACTAGAACAACCAATGGTTGCATAATTGCATAATACAGTATTGGTAGAAGTAAAACAGGAAGTAAAAGAGGACGATCGAAATAAAAGAGGCAGAGGATAGGATAGATGTGCAGCGTGCAATAAAAATTATTGCAACAGCCATCAAGAGTGGTACTAGTGCAAAATCTGTTCCGGTTGGGCACATGAATCCTGCGGTGTAAAAGAGAGATTGCATTATTTTTGCCAAATTTTTTTTTAAGTTTTCTGAATTCTTTATTTTTGTTCTTAGATAACTTTGTGTTCTTAAAAAGACTGCACCGAGTTAATTTCCAATGAATGATCTCAAACGGCCGATTTTGCGAGGTTTTATTACATTCAAGTAAATACTTCATTCAGAGTTTACGTGATATTTTTGCCAAAAATGTGAAGTTTCTTGAATTCGTTAGTTTTGTTTTTAATTAACTTTATATGTTCTTAAAAAAACTACACCTAGTTAGCTTACAACGATCGATCTCGAACGGCTGATTTTCGAGCGTTTCTTACGTTTAAATAAATACTTTATTCAGAGTTTTCGTTTTACAAAACATTTTAAATAATAATAAATATTTTTAATAATACCTTTGTTAATCTACAGTTCAATTCCTTGTAATAAGATTTCGGCTCTTTCAATGCCTATGCCTTATGGAAGAGCAGGATTTCCTTTTTTTTATAAACGGTTAGAAGTCTGCAAATATTGTTGCATTTGGAAAATGTTTTCTCACAGTACGTACGTAAAGAAATGGACAACAATTTATGACGAAAGTCTTATTTTCTTTTGCATTTTTTGTCCTTTCGTTTAAAACTGGCTCTTTTATGCCACTCTTCCCCATCAATGAAGTTGCGATTGTCACAATGAGCGAGGAACGTGATACGCGTGATGTAATTCTTCAGCGACAGAATACAGTGCAACCTCTCAATACCGCGGGTCAGGGGCGGTTAGGGGAATATATCCCTCGGAATTTCGGTTCACCTAGTATTTCAGCAAATGCTCGAACTCTAGAATCAGTTCTCGCCCTCTGAACAGCGCCGCGCGATTACGGAGGTCATTGCATTGATAAAGTGTGCAAATGTTATACATTTGTACTTTATTTCACTACGGCGATATCGAGAGGGATGGCGGAGGACACCGAAGCGCCGGAGCGTACCGTACGAATGGGGGTAGTGTCCGAGATAGAATTATGGGAAACGGCGGTATCGAGAGGTTTTACTGTAATGCGATTCAACGTGTCGCTGAAACACATCGATCATACGATGCGCCGCAGTATCCCACCATTTTTTGGAGGGCGGGAGGGTTGTCACTTCAAGTTATGCAAACTAATCCAATTACAGGTAACTCAAGTCACCTTCATTTCGTTTTGTCAAATGAAAATATTAATTTTTTAATAACTTTGAAACATTCGCAAACGAAATTTATATTTTTCCAAGCTCACGTTTTCTTTGTTCTTACAGATAAACAACTCGATAAAAAGTATCAGCGATGAATCATTATTCGTAGCACGTAATGATGCCTGAGAATGGAGCAAAATCATAGGTACTCTGCAATGTCGTCAACTATTTCATCGACGTATGGTAGACACGTTTGCCAAAATTGAATCTTGAAAATCCATGCCTTTCGCACGACCAGTTGTACATCGCATGCTCACGAGTCGAACAGCCAAGCAATTTATCTGTTCTTGCTGAAAACGGAATAAAACCACAAATATTTCTGCCCTTGAGTACTTTAATAATAAGATAAACAAAATTAAAATAAATATCATATATATTATTCAATTTTAATTAATGTATTGTGAGAATCAAATAACGCGCTAGAATATTGACCAACGACGCGAGTAATACGCGGGGCCTATCAAATGAAACGAAATCGACTCGACAAAAGTAAGAGCGAAGCGTCGACACTCTGCGAGAAGACGCCAGGCCTAGCACACATTTTAATTATTCCTCGCAGAAGTCTAAATCGCCAAAATCATATTTCATTTGTGCCAAGTCATAATTTTAAAAACTATCATCGATTGCTTTGTCACTGTACAAGTTCAAGTTAGCAAAGCAATACACCAAATAACTACATCAAACGTTAAACTTCCACCACCACGGAAAGGGCAATATAACGGTCACACTTGGAATGTCTCGACATCGCCACCGTCATCGCAAGAACTGACAATTTCAACAACTAATTGTCAAATTAAGATGAGTTATTAATTTGCATCATAACTTGAAGGAACTTGTACACAGATTTGAACGAAACAAAGAAAAATAGGTGTTAAAACTGGCTAGTCGAATTCAAACAATCATGTAATGGCGTATTTTATCTTGATCATTTTTGAAAATTAGTGCTGAATGACTGATAGTGCGAATGAACAGTTGAGAAATCCGACCTTAACATATCAATCATACAAATAAATCTTATCACTGTGTCTTATGAAGCAAATCACATGATTATTCAACTCATGTACTCTCTCCTTAGGTTATAGAAGCAAACCCAATCTAATAATTATTTTAAATATATGAAATCAATCGTTACAGTATTCTTTATCGGTAATTCGTGACAAATAGTTCAAAGAGTTTTTTCAACAACTAAATAAAATGACGCTTTGGCGTCAGCGAGTTTCATCGTGCGAATGTTGAAAAAAATGAACAGAGAACATTTCTATGATAAGAGTATTTAATAATAAAAATATTTATTCGAGGAGAGTGGTATAATTTTGTGTTGAATTCTTACCGATACTCTTACAGTCACGAACAGAATACCAAGCGGGCAACCTCGCGAGCCCAGCTAGTAGCACATAAAAAAATCAAGACGCTTGAACTTTAATTTCTCCTACAGAAAAATGGTGAGAGAAAGTAAGAAAAAAATTAGACTAAGAGATCCCTGAAGAAAGAACGAAATGGAATTATTTTTTAGAATTATAGGATTAGTCCTTGAAATTGTATGGGCAATCGTGATAGTTTATGGACACGATGACGTTTTATTGAGAGAAGTTAATAATAATAAATTAAGGAATGCCATTGGTTATGTTTTCTATCACATTATCTGTCTACATGTGAAATATAAAACACAGTAACGAACAAACGTAGTTTATCGCTTTGTTTTAAAAACTGAGCAGTCGATATTCTCTCGGATAGCGAGTCGATATCACAGGATCAATATAAGTTACGACTGCTCAGTGAAGTTAAACAGTAAGAGCAGCGAACTTTGGTTATTATTCGTATGACGTAGTTACACGATAGCTACATCTGACATGAGACGTGTGTTTCAGGTTCGCGTGAAAAATAGATTTAATTTTAAAAACGTAGATTTGTACGTAGAATCTAGGAACTGACGAGAAAACTTAATGAATTACATTGAAATTTGAACAAAAAACACTGATTTCACTGGCACGAATTGAAAAAAATTACTTTTTTGCTTACCGAATACCCAATGGGTATTAAATAATCGGAAATTTAAAAATGGCCGCCCAACGCGTACAGCCCGAAACTTTGCTAGGATATTTGCGACCCTTGATGGTGGTTGAGGGGGTATTCTGGTCTAGAGCACTACTTTTTGGGTATTTTTCAAACTAGGATAAAAAATTTTTTTTAATATTTTTACTATCCATTTTTTTATACAATATTTGTTGATTTTTAAAGTATATAAAAAAATTATTAAAAAAAAAGTCAAAAATTCATCCAGTGACAGGCCGGTAAAGTGGGGGTTGCCAGTCAAACGGTGCTCCCTGGTTGACATGATTCCAACCCTTGCAGTGATCTAAATCGAACAAACAGAAAAAATTCTTAATTAGTAAAGATGTCGCTATATCTTGGACTATGGTCGAAAAAAAAGAAAATTCACAAAATAGCGTCCACTTGAAAAAAAATAAAAAATTTACTCCTGTTTTTCGACCTTTACGAATTTTTAAAAAATCCTTCAAAGTAAAATTTTTCAAAATCCATAGTCCAAGTGATAAAGAGATGTATAAAGAAGATTTTCACAAAATTTCAAAGGAATCGGTCAGATAGAACTTGAGATATCGTGTCTGCCCACCTCAACAAACGGAGTTTTTAGAAAAACGCGTTTGAAGTTTGAGAAAGATTTCCAGTAGAATAACTCGGATAATAATATTTAATACTCACTTTGGATTAATCGGCGATCCCATATCCATACATTGGACCTTCTTCTTTCTCAAAATCGAGATTTTGTGAAGTACTTTCTTCTAAACGAGCTGTTCTACCTGCTTTTGAAGCAGCAGAAGCTCGGAGTTCAGAGCGATTAATCCTCAGCTCGTTACGTCTAACAGCAAATGTGTGAGCTTCAGTACCAACGATGATGCCCATGAGTGCCATTATATTTAAAATCTTTAAATAGCCTTCATTAAAAATAGCAACGGCTAAATAATTTGCAATTTCTATAGTTTGGGTTCCAGCGTGAATATGCTTTGGAGCAAAAGTCCATATCAATGAATTGAGGGATTCATTATTATTTTGTGTTTCGGATCCTAAACATCGTTCTGATAAATCATCAGATGATAAGCTGGTATAAATGGGCTCAAGTCGGATACAAAAGAATTTCTGGAAAAACATCTGCCGTTCATTGTGTGATCACTCCGCTCGGCCGGTATAGGTGTCGCGTCACAAAATCCGCTGTATCTCCCAAAATAATTCGAATATTGAAAAATTCTTTCACGAGCATATTTTTGAAAGTCTAAGCTTTGAAAATATGCAACAAAAAAATAATTGATTTTTTCAATTCTCCAGACCAGAATACCCCCTTAAGGGATAATTGTAGTTCTCACACGTTTGGCAATGATTCGACGCGAAGAGAAACTGGCAAAGTTAGCTGGTCAAAAAATGGGAACGATATCGCTCGGTGGAAAGTGAAACACGCGTGAAGTTGGCATATTTTGAAAGCGGTAACAATCGAGCGCGACTGTCAATGTGAGTATTGGAAAATTTCTTAACGCGCGATCAGCGACCAAGAAACTCGAATTTTCGGTAGGTAGATTGATTCGTGATTTTATGATAACGAGAGTGATCGGTGGCGGTTTATTTATTCGTGGCGGTATAAGTTGTAAGTTTCTGGTACAACGAGAGACGACGAGGATAACTAGCTTTTGGTGGATGATGATCGATGACGAGTGACGTTGCGCTGGGGCGAGATGATGAAGTGCTATAATTACTTGATTTCTAAACGAGGGTAGCGAGGATGCAGCGAAGACGCGATGGAGAAAGTGTGGGAAGTATGCTCGTCGAATCCGATGATTTCATGAAAACGTGGGATCCAACGGGGAGCTTTGACGAGGCGGCCGCAGGTGACGTTGATGAAGAAGAACGAGATGACGGAGCTAGCGCAGGCCCGCCGTCCCCAAGTTGTGCCAGTGCCCACAGCGATGAACAACAGTTGTCCGAGGACGGTCGTTGGTTGTGTACCTACTTGAAAGAACCTTTAATTCAAGCTCTGAAAGATATCGTGCTAAGGAATCCCGCAGAACCGGTGGATTATCTCGCCTTCTGGCTCAGAGAATATCGCGCTACACGGAAAAGCTTCAAACGGCAGCAGGATGCAACGAGAGAATTAGAAACGGAGCGAAATCGGATTTCTGAACAAGTGAGAATTGCAGCGCGGCAACAAAAAGCTTATCGAAAGCTTTCACAGGGCAGATCATGTCTAACGGCAACGTTCTAACGTCTCGAGTACCAGCAGCAGTTTTATCCACGCAATTATCTTTGAGGGGGGCAGCGACTCAAAAAATCGAAAACGTTTTTCTTTGCATTTTCTGCGACCTTGCGCCACGGATGTTTCACGTTTGCGAGGACTATTCCGATGATCAGGGCAACCGCGATCGACGCGGCCGTTTCCACAACGATTTCGAATCTCTGATACGTAATTTGGACGCTGACCTTCGTCATGCTCGATTTCTATTACGATAATTGTCACAAATTTGCGAGATTATTTCGAACGCGATTTATTATGCGGGACACGAACTCTGTAGAATTGATATGACAGCTATTTTCGCTAGTTCACTAACATCTCCATGGAAAATAGATGTCTGGACCGGAATACCCCCTCAAGCAATGCGTGAAACTTGGCGAATTTATATCTTACCGAAGTTCAGTATTCTCGCCAAATACACCACTTTGAGAACGCGTTCAGAAAATGTTGTCAACGACTAGTTCGTGGTGGTTTGGTTACCTCGTCCAAGTTATACATTGAGGTGGCGCAATAAAGCTGCCTATCTTTTTGTTTCGAGTCTCCTCTGAAAATATGTCAGTTTCTCACGTCTTAAGACTCCTCTCCAGAAATTAGCTCGATTACATTTTTTTTTCATGGTCACTCCCAAAGCATAAAAATTCCAAGAGTGCCAAAATTCGAGTTTTTTAAATGTTTCTTATTTTGTTGCTCGTTAGGGTAAATATTTGTACAAAAAAGCGGTCTTTCAAAGTTGCAGCACAAAATAGGTCGCTTTTTCTAAAGGTCGCTCATAATCACAAACGAATTTGAGTGCATAGCCCTTGATATTTTCGAGCGACCTTTAAATATTTATATTAAGTTTCAATTTATATTCTCACTTTTAGCTGGTGTAATAATGAATGAGAATACAGCTCGAGATCAAAAAAAAAAAATGGAACGCAACATCAAAATTATGATTGGCTTTTACGTTTTTTCAATATTAAGAGCAACCCTCAAAAACAAATATTTTGAATTGGAATTTCGAGAAACTTGTGTTTTTTCGTGTACACAGAATTTCCGCAACGAGCAAGAAAAATTTGAAAATCAAATTTTGACTACTTCTGGAATTTTCAACGATCGTGAGCGACTTCAAAAATTTGTTTGATCGAGCTTTTTTGAGAGAACTCTTGATAATCGGATAAGCTGAGATATTTTCATAGAAGACTTTGAAAAAAAAAATAGTCGGTCTTTTCGCGCCACCCCGGTACAGGGGAGACCGGGGCTGGTTGCCCAGACGGGTAGGTAGGCTGATGAACTGTCTCGCTGAATTTTCGATTCGCGACACGTGTAAGTAAAATTTGTACGCGATACATTTTTTGTTGCGTCGCCTCCGAATTCATAGATTGTTACTACGAGTTTCGTTTAAATGTTACGTTGATATCATAGCTTTGTATGGCGTCGCCTGATTTTTGGTGCGGGGCCGCTGTGAGGTTGGGCAACGTGGAAAATGAAAAAATGGCGTTATGGGTTGATTGACTAATTCGTTTTGGGGTTGGTTGACTGGTTAGGCAACCAGCCTCATGTTCTTTTCGTGTTGAATACAGTCGGTAAGTAGTTTCATTACATTAAACGTTTTTGCAGCAGAACCATGCAGACGTATAAAAGAAAGGCTACGACACCTGGAAGATGTCCTGGACCGAGCTTGTCAACAATGAATTTTTATTTTTAATAAAAATAAGTGTAAATTATACAAAAAAAGAATTTCATATACCTCATAAAACACTTCAGCGATATGTAGACAAAATAAAAAGAATTGTAAAAGAGAATCCGAAGTTAAAGATGTATACAAATTGTTAACCGTATAAAGACTGGTTGTTTAGTGTGACAGAAAAAGAGCCAAATACAAGAAAGCTCATGTTTTGTTGAATTTAAAAACTTATTGTTGATGACTGCCTATCGATATACACTACGCGCAAGAATTAAAGGATATTAAAAACAGTTCAAGTTTTTGCGTGATTTTCATGGAGCTGTATTTCAGAGGGAAATTGTCGTAGAGAGAAAAGCAAGAGGAAGAAAATGTAGCTCTCAGCTTCTCGTTTTCGAGTCTGTAGCTCAAATTTTTTTCGTATCAGCGGTTTCCGCGTAATTGTTAGAACATCAATTGAAAATGTTTTTCACAAAATTTTGCCTGTTTTCAACAAGGTCCACGGACTACAATAAATTTTTTATTGTCATAATAATTCAAAAATTTTCATAAATTTTTCACATCAATCAAAATTTCTGATCGATGGACATTTGAACTTCAAAAAATGACCAGACAGTGCAAATCTGCTCGTTACGTTGATTTTAGGCGAAAACGATAAGCTTAGACCTTCCGAACACTAAGAGAAAAAATTCCCAGCGTTTTGCAACTTTCAGGATTTCTTGAGGATACTTTGAGCTTGAAAACGTACAGTCAATATTTTTCGTTTATCCGTTGTATGCAACGTTATACCAAGTTATCCAAATATCCTTGATTATGCAATTTTGTACCTTTTCTTCAACCAACATTTTGAGTTCAAAAAAAAAAATCATTTTAATTTAACAATTTCACTTTGTAGAGAATGTTTCGCAGTTTTCAGAACCCTACTTGAATTTTCTGTGTGACCATTATTTTCCCCAGTAATTGGTGATCAAAGTCGAAAGTGACTTTTTTGCTTTGATCGACGATAATTCAGCGGCAAATTATTGTACAGGGCTGTGCAACCACTTAAATTGTAGGAAATTGAATTCCTCAAAAGAATATCAAGGTGCGACGACAATAAAAAATTTATTGTAGTCCGTGGACCTTGTTGAAAACAGGCAAAATTTTGTGAAAAACATTTTCAATTGATGTTCTAACAATTACGCGAAAACCGCTGATACGAAAAAAATTTGAGCTATAGACTCGAAAACGAGAAGCTGAGAGCTACATTTTCTTCCTCTTGCTTTTCTCTCTACGACAATTTCCCTCTGAAATACAGCTCCATGAAAATCACGCAAAAACTTGAAATGTTTTTAATATCCTTTAATTCTTGCGCGTAGTGTACTTTGTTTAATTATAATTTGTAGGGAGAGATTGGTGAGCTATACTAATAAAAGCTTCCATTGTCAATTGTTTCTTCTTTTGCGATTCCTGTTTCGTAATTGAGCTTTTATTGCTTCCCAGGAGCGGGGTAGGCGAACTAATTTTCCGAATTCTCCAAAATCCAGCGTATTAGCTTTACCATAGTACATTTGGACTCACGTGCTAATTTTTACAATAGCCGAATAGTTTCCTTGAATGCTTTTTTTTTAAAAATAGTAACGTTCCACCTGGACACCGGTCTCCCCTGCACGCGTCATTTTTGGGCAACTTTTTTTTTATTTGACAAACAGATAACGTACTTGCAGGAACGTGGAAGAAGAAGCCTGTTGAAATTCGAGCTCCTAATATAAATATTAAGGGGTTTCCATTTGCCATTCAAACAACATGGAGCAAACGGTTTTTTATACTTGGAATTTTGTAACTCGTCCAAGACATATTTGTACCTTTGGAAAAGATCTTCTACATTTTTCTTTTCAAGCATAGCCATTCGAATGATAACCAATTGGTCTGTTAAACCGCTCATCGCGCTCGGGCAATAACGAGTTGCTTTCCACACGACAAACTAGCATGGAAAGTCTAGTTTTGCGCACTCGGTTGCGGACAAGTTTTTTCAGACGCGCACCGTCGAAACCAATTATGAAATACTATCGTGTCCACGAACTAATAACTCTAATGAAGGTCGAATCTTCCACAGACTTGCGGAGAGAAGGTCGTGCGGAAATATTCCGTGGGAGAAGAAAGCGGCGGACCGGTTGACCGGAATTCCACAAATTACAGCTCTGAGGCCTCAGCAGCCCCTTATGCTGGATCTTCGACGCGCATTCTTGAAAATTTACCCAACGACGTATCTCCGCTGGAATAGTTTCCTTGAAATTATGAAATATTCCGCGGAACTCTTTTAAGTGTTATTTGAAAATAAATGTTTACGGATCAACTGTGTCGTAATCCTTTCGCATTGAAAATTATAACGATTAAGTGCCAGTCAATACGTTGTCTACCAAAAAACTAATTTGCCCTGGGACATGGATTACGAATTATCCGTAATCGTGTTCTATACCAATCGTAAGATTTTCCTGATCTTTATTACTAGCGCGAGCGAAAAATTATAATCTATTATTTCGTATAACAATAAATAATTGTGTGTCAAAAATCAAAGTAGGCATCCATTGACGCCTTATTCTTTGGTTTTCATTACCACGACATAGCGCAATTCATTCGAAACGCATCCGTAGGTCTAGCGGCTTGAACCTCTTCAGTCTTCTTACTACTAAATTTCTATTCAGTAAGTTTGTCGCCAACTCGTTAGGATGGTCTTCGAGTCTTCTTTCGTAGTTTTCGCTAAATCTTTCGATCACTTCCCTCGCTGTCTCTATCCGAAGATCGCGGTGAATTGCCCTGTTCGTCGCGTACCATGGGGCGTCTAGGAGGATAATTCTGAGCACTTTAGACTGGAACCTTTGGATTATTTCCAGGTTGGAGTTGCAGGCAGTTCCCCACAGCTGTATTGCATAGGTCCACACTGGTCTCAGGATGACTTTGGAGATGATTAGTTTGTTGTGCAGGGAAAGTTGGGATTCCCTTCCCATCAGCCAATACATTCTCTGTAGTTTGAGGTTCAGCTCTTTCCTTTTCGTTTTGATATGCTTTGTCCACGTTAATCTCCGATCCAGGCGCAAAGAGAAATTACGGACATACAGACATGGAAAGATGGCACATAAAGGTGAGTAAAACAAAACCAGTACACGTTACCGTCGCCATGAGAAAAGGAAACTGTCCTTCTGGCAAGCTATACAAACAGCCACTACCGAGCGTCAACGATGTGAAATATCTCGGAATTCCTGATATCAGTCCACTTTTCTCGGTGATCACGTCATTTCTCCGCAAACGTTTTGATGCCACGACATATTACCACTATTACCACTATTACCACTATTCTTTTCTGCGCACAAATGTTGCTTACGAGATTAGAATAGGACACTAGCGCATACGTGTACTTCTGCGCAGTAAAAAACTGCCGGTCATTGTATAAAGTGTAAACATGTTTGCGTAGAATATTTGACATTGTAGTGTGCTGATTCAGCACAATCGTTCGTACTGTCCGATCCTGCCGTTCTTCAACGCACAAAAATGTTATTTGATACTGAAGTACCACTGATTTCGCATAGATTTCTGTGACTCTTAACACAGAACTGTGTTACCTGATCACGACACACGGAGTGTGTTGCAGTAACACTAATTTTGGGTCAAAAATGTGGTTAACGCAAATTTTGGTGCTAAATCGACGGACGTTTTTTACTATTGCGTAGTCTAATTCTAGTTTTTTTTCAGTTTGTCATGCACATCATTTCCGTTCGTTGGCGTTCAACTAGCTCTCAGCACTTACTTGGCGTATCGCGGTAATTTTGTCCGCTTATGATTCACTTCTATCCATACGTTTGCTCAGCAAGTTGCTCTGCAAATAATTTCATGCAACATTCAGTCCTGCCTGTAGACAACATTCACGCATACGTACCGAATTTATATTCGGATTTTAATTCGAGTCCACTGAAATCGTTGCACGAATCGTCATTAAAGTAAAGAGGAGTGTGAAGGGAGCTGCGGCGCGCAGTGGTCCCGATATCCTCATTTTCTGGCCAAAACCTAAATGATAAAAATTGTTAGAACTAAACATTTGTTACGGGATAATGTAACATGATACGTATAGGGTCTTTAGCACCTGTGCAAAGACCTTCCCAGCATTTATCAATGGAGGATCTGCTACGCATTCGGATGAGGAAACTAAATCTCCGGTTTTAACATTTCACGCGAGCGACTCACCTGAATGCTAGAGCTTAAAAGCGTCTTCAAAATTGCTTTCTTTCAACTCTTTTTCTACGGCTAGTAGTTTAGCATCTGTATGCCAAGATAACAAAATTTCCTATGAGTCATTCTACGAAAACAAAGGGTTGAGTCTAGAGAATGGCATCTGTGAGCTTTTTTGTAGCTTATTTTTTTCATGATTCATTTTTTGGAGACAAAAACGGTCTGCACAGTTTACAGGCGGAATGAATCTCAAAAAATGATTTTTCTATGCAAAGTCAATGGGGAAAGTTTGAATTCTTAAAATTAATATTAAGGGATCAAATTTCAACTGAATTTTTTTAGCATGAATAACGAGAAACAAGGAACCAAAGAATTATTAGAGAAACGATATGTAAGAGGGCAGACAATAGCAGAGCTGAAAAATTGTCATTGTGTAATTCCAGTCGGAGTTATAACACTGAAATGTAAATTTTCATCATCCGTTGAATCTCGAATTAATAAAATATTTAAACGCGTGAGAGAACAAATTCTCTTCAGAGGGCCGAAAAAAATATGGATTTTGACTCAATTTGGACGTCTGAAGTTTTGGCCAGGAAATTGGGATCGGGACCACTGCGTTTTGATTGGAAGGACTCTGCGTCTATTTTCACTTGCATGGACATTCGGGCGTGTTAGTTAATTTCGCGCCGAGCTTATTAAAAGTTGCAGATTGTCATCTGCCAGGTAAGCACGTGGATATATACTTATCGTCTTATCCTCACCATTTACAAATAGTTCAAATCTTTGCTCTGCTTCATAATTCCGTTTCTCCGCGTACGTAATACATAGTTTTTTATATTAACTCAAATTCTCTTTTTGACTGATTAGAAACTATGGCTAGAATTTCACGTATGGGCGTTAAACAGACTCCCATTTCCTGAATAAATGTGGCTATTATTCCCAATTTTACTTCGCAGGCATCCATTATCCTGCACCCCCTACGTTGCCTTTCATTTTTTTAATTTTATCGAAAACCGTTTCTGAGAATTACTCTGTGCGCGAATGCTACAGTGGAAACTTGAATTGCGTGGGAATTCAAATCTGTAGGTACATTGAACAGATGTTAGGATTCGTACAACGAAAAGTTCACACTACTCGCAAGCAGCTGCGTATTTCGCGTAATTTGCCAGCTGCTCGACTCATCGTGACGTGTTCGTGAGAATCTCTCTGTCTCTGCTCAATTTTTTATGATGCGAACTTTCGATTGTTCAAATCTTCAGGGTTGGTCGTTTTTACTTGCCTGATGAATATTTTCGAACATTGGAGCTTTCGATATCGGAGAGCAGAATGTTTCCTCGACGTGGCAGGAATTTTTAATATACTCACCTCGACATAACAATAAAAAAATAAATAAATACAATAAATCGGAAAATTAAAAAATAAATGCATCTGCAACTCGGTTTGATAAAACGGGATTCGAAGGGTCCGAAAATTGTAAACACTTTGTCCCAAGTCGCGTTCGATGCCGAACGAAAGAGGAAAAAATTGCCAATTTTGTCCAGATACAAAACAAAGTTTGAAATACGTTCTAAAAGCTCAAAGAACAAAAACTTTTTTTTCGATCAAGAGAAGTATTCCTTTACACATCGCCTGTTACAGCACTTTATAGTGCGAGGTTCTGGTCATAACAAGCGAACGATTTTGGACAATACCTCCAGTTGTTTGGAAATCACAGTTAATTTTTTGTAGCCATACTACAATTTATTTTCGAAAATAAATGATACAAAGTTTTCGTATTACGTGTTACTTTTATTTCATCGAAATTGAAGATATATACATTTATTGTGGGTTACCTACGATCGATGTAACAAAAAAAATCGGGGTGAAGTTCCGTTTAGCGGAAACGCCTGAGCGAGCTCGAGTTTTGAGCAAAGCTTTTCTTTAATTCGAAAATGAAAACCCTGCAAGGATTTTTGGCGACAAAGTCCCGTTCACCCCCCACCACTGGTTTTATGTGTTGTCGTGTGTTGTGGTGTGAAAATTTGGTGTGAGCTGAATAAAAAGACATCTATTAAAATGAATCTTTTCCAAGCAAATAGAACGTTTATCCTTACTTTAGACAGAAACAGATATTTTTCAAATTACCAGCTAAACTTTGGCATTTAGGTTGAAAAAGTGTATTACTTTTCTTGTAGAACTTTTTAAGAGCTTCATCTTTTGTCTGAAACATTTCTCTCAAAAATGAATAGTTGCCAAAGAAAATAGAATGCTTGTTCCCTATTTAGATAAAAACAGATATTTTTTGAATTACCACCTCGAATTCTGCATTTACGTTGATAAAGTATACAAACTTTCTTGTAGAACTTTTTAAGAGCGTTATTTATTATTCGAAACATTTTTTCCAAAAATCAATACTTTCAAAGATACAGTGAAAAAACGGGAGAAGCTTCGGGACGGGTGGGGGGTGCGCGGGACTTTGTCGCCAAAAATCCTTGTAAGGTTTTCATTTGCTAGTCGAAAAGAAGCTTTGCAAAAACTTGAGCCCGCTCAACGGGAAGTTCATCGCGAATTGGTTTGACGTTGCTACGATGGATATTAACCATTTCGCTGGCGAGGCGTCGGAAGACGCACCCCTCGTCTGACCTTTTCTGTCGCTCAGCCAGCGAAGTGGTTAATACCAAAAAAATTTTGGCTCATTAAATATATAAAATAAACGTGTAAAATCTTTTTATACATTTAAAAATCTCATGTCACGGTGTTGGTAATCGTACTCCTCCGAAAACGCTCGACCGATTTTTACAAAAAATTATGGATATTTGATATGATTAGCGCGTCTATATCTAGAAATTTTTAAAATATTTTTTTTTACAGCAAGTTTTTCTTATTTTTCTTTTTCAATTTGGCATTAGAAAATACCTATAATCCCACACTTGCATCCTTTTACTCCTACCCTCCCATTTCTTAATCGCGATTTTAATATTCTTGTACGAACAATATCCAAATAATTTAACCGTCGTTCGTATGTCAAACAAAACGAAACAATTTATACCGCGGAACAACGTTTGGCGTGTCAGCTAGTGAATCTATAAAATAAATATACACTCTTGAAATATATTAGAAAAATCTTTGGTATTCTTTCTACTCAATATTTATTTACAAAAAAAAAAACAGCTCCAAAAAATACGCAGGTGTATTACGTTGTCGATTTTTCTGCAAATAATAAAAATTAATTATTATTAGATGAAGCATAACTGGTGGATTCACCTGAATGGTATGGAAATTGTAATATTTGGTACATTCTTTAAGGGGGTATTCTGGTCTAGAGACATGAATTTTAGGTAATTTTTGAAGTGCTGTAAAAAAAAAGCAATCAATATTTTTAATATCAATTTTTTTATATATTATTTATTCACATTAGAGGAATACAAAAAAAAATTAAAAAGTAAACAAAATTCAAAATTCCGTTGGTTATCAGCTGATGAAGTGGGGAGTCTCAAAAATTTGGTGCGTGACCATACCCACGATTTTAACCCTCCTAGCAATCTGAAACCAAAAAATAAAAAGGATTATCAATCTATAATAATGTCGCAATGTCTGGAACTACGGAAAAGTTGGAAATTTTTTTTCTCACAAAATGGCGACTGCCTAAAGAAAAATAAAATTTTTGTACCACTTTTTTTTACTTTCTCCGATTTTTTAAAAATAGTAAAAATAGAAGTTTGGGGATGAGCTTAGTTCCGGACATAGACAAGTCCCTAAAGAAGACTTTCTTCAAATTTCAAGTAAATCGGTTTGGTAGAACCTGAGAAATCGTGGGTATCGTATTAAAAAAGACAGTTCTGAGAAAAACGCGTTTAAAGTTTCAAGTAAAATTTTTTCAGTCTAAGTCATAAAATTAGATTTTAAACTTACATTTATTCAATCTGCCATTCCTGCTGCATACATCGGACCTTCCTCGACTTCGAAAAAACTATTTTCGGCGTTTCTCTCTTCCATTCGAGCAGTTCTGGCCTCCTTTGATGCGCTGGATGCTCGTATCTCGGAGCGGTCAATCCGGGCGTTATCTCGCCTGATAGCAAATGCATGCGCTTCTGGACCAATTTTCACCCCCATAATCGTCATCATTTTCAATATCGGTATGAAGCCTTCATTAAAAATACACACAGCAATAAATGTTGCTGAGGATTTTTTATCCATTTTATTTGAAAAAAATTGAAATAATCACTCAAATATTTTTATTTCCCTCAGCACATACGTTCACGTGGTTTAGAGGTTACAATTCAACTGTTAGCAGCTGGATGTAAGCGAATACTAAGTATAAAAGACACAGGTCACCTAGATTTATTGTATTTGCCTTTTGCTCGATTAGTTGCGGCCCAAACGGTTTGGATGCCAGCTCAGCAAAATACTTATTTCTCCGAAAATAATTTGAATTTTGAAAAATCCTCTCGTAGACATATTCTTAAATAGTTAAACTTTGAAAATATGAAAGAAAAAAAAATCGATTTTTTTTAATTTCTAGACCAGAATACCCCCTTAATGCAAAGGTCACTGGAAAAAATCAGTGTTCACTCAGGTTACGCGCGTACTCTTTCTAGTGTTGCCTTTTTTGTAGGCGAATACCGAGTAAACTGGGTGGCAAATTATTTTTTGAAATATATTTTACGAGTGTATACAGCGAGCCCAACAACTTTTATATCACTATCTACCACAGGAGCTTAAAAATAGTCGTAAAAATAGCCTGTTTTTCAGGCGTGTACAGTAGATCGTAATCCGTTAATCGCAACCAGCGAGACCGTAATACGTCTCATTACAAAAAGGTGGTCCGTATTTGGCGACTTTACCTTCGAACACCTTGCCGTGCACAACAGTCGAGTCGTTCGACGATGCGTTTTAACGCAGACTCCGGTTATCCGAAATCCTGTAAGTACCTGTAGATTCGAGCTCGGCAGAGTTGCCGTAGTCTCGTCCGCACGAGAATGCGGAGATATAGGCGACGAGGAAACACGAATAGCAGCGCTCGAGATTATTCCGCGTTTATTTTTCAACCTGATGTCAAACCCAGACTATGTTTTTTCTACCGAGGGTTCCGCCAGTTTTGAGCAGCTGTGGAGATACACGGTGGGTAGATGGATAGATAGGTAGATAAATGGGAAGATAGAGGAAGAGGGGCGACGAGAGTCGTCGCAAGCGCGCGAAGGGGATGGTCGGAGCGATCGAGCCTCAAGCTCTCACTCACCGATGGCAGGGGTGAGTCGAAAGCTCTCGGGTTGAAAGTTCGGGGTGTTCACCACGCATGGGAGTGTTCGTGCCAGGTCGGATATCCTCGCGCGTCCTCGTGTCGTTCGCGCATTACGGTCCTTCCCGAAGATGTTCAGTTGAATTCGCGCAGTCGCCTAGCCACCGCTCAATTCGATGAGATATAAATTTTCTTAGATAATAATCTAAACAACAAAAATGACTAGTTGGTTCGGTAGGCGCGTACGTGTATAAAATAATAAAAGGTGAAGCGAAGTTTGTCGCGCGAGTTCTGTAAAAGCGCTTGCTTTGAGGCGAGCAAGTGGCGCGAACGAGCTCGCGCGAAAGGCCTGCTAGGGGTGCAAGGGAAATTATTGACGTGGGGTAGGAAGAGTCGGCCATGCTGGTTTAATGTTTCGAAAATTGAACGACAGATGTCGAGTTAGTCGCAAGTTACCGTGTTCGTCAGGTCCACCCAGGGCAACTGGATATGGATATGTTGTGGTGGTGATATTGGACCACTCAGTAATGTATAATTTTCGTTTATACAAACTCCGTGAAATCGTGTCCGCGTGAGATTCGGCGTCTACTCAAGTCCCGGTGGCTTCGTAGTGATTATTCGAGGATACGTCGCGTTGGTGAAAGGTGAAAGAAGTAGCGGAAAAGCGGAGAGGGCACGAGCTTGCGGAGCTCCGACTTGGACCGTAGGCGACACACGGTGGTGGATGGCGACGATTCGTTTACAGCGTGGAAAGCCGAGGAAATTGTTATGGGTGGTGTGATGACCCAGTTCGGTTCATCTCGCAGTTTCGGGGATGAATTTGAAAAAAGCACGGGGCTTGAAAACTGCTTAGAAATTCGGGCGTAGTCTTCGACAGTTGATTAGAAAGATAGTTTAGACATGTTACTACTGTCGTGGTAGCCCGAGTTAAGTAGAGTACGGGAGTGTCGTTGTCCACCATCTTGACTGCGCGAGGTTGTACAAAGGTTTTCATCGGGGCGACGATGATAAAATGGTAATTATTTTTTTTATTTTCAACGCCTGTCCGATACACACCTAACGAGGAGAGTGATCAGGCGTCGTGGGTTGGCTCGTACCTCCCGAGCTTTCGCTGGTCGCTGCCCGCTCGTGGTTGCCAACCGAATTTCCTAGTGCGCGACTATTTAATCCCGCAATCGGTGTTCGGTTAGCTCGCTGTGCTGTGCTTTCTCGTCGGTTTCCACGAAACTGGTCTCGCACACATCTCGTCGCAATCCCGTGACCATCGTCATCGAGCAGTAAAGTAATGGTGTTTGGTAAAACGTAACGGTAGTGGAAACAACAATAGTGCGATGCAAGTGATTTTCGAGGGGAGCTTTCGAGATCGAGATCCGGTATCAGGCCGAATCAGTCGCGAAAAACGAGTACCTACCGAATAGGCGGAAAAGCTGTGTTCAGAAGCAAGTCCACGGTACCGAATGAAGCTTCGTAGACGAGACCCGTTTGACCTCGTTTTGGATTTATCGAGTTAACCCTACGTGGTGTGGTAGGTGCTGGTACTCGGCTCGGCTCGGACCAGACATTTTACGATCATTGTAAACGTTACCAATGCCACTTTCGATGATACAAAGATGAAACCTCGGCGAACGATGATTACGAAAATACCGGAAAAATGACTTTTCGAGGTAACGAACGGTCTGGCTAGTAGCTCGTCTGTGCAAGTGTGATACGAGTGTTCAAGGATTAACAACGCTGAAGGATACTGCTGTGCACGATACTACTCGAGTGTAGAGGGCGTAAGTTTTTTATTTCCCTGAACTAAATCTGTTTTGGCTTTACACAACAAACTCAGGATTCGACCCCTAGGGCTGCTGAGTATTTTGGAAGTTGGATCGACTGCGAATACAATTTTCGTGGCGAAAATCGCGCCCCTTTCAGAACAGCAGGACAACATGTATCGATAAACGAATAATCCATGGTCGTACGATTACAGTGATGGACGAACTATCTGTCGTCAGTTTTGTATGTTTGTTTGCGAAGTTTATTAGGTTAAATCTAGGAGGCTAGATGGTCTTATTTTTTTTACAAATCAATAGCATAAAGATGAATTAACTAGCAACAATGGACAAAGTAATTCATATGCAATCAAAATATATCCCTTTATATATTAAGCAGGTTGAGGTGGCATAATTCCAATCAAAAGCTTGGAATATTGCCATTGACAAAAAATGTATCGAATGATTAGAAATTCAAGTAAAACTAACTATATTTAGTATTATGGTTCTAAATTCTTCAAGTATCGAAGGATTTTTCATCTTACAAATTGCTTATTTGATATTACTAAATAATTTTAGACGAATGAATTAACATTTGGAGGTTTTGTCCAAACTTGGTGAGAAGGAAAGACAAAGAATTACTATATTTTATCATTTTTCAAATTTCAATTTTATCAACATAAATGATATAAAAAAGTAAAAGAATTAAAAAAAATATTTTTCATCATTAAAAAAAAATGTGACCAATTAAAAATCATAAGAGGTAAATCATTCATAAGTACCTCTAATAATTGTTATTTTTTATTAAGTAGACAATTTTAAATATAATCGCTAAATTTCGATGTCCAACATATTGAAATTTTGTATTGTTGGCATTTTGTTTCCTCTTGCTGTAACAAAAGATGTGTATTTCCACGTCAAATTAGCGCGTTCTTCGTCAAACTACGCGTGTTGCAAAATTCGATTTATATTTACATAAGCTTCCTCAAAACATTCAATTTGTCATAGAAAGTTGTTTAACTAATCAATCTAACAAAATAAATTTGTACAAAATAGTTTTCATATTTTGAAAACGACTTTTTGAAAATGTTATCGTAATGAAATAAAGAAGTTGACCATTTATTCGAGCTGTCGTCGAGCGCGGATGGCCACGAATTGTTTTCCCGGTTCATCGGTAACTGTGTTTTTTTGAGTCGTTCATCTTCTGTTTTATCTGAAGAGACACAGGATTTTGAATTGTACAAAATTTTCACTCGTTCGACATTTGCACACTGGACACTGTTGCTAATGTTTTCCATACAGTCAACGGCTGTTGCGCGACTTTCATTTTCAGTCTCAACGGCACGTAGCTTTCTTGGTTGCTAGAACAGGAAAAATATTCTCTCCGAATCCCCGAGACAGATAATCGTGTACCGTCGGATAAATGATGTAGCTAGGTATTTGTACTTAGGATAGTAATCTTAAAACAATCAACCCAATTGAAGAGTTTTACATATTTGTTCAAAGATTTTCCCACAGTATTTTACTCTTTCGCCGCAAGTCGGCATACCTGCAGGTGTGACTAATAATAAGAGTAGGCGAATTGCGTCACATAATTAAGCACGATTTCGACGACGATGTGCCATCAACGTCCAAAAACTGTATTCCAGGTCAGAAATTATCTTCATTCTCGCGCCGAATCTATGTAGGCCAAAAGCTCCTCATGAACATTTCAAACACATCTTTTAGGTGAGATTTTATGCTAGTGAGTCAAGACGCGCGTATCCATTAGACTGACAATTTGTGTATACTCGTTAGTTTAGGTTTGTGGAAAACTGTAACAGAAGCTCATCGGGTTAATCAGTGTACTGCATTTATGAGGAGGAACGCGGAGCTTTCAATTGCTATTCAATGATAGAATATGAAATTACGTTCGACAAATAAATAATGAAGACGAGACTCCTGTTAGCTCAAAGATGGGCATTATTGCTTTGAAATACACGATGGTACCGAGTTCTCGAGAAATGCATTTCAAAGCTTGGATGTTTCATTTTTTGGGCCATATCGGTCATCAAACATCGCTAATTTCTCGTACAGCTACACAACTCTGAAGAAAAATACACGATTTTTGTTCAAGTTCGGCAAATTTTATGGGGTATTGAATCGAGCCGTTGTACTGAACAATTCACGAGCTGAATCTGGTACAGGGGAACCGCCACTCTTGCGAATCGTCTGACGCTCTTATTTTTTATTTTTGACATAACAATAGTCACGATAATTCTTATGAATGACAGACGTTAGTCGATCGTTTTGAGTCATGCGTTCTTTGTACAATTTCAAACGAGAATTTAGGATGGTAACTGATGTTAAAGGGTTAGGGGTAGTCAGCGAGTTGAAACAAACGATTACTTTGAGTAATTTTTTTGCCAGTAGTTTAATTTATTTTACGAAACAAACGATACAAAGTTACTATATAATGAAAAGTGGATTTTTTTCCCTGAAAATCACGATTCCAAATTTTTTGCTCGTTAATCTCCAAGTCAAAAATAAACGAGTAGTAATGAAGAAATTGAAAGATATCAACCAAAACACTCAAATTTGACTTGAACCGCAACTGTGACTTGAAGATAAACGAGCGGAAAATGTTTACATGTGATTTTCATCGGAAATTTGTTGAATTTTCGCCCAAAAATCTAATTTTCCAAAACCACGGAGAACACGGTGAAATTGTAATTTAAGTTTTATTTTTTGAATTTCGCGTCACAAATGACGAGCGGAAAAAAATGAGTATCTTTTTCGGAAAATTTCCAATGGAAAACTGTATTTTTACATTTTTTTCGAGGCATTATTTGAACCGTTTAATTAGATTTTGAAGCTCTGGAGCCAAATCGAATAATTAAATTTATTAATTTAAATCTCTTAATTAGCACTTACATAATGTGAGCAGGTCATACAAAAATTGCCAAAAGTTTGGAGGCCAGATTTGCGGATAGGAGTTGGTGGAGTGGTTTATTGACACAAACATGTTATTTTATTTTTACTTCAATAGTCTAATTTGAAAAAAAAAAACTTTTCTTTGTGACATATCGTCATCTGTGCCTACTAAACGTGACGTGGTGTATTACATTCGTGCATAGTTCTAGATCACGTTTGGGATCACTATTCCAAACGTTAACACTGCGGGGAAACATTTTTATAAAAAAATTATTTCGCAAACCTGTGTTGTTTTTGAGATACTATTTTTCCAACGCTGGAAACGGATTGTAAATGAGGATACGTACATGAAAATACGTATATCCACTCACAAGGAAACCTTGCGAACCCGAACTCACCGATTTCAATGATTTTGATATATGTTGTAGAACATCGAAAAATAAGAGACACGTATTTTTTTATACGTGCTCTTAAGCCCATTTAGGGGTGAAATCTACCCTCAAAGCTCACCCTCAAAAAGTCTTTTTTCGAAATATCTCTGCTTCTAATTGGTATTTCGCGACGGAACAAAATGGAAAATGCTCTTTGCGGCAAGGCGGAGCTACTAGACATTGTTATGCCCACGAGGGTTGCAACCCCTATTTTTTATACCGGAAAAACCACATTTTTCGAAGATATTTTCGTTGTACTGATTCTAATATTGACTTGAAAATTGAAAAATAAATATTCTGAGTTGTGAAATAAAGTAAATAAGTTTACGTGTTCGAGGATTTCGCGTTAACTACCCCCAAACACGGTTACTACCCCTTCAAACATTGGTCATCTGCAATAATGAAAAAAATGTTTTTCTCAAGAGAAATACGAATGAGATATGTTTTGAGAGACACGTATTTTGTTATACGTGCTCTTAAGCCCGTTTAGGGGGTGAAATCTACCCTCAAAGTTCACTCTTAAAGTCTTTTTTCGAAATATCTCTGCTTCTAATTGGTATTCCGCGACGGAACAAAATGAAAAATGCTCTTTGCGGCAAGGCGGAGCTACTAGACATTGTTATGCCCACGAGGGTTGCAACCCCTATTTTTTATACCAGAAAAACCACATTTTTCGAAGATATTTTCGTTGTACTGATTCGAATATTGACTTGAAAATTGAAAAGTAAATATTCTGAGTTGTGAAATGAAGTAAATAAGTTGACGTGTTCGAGGATTTCGCGTTAACCCTCCCCAAACACGGTTACTACCCCTTCAGACATTGGTCATCTGCAATAATGAAGAAAATGTTTTTCTCAAGAGAAATACGAATAAGATATGAATTGAGATATCGAATATCTTATATTTAAAGTCATTTATCACGAGGCAATAATTTCTTCATAAAATGAATCATCTTGGTCAAGATAAACTATGATTCGCGAGTGATTTTTTATTCCATCAATTCGTCTTTTCGTCCGATAATTTTTTACGATACTGCTTATCAGTTTCGATTATTCGTTTCGTTACTCATCGGTCGGGTATATATGTCGTAAAACTCCATGCTCGGGAATAAGTGTAGTCTTTTAGAAGCATTGAGTAGGTTTGTTCCTCCATCCGGACTCAACAATGAGAATCAATCCTTTGACTGTTATACATTTATTATCCGCGTTTTTTCAAAATATTCAAATACAAGATGGAACGGCCAATCATAGAGAAATGGAGTTAGCAGAATCGATTAAAGATATACTCTTAAGTGCCACAAATGATTTCAATGACGTAGATATGATTATCGAAGAGACATTACATTTTCAAGAACAGTACAAAGATCACGCAGCAAAAATAGTTGAAGATACAATACAGCATCATTTTCCTGATTCTGTTGAAGCACCAACGAATCATTGTACAGAATGCTGTTCGTGGTAATCAGAAGTTATCAACTTCGGAAAATCGTATTCATATTATGTACATATAAAAATACTCAAATATTCGAAATCAATTTGGTTTTTTCAAAGTAAAGTGCTCACAGGTCTCATTTTTGATTTTTTATTTCAACAATTATGGAAATCAGGTTCAGCTGCACATGTACTGACCCAGAAAACTTCAATACAAAAAACTAGAACTAATTCTATTGCGAATGAATATTTTTCAAATTCTTAATTGAAAGTGTATTATTCTATAAATTCATGACAATAATGGTAATCTTCATAGAAATGTTTGAAACATAATGATTTCTTACACCAGCCGCATCGTATCATAGCAATATTCTCACATCCGCTTATTCCGCATCGTATGTCGCACGAATCCCCGAAACTAAAATCTACGGGATTAACGAATTCCTGTGGTTTTTCATCAATATAACCACTTTTGTACCAGGAATATTTAAAAAGATTTTCATATCGTGGTGAAGATAGCTGATTGTGGGCTAAAGATTGGAGTTTGATAATGTTATTCCTCAAATGCAGATTTAAATCGTAATTCATTAAAATTACATTATCAGAAATACGTCGAACATAATTTTTCCATATGCGAAACCCAAACACATCAAGTGGTTGTATTTTTCCTGTTGTACCGGTTGGTATTTTTTTTATAGTTATTATTTTGTTTTCCGGCATTGTTTCCTGTATTACTGCATCGCAGTGTCCACTCCATGAATCAAGTAACAATACAGAGTGATGACCCACATTCGGATAAAATACTTGTTCTAACCAAATCTTAAAAAGGTCTGAAATTACAAGATATTCTTATAAAATCATTCAATTAATCATAGTTTGGTGATAATAATTATTGTGAGTGTGCTTACTTGTAGTTAACTTTCCAGATGTAGATGCCTCCGCATGTACATTATCTGCACGGAATAATGTTGTTTGTACGATAGGGCCGAATCGACCACTTGGCTCCTTTAACACCAGAAAAAGAGGTGATAGGAGTTTTCCTGTAGCTGATATAAGTGGTTGAATGGTATAACTGTGAGTTGTCGACGAAACTGACTGTACTAAACATTGCACTTGCTTCTCTCCTTCAACAGCTAACGTTCTTCCAGAGTGCATTTCCAATTGGAATCCACTTTGATCTGAATTATATAAATTCTCAACTCCAATTATAGGTATAGTTGTTTTAATGTCAGTTACAAACTGATTTGCTTTACTTTTGAGTTCTGACTCACTGTCCAAAGTTTTTCTAGTGACAAATTTATTTATTTTTCTTGATACTATTCGATGGGCTTTTTTAAACTTCAAAAGCCAACTTTCAGAAGCCTTGAATCTGAAATCTTCAGAGCCAATTTCTTTTTGAGCGTGCAAAGCCCATCGCCGTAAATCTCGATCATGAATAATTGAACCACCTTCAAGAGCAGCATTGAAATTATCTAATACATGTTGACAAATTCGTGCAATTTTTTCCCTGTAGGTACCACCCTTATTTATCTTGTTAGCCCAACGATGTAGTTGAGTTTTAGATTTGACTTTTCTGAATCTTCTTTGTACAGTTTCGATTTTCAAGTTTTTATTTTTCCCACTTCTCCAATAATCCAGTGCTCTCTGTTTATAGTCAAAACTCACTTCTTCTTCATCATCTGTACAATGATTTGTTGGTGCTTCAACAGGATCAGGAAAATGATGCTGTATTGTATCTTCAACTATTTTTGCTGCGTGATCTTTGTACTGTTCTTGAAAATGTAATGTCTCTTCGATAATCATATCTACGTCATTAAAATCATTTGTGGCACTTAACAGTATATCTTTAATCGATTCTGCTAACTCCATTTCTCTATGATTGGCCGTTCCATCTTGTATTTGAATATTTTGAAAAAACGCGGATAATAAATGTATAACAGTCAAAGGATTGATTCTCATTGTTGAGTCCGGATGGAGGAACAAACCTACTCAATGCTTCTAAAAGACTACACTTATTCCCGAGCATGGAGTTTTACGACATATATACCCGACCGATGAGTAACGAAACGAATAATCGAAACTGATAAGCAGTATCGTAAAAAATTATCGGACGAAAAGACGAATTGATGGAATAAAAAATCACTCGCGAATCATAGTTTATCTTGACCAAGATGATTCATTTTATGAAGAAATTATTGCCTCGTGATAAATGACTTTAAATATAAGATATTCGATATCTCAATTCATATCTTATTCGTATTTCTCTTGAGAAAAACATTTTCTTCATTATTGCAGATGACCAATGTCTGAAGGGGTAGTAACCGTGTTTGGGGAGGGTTAACGCGAAATCCTCGAACACGTCAACTTATTTACTTCATTTCACAACTCAGAATATTTACTTTTCAATTTTCAAGTCAATATTCGAATCAGTACAACGAAAATATCTTCGAAAAATGTGGTTTTTCTGGTATAAAAAATAGGGGTTGCAACCCTCGTGGGCATAACAATGTCTAGTAGCTCCGCCTTGCCGCAAAGAGCATTTTTCATTTTGTTCCGTCGCGGAATACCAATTAGAAGCAGAGATATTTCGAAAAAAGACTTTAAGAGTGAACTTTGAGGGTAGATTTCACCCCCTAAACGGGCTTAAGAGCACGTATAACAAAATACGTGTCTCTCAAAACATATCTCATTCGTATTTCTCTTGAGAAAAACATTTTTTTCATTATTGCAGATGACCAATGTTTGAAGGGGTAGTAACCGTGTTTGGGGGTAGTTAACGCGAAATCCTCGAACACGTAAACTTATTTACTTTATTTCACAACTCAGAATATTTATTTTTCAATTTTCAAGTCAATATTAGAATCAGTACAACGAAAATATCTTCGAAAAATGTGGTTTTTCCGGTATAAAAAATAGGGGTTGCAACCCTCGTGGGCATAACAATGTCTAGTAGCTCCGCCTTGCCGCAAAGAGCATTTTCCATTTTGTTCCGTCGCGAAATACCAATTAGAAGCAGAGATATTTCGAAAAAAGACTTTTTGAGGGTGAGCTTTGAGGGTAGATTTCACCCCTAAATGGGCTTAAGAGCACGTATAAAAAAATACGTGTCTCTTATTTTTCGATGTTCTACAACATATATCAAAATCATTGAAATCGGTGAGTTCGGGTTCGCAAGGTTTCCTTGTCAGTCATAACTCAGAAGCATGCCGTGTTAGGGGACCATATCTTTGGGAACTGATAATTATCATCGAGTATATGGATTTGAAAATAGACTTATATCAGACTGTTCGTGTGGGTTGAATTGTGTCGTACGGTGTATGTAAGGAATTTTGATATTTACGTTTATTCGTGCACAGCGAAGGAGTTCAGGAGGGTAACTAGCTCTGATTTGCCATCAAGATTGTACACAGTGATGAAATTTCCGTCCAACTCGGCACAAAAATTTGTGTTGACAACTTTTTCTACACAAAATTAGTGTTATTCCAACACGTTTGGTGTATAGAGATGAAGTAACACAGCTCTGTGCTGCAAGTAACACAGCTCTGTCCTGAGAGTAATACAGCTTTGTGTTAAGAGTAACACTGCTCTGTTTTAGAAGTAACGCCAACCAATGTTAGAATAACAATTAAATAGTGTTACTTTAGTATCAACTAACATTTTTGTGTGTTGAGAAACTAATTGATCGAATAACACTAACGATTGAGTTGAATCAGCACACTAAAATGTTAAATACTCTATGCACAATGACGGAATAGTGTATCACGCAACTAGTGCGCAAAATAGGTGGATTCCTATTGGGTCGCAGCCCCTAGTGAGGCTGCGGGGAGCCCTCCAATGCAGAACCATCCGTGAATAGTTAGAAATTCGTAAAATACTTTGAAAAAATCAATGCTCACTTCATAAACGATGCGCGAGCAATTTGTTAAATGCAAGTTCATGTTTTGTTCGGTGTGTTCCCATGTTATGTCTTTTTTCCCCCTTTCCTTTTTGGCTCTTGCTCTTGCTCTCGTGTTGTTGTGTTTGTCATGCGAGACGCACAATGTGAATTCGTACACTAAAAACCGCACTATCGCTTTTTGTTTCCATTTTGCTCCTTATCATTAGAGATCGAATGTGATACTTCGCTTTCGCTAACTAGCCGCATAAAGTAGTACTTGGTGCTCTGAGTGCGAGAAAATAATAATTCTGCGAGAACAAATATAGATGGAAAAACTAAATGCCGGTTGTTAGCTACCACGTTTGGTTTTCGAACGAGAGTCAAGCTTCCAATTGTCGCGAGTATCGCGCGCGTTTGTTTATGCTTGCGCAGGAGATACATATTTTGAATTGTTTCACGTCAATTATTGTCATGCTTTACTTGTCCCAGGTCACTGCGCCAATGTATTCTGCGCACTAGTGCGGGAATGTAGTATTTTGCGCACTCGTGCGGAAATGTAGTATTTTGCGCACTAGTGCTAGAATGTAGTATTTTGCGCACTAATGCAGGAATGTATTTTGCGCACTAGTGCAGGAATGTAGTATTTTGTGCACTAGTGCGGGAATGTATCTTGCGCACTAGTGCGGGAATGTATTTTGCGCGCTAGTGCGGGAATGTAGTATTTTGCGCACTAGTGTGGTAATGTATTTTGCGCGCTGGTGCGGGAACGTAGTATTTTGCGCACTAGTGCGGAAAAGTATTTTGCGCGCTAGTGCGGGAATGTATTTTGCGCGCTAGTTCGGGAATGTAGTATTTTTTGCGCTCAGTTAGGAAATTTTGTCTACCGTGTACCCAATCTTTGAAAACCAAAATCCAATAAACAGAAACTAAAGTCTCTCGTAGTAGATGTTTAAATTCCGTTCATGTCTGCCGGCTTAAACTTCCCGAGAGGAACTTCGAATCTGGCTCAGCTATCCCGACGAAGATGAACGGCTTCTTGCCTTCAAAAGTTGCTGATGTCATCGCCAAAGAAGCTGAGACAAAGAAACAACCGCTGCTTTTTCACACAAAGCAAAGGGACCATCATTTATTCAACCGGACTCCACAGCCTTTTCACCTATATTAACCACATGCAAAGTGGCCGACTGAGTCATTGGGGTTAGCTACTCTAAAGAGAGGTCACGTGATCGGATCACGCACTCGTTTCACAGCCCCTTGGTTTGTATTCAGTCTCCAGTCGATTGTTTTTGAAGGCTCGAATTCGCGCGAATTTCCATTGTGACTCCCATGTAAGTTGATCGATTAACTTAGAGAATCTCATGGCAAACGGTTGTTGCCTTCTTCAGGAGTTTGACTCCGGCTGAAGGTTCGGATGAAGTACAATGAGCTAGAAAAAACGTTGAGAAGAAGATGAAGGCTGTTGCTCGAGGCTGAATCCCGGAAAAAAATATCTCGTGGAAGAAATGTCCTCGAAAAAAATGTCTCCGATCTTCTGCAGGAGACAGCTTATTTCGCCGTTAGCTGTACGCGTTGCTTTCCGGCTGTAATATTCCTGCGGATCGGTATTTAAAACTGTTGTTCGTTGTAGCATTTCACATTTTTCCAATACGTTTCAAGTATTGGATCCATTTTCAGGCAAAAACGAAGGGAAACGTCTTATGAATTCGTGTCACGTTCCAACAAGATGACAGAACCTCTCATTGATCCGCTGACATTATACCATTTTGTTCCGCCTCTCTGGTCCTGTTTTCATGGGGGCTCAAGCGGCGGCTTTGGTTTGGATAGGATAGCGTAGTGAAGGTAATTGCTCTTACAGAGACTATGTGAGCATAGCAGATATTAGTGAAAAATAATTATTCGAACATACGATTGCCGGTTAAAGATCGAGTATTAAGTAAATGATAAATCATAGAACCAGGCCTACTGCTGTCGATTACAATGTCAATGATTATCATAAAATCAACGGAGAGAACGAGGATTCGCAGAGGCCAGTGTCTACCTTAACCCTTAATGGTCACACCTCCGGATTCTGACGTGATGGTCACATGGGGTGTCATCAACCCCACTCACTTTAGAAAGTGATAAATAAGTAAAAAATTGAAAAAAAAATTATATCAAAATATTACAATGTAATGTCAACCTTTATGCGTAAGGCCATGTCAGTTATTTTCAAGTCGTGTAATTTTTAATACCAAAAAAGAAAAGTCGAAAATTTTTTTGTAAAATATGACTTTTTTCATGAAAAGCCATGCAGAGACTTCAATTTTCAACCAAAAAAAATCAAAAAAATCGTTTCATAAATCTGAAATTGCATACTTTCAGGTGGGTGAGAATAAATTAGTGGCCGTTCCAAAAACTATATTTATTTGAACATCTGAAGTGCGGAAAAATGATACGCCAGATTTGGTATAACGAACGATATTTTATGATGAAAAATGGTTCAAACTACCCACAGATGACGACACATGTCCCATTTTCACAAATACTCTAGGAGGTAGCGCAGTTCGAAAAACCGCTGGGGTTGAATCAACCCCGAGTGACCAGTAAGGGTTAATTCGGGGGTTCGTCGAGTGGTTAGATAAAAAATTGATGGTTGTCTGATCACGCCAAATAATAATGACTCAGCATCGTTCGTACATGGAGAAACACGTGTATCTTGTGACAAGTTCTTCATTTCTTCACGTAGCCAAAACATGAAACGGTGAGCTTGCGACGAATATACGAGGTTACGAGGGTTGTCTCCGTAGAACTACGCGTAAAATCGATAGCATAATCGCAGGGTATTCGTTGCCGACCCCCGTTAGTCTGCTCTTGCAATCCCAGACAAGCATCAGGTTCAGACAATTAATCTTTGATTTCGCTGTAAAGCGCGGGATCACGATTATAGAATGGGACACTCGTCAAAAACCGGATTTCCCGGCAAAAAGTAATCGGTAAAATTGCATTTCGTTGCACATGCAAATTTTCTCGGGTGCATTTTTCTCTCCCCGCGCGCTCGAGGAGTCTCTTTCGAATCTGCTTCCAGCGATACGTAAGGATCGCGACTCATCTCGCTATTGGTATAAAGAGGGAACGTACGTTTTGTTAACCCTTTGTCGTCACACTGGGTGGATTTCACCCATGCACCAACTTTAGGTCTAAATATCTAAAATTTTCCAAGTGAGAATGGGACTATAATGGTTATTTACCTAGAATTCGAAGCCCCCTCCATAGGTACGGACCGTTTATTAATTAATTGAGCGTCAGTCTTGCCGTAAGAGAATCCACACAAGTGTAACAAAAGTGTGAATTCCGTGGAAAAAAAAACGATTTTTTTTTAAATTTTCTTTTTTCGTCAGATAATTTGTTGAAACGGTAAGTATATTTGTGGTACGCTATGATTTTGTTTTCAACTATTCATATAAAAAACTTCATTTCTTGCTCTCAGATGGCATATAATTTACGCAACCGGGATTTTCGGTCACAATTGATGACCGAAAACTCGCTACAAAATTTTGGCGGCGAAACATCCGAGGAGGAAGAGAATAATGTGAGTGAAATGTGCGAAGTGAGTGAATTCGATGACTCAGACGATGATGATGATAACATGGAGATCGAAGATCCGGTGCGACGAACATAGACTGAACTATTGCCTTGAATGTGGTGGAGTTGAATGTGAATGATAATAACAATAACAATACTTCTTATAAGAATTATACTCATCGTTTTTAATATAACATAACTTAATGAATACGATATTTTTGCATCATTCAACTTGCCTTTCTACTCCTAAATCAACCTCCTTCATATGTCAGAATAAATATCTCTTTTGGAACGAGCACTATCGTCCCATTTTTTTCCTGAAAGGCGCGTATCTCAGGAGTATTTCGCCGAAAGTTTGAGTTAAAAATATGAAAAATCGACGAAGTTATGATTTTTCGAACGAAAAAGTGTCTGACCTCTTCATGATTTTTTTTTAACAAGTATCAATTTTCTTTTTCAAAGATAAATTTTGGTGCATAATCTAGAAGGTTCGAAGCACATTCTGTAATTTTTGTAAATACTTCGGAGTGATAGTTTGCTCACAATCGTTTTTTGAAAACTGTCTGGGTAGAATCCACCCAGTGTGACAACGGCGATATTATTTGGTAGTGTGACAACGGAGGGGTACAAAACCAAATTTGTGATTTGAGTGATTTGAGTGATTTGTGAGTGATAATTTGGGGTACAAAACCAAAAACAAATAAACAATAGAACGTATCGAATTTAGACTGCAAAGCTGACGCACCGATTATTATTAATTAATAGTAATTAGTAATGGATAATTATTATCTAATTAATGTGGAGGTGGGCGGGACAACGGTATAGCGAGACACTTATATTGAAGTTACGACGACGAAATGAAATGCGAAAAACGGTGAAACTCTAATTCAAAACGGAAATGAAATAAAGAGTGTAAGTTTAGTGATAAAATTTGTGACAACTGATGCCCAATAATGGTATCCTAGTATCTTTGAAAAGGTTACATCCAAAACTTCGAAACGCTCACCCTATTATCGGAACAATATTGACAAAACTGAAAAGCAGGCTCCAGAAATAATAGAAAGGTCTAAAAATTCAGAAGAAGATGAAAAAAAACAAGAAAAATCGAGCAAATGCAGAGATAAGAGTATTTGTAAACAGTATCATAGTACTATTATATGAGCAAGTAATCATTGTGTCAGTTAAATTTTTTAGACTATTTTTAAATTTTTTAAACGTTTTTTTAAAAATCATGTTTTTTAGGTTATACCGTTGGCCTGCTGATTCCCTCCACTGTAGAGCAGCGTGTAAAAAACCGGCGTTGAATATTCTTTGACGAATTACAGCAGAGCAAATCGCTGAGGTCATCTTGACTAATTTTTTCATCCGTGAAAAAGCGACGTGGAGTCGAATTTCTCTTACTAGAATTACTCACAGTCAGTAATTGGCGGACGTGAAGCAAATCAGTTTAATTTGAACTAGTTTTTCGTTAGAGCGAGTTCACGGAGTCTGTTTGTATAATATTTATGATCCCGCGCTCTTGGAGCAGACAACTGATGAAACCTGGTCCTCTGGAATAATCGACTTACAATTAGGAATATAACGAGGAATTCTGCGACATACGACGGGTCTTGATGAACAAAGCTGATTTTGAATTTTCGAAGCTGATTGCACTCGCGTTTATGAGTTTCTCTTAATTACCTCGGTTTTCGAGATTTACGAGGGCTAGAGAAGTGGAATCGGATACAAAGCCTCGACTCGTGTGACAAATCTTTCGACGACCTTTGTCGAATCTCCTTGACGTTTATTTCGTCTCAACAAAATTCTCTTCCCTATTCGATCTTAGATTTCCATAGATCTATACAATTGTCATTAACAACTCGGATTATATTCTTTATCTGGTTGCGATATGGTTTTTTAGGTTAAAATAGCCCTCTTCAATGGCGTCGCCAAGATTCTGAACACCTTGCTTCCTCAAAATGCCATGATTCACATCCCCGTTACAGGAAACCTTGTTTCATTTTTCGCATTACACATAACGGGTCGATGTCGAATAATTGTAATCGTGAAAGAACCTATATAGGCCAGTCAACAGGGAATTTAGCCTTGCCCTAAATTACGACCAAGATTTTCGTTTTTTATCCGATGTAGTATCACTTACTGAGTATAAAGTCACAAAATGATAGCAAATTTCGCTTGTGCGTAACGCACCCTCTTGAAAAAACATTATCATCCGGTAACTATGCATCTTGGGCCAAAGATCCTAATAACCATTTTTAAAGCGTGGCGTTTTTTTCTACCCTCCAAGCGAAACCAAAAAATGACGAGCCACAGAAAAAATCAAAAAAAAAATTGAGAGTGTTTTTTCCAATCGGATCAACCACATAAAAAATCAAGATCCAAATCCGAGGGGTCGAGGTCACGGGCTGGGCGAGTTGGCATGAAACATCCCATAGACATTCGTGCAAAAACACGACAATTAATTCGAATGTTTTTTATGATAAGCGTTTGGAGTTTTAACAACACATTTTGCATAAAATAATTATACTCACGTTAATCAGCTATGCCTGATGCTACTCTCCAACGGGATGAATCACTGTTACAAGAGCAAGGGTAGTTCGGCGGGAGTCTTGTCATTAGGAAAAGTTCGAGCTCTCTACCAGCACAACTCAGCACAGGTCATAGACTTTTTTTGGGATCCGAAAAAAATTGTTTGTTTTGTTTTCCAAAAAAAAATTATTTTTTTGAAAACTGAATACGGCACAAAGTAGCAGACCTCGAGCACAATCCAGCGTACTAATCGTTTTTCATTTTTTCGAAAAAGGCGGGGCTAACTTCATGCACATCGAATGGTCCAACCCTGATGAAAAGCGCCATAACACGATGACTCATCGCCACAATCAAATTGGCCACATAAACCAGAATTCATCTTGGCATTTAGTTACACGATGTCCACATGACATATACATATGCTTATCTTTTGTGCGGGTATAACAAATCTTTTTGCGTCAGTTTCCGGATACTAATTCAAAAACACGTAAAAATGAGCATCGTCGCAATAAACAAATTAAACGTTTGAGGTAACTAAAAGAAGTTTTGCCCCACTCGCATGCAGATGCTATTACTATTTTGTAGACAGCTTTTCTCCTACACATTTTTTGTTGGATATTCGCTGATATCCATTGATGTATGAAAATGTAAATTCATTTTTGAAACTTGTAATTTTGGATAATGCAATTAGTCGGGGATCACGAACAGCAAGTGTGAAAAATGTCTCTGAAATGCGGCGTTCGGAAGCTCGAAAGCGACTTCACGGGCAGCTTCGCGGCAATGGTTACCGGATTTGTAATATTGTATTCAATTTGCTCTTCGTGTATCAGAATCGTTATCATGAAGTCCTTCCCCTGGCATGATCCACTTCCGTAACCACCAATTATCCCGTAATTGCGGCATAAATTAGTTCGGGAGAGGCCGAAATTTATTTCCGATCTGGACTGCGACGTCCATTATGCTATGTGAAAAATGGAACGGACGAAATTTTCGAGTCCAGCAGAACACGGAGGCATTTTTTGACCCAAAATTCAGCCCCTTTCGCCAGATGCTATTCCATTAGCCGGCTAATTTCGTACCTACTCGCGAAATTGAAAGGATCGATCCGATGCGAAATTTGAATTAGTTAATTACGTTTTCGCGGATATGTTCTCCCGGCTCGGCGAACCCTTTTAACTCTGCTCTCTCTCTCTCTCTCTCTCTCCCTCTCTTACTCGTCCGCGCCACGAACCAGTCGCTCGGGTAGTACGTGTCAACCCTTCGATATCGCCTTTCACCAATCCGATCTGGTCTGAAATAATCTATACCACGCGACTAGAAATCTGATCGTAACTAGTGGAAGCAAGTTGGGCTATCATAAAGACCTCGTGATTTCGCTTATCGCAAGTATCGAGCCGAAAGCTCCGTTCGTACGTCAAAAATTACCTCGTCTGGCAACGGCTGCATACATCACAAAATACGCACCAAATCAAAAACCGCAAAAACACGTATTTCATTGTTCTACAAAATCTATTCAGCCTCATCGAAAACAACCCCAGCCTTATCGGTGGGGTGGAGACTAATTTGAGAATCTTAACTACTCCCATTTTTCATTACGGATTTCGATTTTTAGTGGAAAAGTGAGTAAATTTTGTTCCAAACATTTTTTGGATCCAATTACGTAAGAAAAAATGGGACGCGCGTTTAAAATTTTTAAGTTACTCCCACCCCACCTATAAGGGTGGGGGTGGAGGATTGTATTTGACGGCATTGAATGGATTTTTTAAAACAGTGAAACACGTGTTTTTGCGTCTTTGGATTTGATGGGAATTTTTTGAGGTATTCAGCCGTTGCCAGACTTCTCAGCCAGTCTGTATATTAAAAAAAAACTGTACTGGCGATCATTTTTGAGCAAAAGTTTACGAGAAAGATCGTTCCTGGATGAGAGTTGCGGAAATACTTGCTAAAAGTGTTAAACGAGCAATGAGTCATTGATTTTTGAAAAATCCATCGTTATCCACTTATCAACAAAATCTATATTCAAGCGAGTTCTGCCCAACAACTGGAAACAGAGAGATTTCGTTCGAACTTTGTAGATAAGTAGCAATTTATCGTCTCAGCATGCTGGACAAATTTTGGAATTTTTCGAAAATTCACACGTGTGGGATATTATTAAATAATTTCACACGAATAGACTATTTCTGGATGTTTTGTTGGGAAAAAATTTGCCTAAACTTGAAGAAATAAATTTGAAATATAAAAATTAATTATCTTTTATCATTTTTTAAATATTAGCCGTTCCACGATGTGGGGTTTCGACTCACCCTAAGTTTTTTCATCTATACGTTTTATGGTAAGAAAAGATATATTTAATCAGGCAAAAGATGAGGGGTGTCGGATGTAGGTCGGCACGTTGCACTACTATGCAAGAGGGATATGGGGGTACTGATTACCGAGGGAGCATTCAGAGTAGTACTCCTCGGTCGGGTGCTGCAAGCAAGTCGTATAAAAGAAAGTTGGATTACAAGTAGTTTTGTGTAATAAAGGATTTCAGCTGGAAAATTGGTACATTCTTTGTCAACTTCTCTTACCGTCATATCTCAACGAGTAGAGCTGCTGTTTGAAAACGGATTTCATACTTGATACCAGCGAGAAACAAATATTTAGACATTTTTTTCATATTATTTAATCATTTTGATTGTTATGATTGACAACACCACTGTCTACTAATTTAATCAATTAGATGAATATAGCGTATAAACACGTGTACCTGACATTTTTGTTGCAGCAGTCCTGATATGCTGAACTCGACGTCTAACGCAGGGGAAGATCGGGGCGGCGAGCGTCTGGCCATCAGACCAGAACCGAGGCAGCGGTGAGCGCCAAGCCAAAGCGGTCATCTCCGCGGCTTCTTCGCCCAACAAGCGAGTCTCGTCTACACCACTGTCGACGAACAGCAGAACAGGTTGGTCAAAGATGAAAAAGAAGTGCAAACGTAACTCGACTCTCGAGTGGTGCTGTTCCATGTCGCGTAACTGCCGTGTAAAAATAAAAACCAAACGTCCCTTTTGTCCGGCGCTACGACGTGTTAATCGCGTTGCGTTTCCTCGGAACAGTTCAGTAGTACTAACTCAACTTTTTAGACGACGACGGTTGATTCCTCTGGTAACTAGAATCCTGGAGGAGTAATTTCTTCCGTATCATTGTTTTCCTGTTTGCGGCATATATGCGTTGCGTATATAGTAGTGACGTGAAGGTAATGTTGCTTTTTCCCACACGCAGGCCAACAGCACTGTCACTCCAGTGGAGTGCCTCCACCGTATTCGTACTTTTGTTAGACACATTGACGGATTTTGGAAATTATGAGCAGCTTGTATCCGTCAGACTGAATAAAACTTGATTAACGTATACGTGGTGAAGTACTGACTGTGCTGGTTTTATTTTTCTCACGAGGAAGAAGATTCATGGGTGTAGCAGTCATGTTGTAATTACTTTTGGTTTTATTTCAGACGACGTTGCGGCAGCTCCATGTGCCGCCATTATCAAGTTATCAAGGAATTTCATATAATGTTAATATCTAAAATAACATTAAAATATTTGAACTATGGTAAACGCATTGAAGTCGTGGTGACTCGTAATAACAAAAGATTAAAGGAAATTTAAGAAAAATTCGGAGAAAGGGAGGAAATGGATCATACAAATGCCTCGTCTTATGATTGAGGTTAGGTGATCCGCGTGTACATGTGGTAATCATAGTTGAATTTCAATAATGTTGATAAGGTGACACAACACTTGTCACCTAGTTTAACAACGCAATTAGTTAGTTGAGTAAATGTTCAGGAGATGGTAATAATAATGATAGTAATCATAGCTAGGGTGCTCTCTGCGCATGTTTATGGTGTTAGCGTGCTGAGGGTCGGCGGCAAAGAGATCGGTTAGCGGTGATGGAGCAAACATAATGGTTATGTTCCATCTTGTGATTGGTAAGAACTACAAACGATACTAGGATGATGCCTAGTTATGTTGGGTATCCCTGTGTCAGCCTGTCTTCATACGTGGAAGACACCCATCATGCGGTGTGGGCACGAAATTCAATTGGCAAAAGAGAGTACGAGCGAAACGAGAAGTTACAGGATTAAATTTTACAAAGGAAATTGATGTAAGAGAGGCGCATGTAGGTTGCTCAAATTATCTGTATCGGTCCTTCGGTTAACTGTTCGAATGGGTGTTACGTGCAACATTTCTTTGATCAGCCTTTTTTGAAGATTTGACTCTGCTGTCCATGGAGCTGCCGAAACGTCGTCTAAAATAAAACCAAAAGTAATTACAACATGACTGCCACACCCACGAATCTTCTCCTCGTGAGAAAAATTAACGTATACGTCGATGTATAGATTCATGAATCTATGCATACACACACACACACACACATGCTTACCACGCCACACGACACCACACTGTGATCGGTATCAGTAGCAGCAGCACACTGTGATGCGGAGTAGTGTGGTGTGGTGTGGTGTGGCGTGGCGTGGTGTGGTGGGGTGTGGCCTGTCGCGTTGTCCGGCGTGGCGTGGCGTGGTGTAGCGTGGCGTGGTGTGGCGTGGTGTGGTGTGGTGTGGTGTGGTGTGGTGTGGTGTGGTGTAGTGTGGTGTGGTGTGGCGTGGCGTGGCGTGGCGTAACGTGGCGTGGTGTGGTGTGGTGTGGCGTGGCGTGGCGTGGCGTGGTGTGGTGTGGTGTGGTGTGGTGTGGCGTGGCGTGGTGTGGTGTGGTGTGGTGTGGCGTGGCGGGGCGGGGCGTGATGTGGTGTAGTGTGGCGTGGCGTGGTGTGGTGTGGTGTGGCGTGGCGTGGCGTGGTGTGGCGTGGTGTGGTGTGGTGTGGCGTGGCGGGGCGTGGCGTGGCGTGATGTGGTGTAGTGTGGTGTGGTGTCGCGTGGCGTGGCGTGGCGTAACGTGGCGCGGTGTGGTGTGGTGTGGCGTGGCGTGGTGTGGCAGGGCGTGGCGTGGCGTGATGTGGTGTAGTGTGGTGTGGCGTGGCGTGGCGTTGCGTGGCGTGGCGTGGTGTGGTGTGGTCTGGTGTGGTGTGGTCTGGCCTGGTGTGGTGTGGCGTGGTGTGGTGTGGTATCTGAATAAGTGCAAACAAATAAGTCGATTTTTGACACCTTTGACGCTTAATATCTTCGTTCGCTGATGAAACCGCCAATTTTGACTCAGAGAAAAGTTGTTACCCGTGTGACAACGGGTCGAATGTACTTGGTCCGAATGCGATCGGTGGTGGGTTGCCTAAACGGAACTTTTACCAAACTTCATTTCACGAAAATGAAGGAAAAATTCATTGTTGATCAAACTATTGCCATATTTGTTGAACCTCGTCATGTTTTTCGTTAATCATCATAAAATATTTTACTGGGTCATCTAAAATCAATGGAACAAAAAAATCATTAGGTACTCTGTAGCCCGATCGAAGCTTTTGTTGGTTAAAAATAAACAAACTGCCGGCTTCTGATTGGTTACTTGCGGATTTTCAAGCGACGACTCCTCAGTTAATTGCTTATAAAACATATAAATTTTGATTCCAAAAAATCCTTTGATCACGCACTAGTTTAACTATTTAACAAATGATTTTCTTTACTTTCAATGATTTTTGATAATCCAGTAAATTGTTAAGACGATCGCCGCAAAGACGACAGGGTCCAACAAATATGGCGATAATTCGGCCCACAATACACTTTTTCTCTCAATTCTGGTGAAATCCAGTAAAAACATAACACGAGAACTTTATTTCTTCTGTTATATAACATAATTTAAATTACTGCGAAAAACAATTATTCAAAAGAGTCATATTTTTTAATTCTGCGACTCTCTCTCACGCCTTAAGCGGCTTAATTCCAGTCGATTTTGTCTCGTCACAGGCTTAACGGCCGAAGTTGAAGATAACTGCAGCGCAAGTTTCCTACGGGACCAGATTCTGCAAGCTCGAGATTAGTTTTCATGCATTATTGAAAGGAGCTTCGGTAGAGAAGCTGATTTCAAATCAGCTAATAGCGAAGCATATCAATGTTTGAAACAGTTTAGTTCCGTCCAGATTTACATTATGGTTGTGCAAATAGATAATCCGTGTCACGCGACCAAAAAACGCGTTACTGGAGTTAGAAATGTTAAGAAAGTCGCTCCACAGCTCTAATCAGCTCAGCTAGTCTGCCTCGTACAAATTCTGGTTCTCCTGATGATTCGTTTATTTTCGACGAAGTCAAATCAAATAATTCATTTGATCCTTGCTCTCTTCAAAGTTCCCAAACTAATAGCTATTTGTTGCGCAGATCGTATTCAACTACATGTACACGTAATAGCTTCATCAATCTCGCGGTATATTCTTCCATTGAGAAAAACCCAATCGCGATGTGGCCTCAGAAATTATTTTTCCTTCTACCTATGGAATCTCAATTTAACCTGGCCAATTTTCAATCCCTCGACTCTTACCTCGGTTAAGAACTCACCTTTTGTTTAGATTTTGCTGCATGGTGGGATATACATATTTGAACCCAGTTGATACTCGTAGTCAGACAGCTGAATATTTTATTTAAACTTCTCCATTGTGTTGGCGATGCTATGCACCAACCTTAAATGCGTAAATGAGCGGGAAAAACATTTACAAATATTGTTGTCACTCGTCGTCTTAAGTATTCTGCATTTTCTTAAAATTTATTAAGTACGAGTGAATAGATTATTTTACAACGAAAAATCACGTTATTTGATGTTTTATACTAATCTGGGAACTGTGAAATGGTGGGATCGTACGTATCACGCCATGCAAGTTTTTCAAAATAATAAATTATAATAAAATAAATTATAATTAGAATAAATTATAATAATAAAACAAAATTATAAATAATAATTAAAATAAAATAAATTATAATTTCGTTTCAATTATTTTTTATCATTAATAGGTTCATGAAGTTATTATTAGCAGACAATTAGTGTCTGACGATGACATTGAAGATATTATCGAAACAGAAGTATACATTTACTTCCGTTAAATAATGGAAATAAACGCCGGTGAGCGCAGGGCAATGGCAGCCTGCTAAGGAAAATTGTTAATAAAGCCACATTTATTTCAATTGTTTCAATTTCCAATTAGGAACGTACATCTTGTTTGTTTGAGTATCAGAAAATCACAGCTTGATTCAACTATAGTTATAAATTTTCGTAGAATCAATGACTTTCTAAAAAAAAGTTAATAGCTCTCATTATCCCACACATCGGGAAATAGGAACCCCTTCAACCCCCATATGAGAAATGGGGGCCATAGTTTCTAATCAGCCAAAAAGAAAAATTTGGAGAATCAAATTATAAAACAAAATAATGAACTTGACAATTTAAGGATTCAAATAAAATGCACAAATATAACAACGTGCGTCATCACAACCAGAACACTCTTTATGAGAGCGATGTTGGCTATAAACTATAAATAGTACGCAAAATAAAAGTTGGGAAGCTCGTAACTTCCGAACCGTAGGTGATACGAAAAAGGTTTTCCATAACATATTGTAGAGCATGAAAACGTTTTCAAAATTGTCATTCAATTTTTTTTTCTACGGCTAGTAGTTTAGCCTCTATTTGCAAAAATAACGAAATTTCATGCAAGTCATACTTTTTGACGTAAATAAAGACGAAAATGTCGAGTCTAGAGAATCGACTCGTGAGGTTTTTTGTAGACAATTCAATACCGAAGAGAGCGCATCTATCCATTTTTTGCAAAGATAAAAAAATTCTACATAATTTGCGGGTGGAATAAATCTTAAAAAAAAATATTTTCCTACGCTAAATCGATCGGAAAATTTTGAATTCGATGACGGACCTCGAAAATTTTTCATTAAGGGCTGGAATTCAAACTGAAATTTGTTTTTTAGCATAGATCGCGAGAATTTTAGGTAGAATTGAGAAAAAATGGCGATTCGTATTGGAACACGCTAATCTACATGTTTAAGTGGAGGACAATAATCTGCAACTTTTTATAAGTCTGAACCGGAAAACAAACAATTGTCCCCTCGGACACAATGCGGTGCGCTGACGAGTCGGGACCGTCACTGCAATATCACTGCAGCGAAAGCATGCATATGCACTACGCTGAGGCATGAGGGGCGAGAAAGACCACAGTACCGTATCAGCGTACTTCAGAGCTTTTTTTATCGATGATAACCAATTTTTATTATGTTTAAAAATACAATATAATTTTTATAAATTTTGATATACCTGTCCTCTCTTATTTTGTCTTACTTCAGAAAGCTCATCTTCATTACGCAAATTTCCATTAACGTCCACATCGTGGAGAAGTGAAATTTTCTACCCAAAGGACAAATCGAAGGCAGGAACTTGAAATCTCAATAGTTAATTAGAATTTGTTGAACACGTGCGTCTTACGATTAGAAAGATCGTGTGTTAGCACACGCTCCTAGCAAAGGGGTTTTGCGCGCTTAGAAAATATGGGGGATATGCGCACATCGAATGCAAACTCGGCGGAACTGGATGCATTCATTTGCTGTGGCAAGTACATACTGGAACGTGCACTGCTAGGCTGAAGGTGTGAGTGGGAGGCATTTGTGAGATAGGCTGCTAAGGCCACCTGTCCTCTTTCATCTCTCTGCACATGCGCTCTGAGAAGTAAGCCACGCGATAGATAATCTAAGCCGAAGGCTAGTTCTCTGTCCTGAGCGTTTGGCGTGGCTTTCTGTGACGTTGTCCAAGAGTTATTGCGTACAGAATAATAAATCCGGAAATGAAGACTTTCCAGACTCAATCGAGGCCCTTGAGAAAAATCCATGAAGTTTCTTCGAATCAGCACGTTACAAATTTCCACAAACCGTGTGCGCAAGTTTACAAGCGGTAGCCACACTCTACGTAGTGATTTGACGGAGGGACAGGTGGCCGCTCGAATTTCTTTCTAAGAATCCTAAAAACGGTGCCATTTTTACTACTTGTGTTTTCGATGAACGAGGTGTTAGTTGATGTTGACCAATGATTTGAAGCGGTCGTCCACGTGTTGGGGTCGACAAAGGCACCAAGCATCTCTCAGAGCCTTTCCGGCATCCGATGTCAGCCTGACGAAATCTGGGATCACTGGTGACACCACGACGAATCCGGGGAACCAAGATGGCTGCACCGAGCCGTTGAGTTGCATTCGATTTCTGTAGAATGGTGCCTGGGGTTTGATGACGTATTCGAAAATTCCTTCTTCCCATTTCTCGGCTGTGGCCGGATCGTGATCCGCCGGTGTCACGTTGTCAGTCGTCGCTCCGACGTATCTGGACACATTTGCCGTCGTTGGAGTCCGAGACAAGATGTTGTCGCGGTGCTCCTCGAAACTGCCAAAGTTTGCAGACTCTTGAAATGCGCTTGGATTAGGCGATGCGAGACCCCGCGTCTGTTGGATAATCACGTCTACGTTGGGCACGTCCAATGACGGTGGTTTTCTGCCCTGGAGCGTTAAGGGCACAACGATGCTGTTCATGGGCTCTGGAGCCGCGCTGGCCAATGCTGCGATGCGAGGAGGAGAGAAATTTAATAACCAGATCCGGATCTAAAATTGCGAAGCGATGCAACAGAAGCAAACAATCAGTTGGAGTCGTATGAGTGTTTATGGTAGTCAGATGTTCCGATTGCGATGCGCAGTAAAGCGAAGGCAATGAAGAGCAACGTGCTAAGGAGGGCCGAGTCTACGGAAAAGACTAACGGTAAGAGATGCGGAAAAGGACTCAATTGATACGTGTAGAGAAGTAGTGAAGCAACGGATGACAAGGATAGGAGGAGCAAATAGACCGGGAGATGGGGGACCAAAAATGCACCAATTAATAGTAGTGTCCGACCGAAGTTTCGGTTTCGGCAAAAAACATGTTTCGGCCCAAGGTCATGTTATAAAACATGTCAAAATACATGTTTTCGGTCAATAAAGCATCGAACCTTTCGGTCCCGCCGAAACTTACCTACCCGTGCTTTCGGATCTCGTCCTTCTCACCTCGGGAGCACCAGGCTCAGTGGGCAACGGCCTACTTCGGCCGAGTCGCTAGCTCAGCGTTCTTTACATTTTTTTAATTGTATACCACCGAAAGATATGCTCATCTTGAAAATGACATATTTTGTAGGAAAAACTCTCAGCTTTCGGAAAAAAATATCAAATTTGAGGTATCACGTGCCGCACTGTGAGAAAAATCGATCTTTCCACTTTAGTTGAATTTTTGCAGGTCTTCCGTAACGTGTGGCGAAAAATGAATATTTTCATTGAAAAGCTGAGACTTTTTCTTACATAAAGCGGTAACATCCGATTTTTGAGAGAAATTTTTCTACCGAGGCGGAGCATAGTCATGTTTTAACACGACGATCCGAATTGGACGAGGCGAAAAATGCACCCAAAGTGAAAATTCCAGAAGCACATGCATCTCGAGTTTATCATCTAGATATAAATCTGCAAAATGGCCAGATGATTACGACAGGACCCCGCAGAATCCTTATGGGAAATCGCTTTCGCTCTCAAAGATCTTAACACACCTATGAAAGTTTGGGTTTCGGCGGAAACTAGAACCAAAACTGAACCTTCGGTTTCAGTTTCGCAGTTAGACGTGTCAACGTTATCAATCTGTACGAATAATTTATTTATTTTCTTCAGAACTAGACGTCAGAAATATTTCATTCTGGTGACAAAAAATTCGAAAAATTCGTGCCTACGAGGTCAATTTTTTGAAAAATAATCCGAAATCCAGTTTTCCTGTGATTCATGCTAAACGAATCGCGACTTCCATTTACTCGGCTTTAGACGAAGAAAATAAAAACTTGCAAATTAAATATCTGAAATTCTAGACGTCAGAAAATGTTTCGTCTTGCAGAAAAGTTGTTCGTTTTAATGCCAGGACCATCGACACAAAAAAGTTAAGCGATAGTAATACCTTAACTCTACATCCCAACTTCAGCAAGACGCGTATTTTTTAATTCATTTGCGGGGATTAAATTTTTCGCTCACCGACAGCCTACAAGTTCAGCTTTGGCCGAGTCTTAAGTTCCAACAAGTTTTACTATTTCTCACAAGTCTCATAAAAGAAGCTGCTAGCATCAGTCGAAGAATGACAAAATTAACTGATGGAATCTAATTATCTAAAATCATTTGTGCTTACCAACATCACTGAAGTATTTTAGCTCGAACCTAAGATTTAGATAAACACATGCAAACACCTGTAATCCTATCGCCATCAGGACATTTTGCATCCTTAATCCATCCTCGTATCGAACGTGAAAGTCGTATTTGGCCGTTAGAAGGGATAACCTTCAACGAACGGTGCCCAGGACATGTGTAGGCCCATGTATCCAATCTCACCAACTTCAAACCCAACTGCTTGTATACAGGGTGAATCCTTTAACTCTGTCAACACGTCACGGGTATGTTGGGGCTGCTCAGACAAGCATTTTCAGGTAACACACTTATGGTCGGAAACTCCTCCTAACGGCTGTGGAGGAGCATTTTTGTGTACCGAGCATTTTTGAGTCAAAGTCTAGCACAATTACTTGAGGATGTTCCTCTTGGAATTCCCCACGGAATGTGGTTACAACATGATGGGGCACCATGCCACTACAGTCTCGTTGTGCGGGAGTACCTCGACGAGAAGTACCCAGGTAGATGGATTGGAAGAGGTGGGCCCATCGCATGGCCTGCGAGATCCCCGGATCTGAATCCCTTGGATTTTTATTTTTGGGGCAGAATGAAAGATCTGATGTACCCCGAAAACGGTAGACCTGTAGCCACGGAGATGGATTTGGTGGCAAGGATTATGGCTGCAAGTGATGTTGTTCGAGACGAGCTCGCTAGAATACCCGAGGAAATGACCAGACGTTCCACGGAATGTCTTCTTCAAGGTGTCGGACACTTTGAACATCGACTGTGAAAGATCAGTTTAATAATGTGAAATTTCCGTACCACAAGAATTGTTTTTGTTAGTTTTTTCATTGTTATAAAAGTTCTTCAAAGTTTATCATTTTGTTGATATCACGTAACAAATTTGTAAATCGATCACGCCCGAATGAAACGTTGGGTCGCGAGTAATCACCTCTGATTCATTTCCCTACGAGCAAGCCCTGGGTACCAGAAAAAAAAATCTTCAAAGCCCTCCACAGCCGTTAGGAGGAGTTTCCGACCATAAGTGTGTTACCTAAAAATGCTTGTCTGAGCAGCCCCAACTTATCCGTGACGTGTTGACAGAGTTAAAGGATTCACCCTGTATGTTGTAGGCAAAATAGGCATTTTCGGGCATTTTGCCTAATGCCGGGGCGTTAAGCAAAATGCTGGCAAATAGCTTACCGCAGGTGCAAAAATCTAGTGTTGGTCTATTTGCCCGGTACAATCAGTCTCTTTGCTTAATACCTGGGCATTTTTTATCCTGGCAATTAGAAATGGCCTCATCGATTGAATTCAATGCTCGCTGGTAACATTGTTTGCAACCAATGCTTCCATCATCCAAATTGCATGGCCCAGAATTTGAGTCTCATCGTCAGTATGAGAATCAAGATTTTTCTGGGGGTGAAGCTCGGTCAAATTTAAAGAGTGAAGTTTAACTCTCCGGCAGAATATATTGAGTCATTATTTTGAATCAACTTTCATTCACTTTTACCCTCACGTAGTCTCTGTAAGAGCTTGTACCCTCACTGCGCTATCCTGTCCAAACCCAAACCAACATTCGACACCTCTTTAGTCCATAGGGAAACGTGAAGAGAGAGGTGGAACCAAGTAGGATACATTTCCGCAGTCGTGTCATTTTCCTAATTGGTTATCACTTCGAGACAGCGTGAAAGCTGGAAAACTAGATTGTGATGTGTGGACTGCGTTTGTGTTGATGCTCATTTTCCAAAGTTTCGCGGTTAACCCTTTCAGTCACAGCGAGACACCAGTGTCCCACCTAGACACTCGATTTTTTAACGCTTAAGAGCAGTTTGTTATCGATATCGTTGCGCTTTCTTGATCCCTGCCTTCCCAAGAATTGAATAAGTATTAAAAAAATAAGGTCTTACATAACTACTTCAAATAATTATTGCTAACAATTTAATATTATTAAAAGAATCGTTTTCAGAATAGATTCATGCCAAGACGAAATAATAGCTAAATAGGAGGGTTTTTGAGGTCGCAGATTACGAATTTGCTGTCAAATTTCTGAAATACAAAATGGGGGAATCAATATGGCCGCTAGAAAAAATCTGGAAATAGGGTCAGTTTTTCAGAAATTTGGTGTATAGGGGTTTTTGAGATGGCTGGTTTTGCAATTTTGACGCTGAATGGAAAAATTCGTGACTGAAAGAGTTAATTCGAAATTCGAGGTGAAATTTAAGCGGGGATTTCATATGCGTACCCACAGCACGATCTGGTGATGAACTGGAGAAAAGTTGATCGAAGACGTTGTCAGGTCGAGCTTTCCCGAGGTCCGTAGTCTCGCCGTCCGACGCAAGAAGCGCCGCGGCAACCACTTCGGGTTCTGGCTTGACATCGCCTCCGTCTGGAATATCACCCTCCGGAATTGGCCTCGAGTCACCCATGAGTTCACGGAGCTTTGCTCGCAGATAGTTTCGTCGTTTTTCACTCGCACATGACTTTACCGAAGGTCCAACCCCTACGTTCGGTTTTTCGAGACATGAAACAAGAAAGGTGGCGAATAAGTTCCTCTCTACGACGGACTTGTCCCAATTCCACGACGCCTGTCTCGTAAGATCGGACCGTTTCTACTCACGATCGTCGGGGCGATATAATTGACTCATCGTCACGGAAGCCGAATGGTAACCATCCTCGTCCTGCCACTGTGTCTTGCTCAGCTACAACGAATAAATGAAATAGGAATTTAAAAAACCGCTGCGTTTTGTAAGTAGCGATATCCATGCGTTTTGCCTTCGAAGGTTTCAAGGTCACTCGGTGGCCTAGCGGCCGAAAATTTCAGGTATTTTTAGGATTTTTTCTAAGCTTAAAATAATGAACAACGATTCTTAAACTTTGCAGGTACATTATAACACTCGTACCGCGGACAAAAAATGTTTATTGACATTTAAAAAATAATATTAATAGTAGTGCTAAATAGTACCCCCTTAAAAAATGGACCTGGGTGATGTGATGGATTTTAACTCTTCTATTTTTTTTGCTGCCGGATTCGTAATCAGCGACCCCGAAGACCCCTGAGTACCAATTTTTATCAAAAGCGGTGCAGAGGAAAAATGCGTGATGAAGGGGTTAAAAAAGAGTTTTGGAAACAAATTTATTTTTGGTAAAACTTCCGTTTAGGGGAGGCACCTCCGATCGCTTTCGGACCAAGTGTATTCGACGCGTTTTTTCACGGGTAACAACTTTTCCCAGAGAAAGAATTGGCGGTCTCGCCGAGGAACACGGATATTCAATGTTAGACATGTTCAAAACGTGTGGTCTGTAAATGTGTGCGAGGGTGCGCTTACTTTTCGTGTGTTGTTTTTCTCATTGAGAAAAACAACTATGACCTAGTGGTCATACCACTACCACAGCAACTACGTCACTACCACCACCACCACCACTACCACCAACACATCACATCACACCACACTACACCACGCCACACGACACCACACCACATCACACCACACCACACCGTAACACACAATACCACGCTACACCACACCACACCACACAACACCACACAACACCACACCACGCCACACCACACCACACCGTAACACACAATACCATGCTACGCCACACCACACCACACAACACCACACCACGCCACACCACACCACACTACGCCACACCACACCATACCACGCCACACCACACCACGCCACACCACACCACACCGTAACATACAATACCACGCAACACCACACCACACCACACAACACCACACCACGCCACACCACACCACACCACGCCACACCACACCACACCGTAACATACAATACCACGCTACACCACACCACACCACACAACACCACACCACGCCACACCACACCACACCGTAACACAGAATACCACGCTACGCCACACCACACCACACAACACCACACCACGCCACACCACACCACATCACGCCACACCACACCACACCACACAGTAACATACAATACCACGCTACACCACACCACACCACACCACACAACACCACACCACGCCACACCACACCACACCACGCCACACCACACCACACCACGCTACACCACACCACACCGTAACACACAATACCACGCTACACCACACCACACCACACCACGGAACGGAATCATGAAGCTACATTCACAATTGGCTTATTGTTAGTACTGTGGCACGGGTAGCGGTAGTGCGACGTGTATCGGTAGTGCCGAACTGGGTTCGCGTCAAATGGCGGGCAGAGTTGGTGGTTGGTGGTTGACCACACTACACTGTGATCGGTACCATACTGTGATGTGGTGTGGTGCGGTCTGGTGTGGTGTGGCGTGGCGTCGTGTCTGAATAAGTGCGAACAGATGTATTCATCTTTGACACCTTTGACATTGAATCTCTCTGTTCCTCGGCGAGACCGCCAATTCGGTCTTGGATGAAAGTTGGTCCCCGGCTGAAAACGCGTCGAATGCACTTGGTCCGAAAACGTTCGGAGGTGCCTCCCCTAAACGCAAGTTTTGTCTTATTTTCTACTCCTCTCGAGGTTTCACGCAAAATATCAGCTCGAAGCCCGAAGCGAGTATTTTTCACAACTTCTCCTTTGTGTCGATAGACGGTAAAATATTTTCGTAGACATGATTCGTATCTCATCTCGCAACCGTATTTCTATTCGAATAAAACGCTGAGCAATGTAAAGAAATAAAATGAAATAAGTTCCCTTGAACTTCGCGAGCCAAGCGAATCATTTGTCTTCAGCGCCAGAATGCCCGACTATGACAGACTGCTGAAGTTTGTTTGAAAATGTTTCGAAGTCGTCTTCTCGCGAAAAAATACGTAACAATTCTTCCATAGAAGTAGAATCAATGGAACGAAATAAGAAGACTAATCATAAATTATTCACTACAAGTATCGATTCCTAAGAAAACAAAAGAATGAAACCCATTGAGTTGGTTGGCAAAAACAACTTAATCGTAAATCTCAATGATCTCACGGTTTTCTCCAGAGCAAATATCTTCGCTGGCAGATCTCCAGAAGTCTTTTGTAGCGCAGTACTCGATGTACCGCAAGCGCCTTCTACCAATCGTGCTGGCTTACATTGGTTCTGACTTCTCGCTGGTCTCTTCTTCAGCGGTTTTCTCGTCGGCACGACTTCAGGCCTGTGGTGTTGAAAATACGTACATCAACACATTTTTGCAATGATCCATGTCCAAGCCTCGATTTTTTGCTTCGCATGAAAAGCTCCAAATATGAACCTCGTGAATTTTTTTTTAACTTTTTCCAATGGGCCAGTAATCATTTTTTCCTGTTGGCGGTAGAATAACGAACAAACTAATAAGGCATCAATTTTTTACTATCCACGAACAAAAGCACCAAACCGAAAACTACCAGAAATAAAAGCACCGTACACATTTTTTATTGGCAAACAGCGTTCATATTTTAAGTATGTAACCAGAAAAAATTATGGTGCTGAATACTACTCGATATATTAGTTAAGTCAAGGCATATGCAACTGTTGTCATGTTTCTGTCACACCTTGACATCTTGATTCTCACCTCGAAAAAAATGAGAATATAAATAAAAAATATGACTCTACCGAGCATTTGTAATTACAGCTCGTGAAGATTGCATGATTCAAAAATTCCCACAGCCAAAACTAAAGCGGGTGATATTACAACGACAATTAACAAACGTTACATGCCTTTGGAACACACTTTGTTGTTTAAAATAATTTATTTCACTCGGCACGCGATGGCAAAATAAATGGTTGGTTTGTAGGATTTGTTATTGTCATATCTTCGTTGTGACATCTTCGTTGTAATTCAAAAAAATTAAACATTTTTTCTTCTGACACTGAAAAAATTGGTTCTCAAGCATCTCTAAACAGTGCTCACCAAATTTGAGCTCTTGATATTAACAGGAAGATCCTCCTCGTACAGTTTTTCAGTTTTTCTTCAGTCACTTATAAAAAGAACCATATCTCGTTATTAATCAATCGTTGAATCAAATCTTTGTACATATTTTTTTAGGAAATTGAATGCTCTACAAACGAAGACTGATGTGTTTAAACGATTTCTCTAACCATTTGAAAGATATTCGAGACCAAAGTTTACGAATTTGTCAGAATTAAAAAAAAAAAATGTTGTCATTCAGTGAAAAATAATTATTGTGTCAAATGAGTATGACATGTTTTTCTAGGAAATTTAACGCTCCACAAAAAAGGTCCGATGTGTTTAATTGATTACTCCAACCTATCTACCATAAAAACATGTCACACTCATTTGACACAATAATTATTTTTCAATGAATGACAAAATTATTTTTTTAAAAATTCTGACAAAATCGTCAAACTTTGTTCCTGAAGATCTTTCAAATGGTCAGAGAAATCGCTCGAACACATCAGTCTTTTTTTGCAGAGAATTCAATTTCCTGCAAAAATATGTATAGAGATCTGACTAAACGATCGATTAATACCGAGATATTTTTTTTTATCAGGGACTGAAGGAAAAATGGAAAACTGCGTCGAGGAGGATCTTCCTATTAATATCAAGAGCTCAAATGTGGTGAGCACTTTCTAGAGGTGCCTGAGAGCCAATTTTTCAGTGTCGGAAAAAAAATATGCGATTTTTTGGAAATCAGCAAAATTGTCATAGTATGTTTACCCGCTGATCGTGCATTTTATAATAATTAGCGCGAATATTAAGTAAAACAAAATACGACATTTTCTGGTTTTAGTCATTGTGATAGCACTGAGTGTGGTGAAAAAATGTGTTATTGCTTTTATTCGAGAGAAAAATATTTTGTTGCTATTATTCGTTAAGGCCGTTGCTATGCGTCTCGATGAACCGCTGCCCCTGCGTATTATTCCGCGAACGCAGAACATGCTAATTGAAAGAAAAGTGCGCGAGGATTTGACGTTTCCGCAGCCTCATTTCGCACGATCTCATAGCGCACTCGGCAGAGAGTGATTTTCAAAGATCTGTACGCACATGCATGGTGGCGGTGTCGGTGGTGATTCTGATTCCGCCGCAGGACAAGTCAGAGTCGATTGTGTTGGCTCCAATATTTTTAAGCAGGGAGATTTTTTCCTAGGTTCCAAGGACCTGCAAGGTTTCCGGCTGGCTGGACCGTAAATGGAACTTTGTGATACCTGCTCTTGATTTATGTTCGAGATCGCGCTCCAGTCAGGAAAGAAGTGGTCCACGCGTACAGTTTCTCTGTAATCGTGCGAGTTCGAAAAATGCTGTTATTATTGTAACCACTCCGATCGCTGAAAATCTGATCCAGATGCCAAATACTGCCGGCTTACCTGTGCTTATTCGTCGAGTTCATCTGAGCGCCGGAACCACAGTTCACATTTCTGGAAAACAGCCTCCGATTGAATCATTTCAGCAAAAATGGAAAACGCAAATTTTATCGAACAATCTGCATTTGAATGCTCTGGATGATGTCGTGGTTACCACGGGAGCTAAGTATCTTGGCTTTAAGAGGGTAAGCCCTCCAGAGGCCAAAACAGAGTGACCTTGGGATTTTTTTTGTTGTTGTTGAAGAAACTAAACAACATGTTCAAGTTTGGTGAAAGAGTCTTCGTTATACGAGTATTGAACACGCTTTATAAATTATACCAGAGATCTATCAAACAAAATGGCGGCTTTCCAGCATTTCCCCGAGAACGTCGTTTTTCCTTAGCTACGTGACCAAAGCCATAACTGCTGCGATTTGAAAAACACGTTAATAAACCAAGAAAAAGTCGATAAAGCATGACAACAGCTTCGAGAGTACGTTGGCTTTTTTATATAGCCTATATCAAGCGTTATTAACAATTTTTGTGCGATTATTCCAGATTTTTTTTCAACAATACGCCATTTTTGCAAAAATCAATTTGAAAAAAAAATCCTTTGTGCTGTCAAAGCTGTTATCATACTTTACCGAATTTTTTTTTGACATCGCAGCAGTTGTGGGAAGAAAAAAAAACGCCCGGAAGCCGTCATGTTGTTGAGTAGGGTTCTGGTAAGAATTATAAATAGTGTTCAATTTTCGCATCATAAAGACATTGTTACCGAATTTATGTGGTTTAGTTATTTTGTAAAAAAAAGTACCAAAGTTTGCGCTATTCTTTTGTCTCTAGAGTCGGTTGCCCCATTAAATTGAATACTTTTTAACGGATCGTTATTTCTCCCGAGTGTTAGAAAACCTATCGAAATATTTGTCACTCCTGCGAATATGTTACGTATAATTATTAATTAATTAATTATTTATGTAACATGCAGCAGCGTATTACTGGCAGTGAGTATTTAGGGATGCGAGGTAATCAGAGAGTTGGAAAAAATGACCATTTTCACCCTCGAACACCACACTGGGTTACGGTAACCCAGTAGCCTCTCAAGTCATGCGTCAGTTCTAAACCGAATGCTGGGGCGGCGGCCGGTACTAAGGGGTAAAAAATGTAGGATTCCTACTACTGTATCCACCCCAACAGAGCTCTGGTACCTGCGCAGAGTGTCGTCAATTCTGCCTCTGGGTGCGTGCCACCCAGAGTGGATTTTACGTCAGAAAACCCGTGACACAGTGGACTATATAATTAACATATAATAACATTATTTCGTTGAATCATGTGTGATCCGTACACTGCGTTTACGAATTCGAGAGTCAATTTTCAACATTGAAATTTTCACGTCTCACGACGAACGTCGCAGTTTCGAAGTGCACAGTACTCGTAAGCTGGAGGTTGTCACTGGAAAATCACCCTAATTCACTTGCCCAAATAAATATATTCTTTCCGAACCAATCGAAATCTCAAGGCCTTCCGGTTACTATGCAATTGAACTTCCGTAAGTATTTTCATTAAGAAAATACGAATAAGAAAAAAAGGATTTCTTCCAGATATTTAAGCATTTCGCCTCAGTTTTTTTATGCACCTTGAGAACTATAAAATTCATGACAGTCTCCTTTGAAAATTCTTTCTCCTTACTGTTTGGCGTACCGATTAAAAAAAAAAACATTAAATCGGTGCATTAGTCAAAAACGGTGGGTTACCGTGTTTACGGGTGGACCAGATTGTGTTGCTGTGGTGTTTGAGGGTTAAATCATTTTTCTTGGCCTCAGTTAAATTTATTTTATAAAACAAATGATACAAAGTCATTACATAATGTTTTAACTATGTTCTACCAGAATGTAAAAAAAATTATCGTATATCAAGTTGTGGCCATGTTTGTTGGGCTCCGTCCTGCTTTGCACTGATCATCATACGATTTTAATGGATCGTTTAAACCGAACAAAACGACAAAAAAAACATGATCAGCTTAATAGCTGATGTAGGGTCGAATCGAAGAATTTTTTAAGAATTATGATCTGTACGTTTCATATGCAATTAACTCGGGCGTTCTTCCTCGAAAATATGCGCGTGAACAATCAGAGGCTTCCATTTTGTTTATTGAAAAAAAAAAAAACTATTAAACTAATAATTATTGTTGGTTTCATTAACTTTATATGATCCGGTAAAGTGTGACGACGATCACCGCAAAACGTGACTTGTAGAACGGGGCCCTCAAAGATGGCAATAATTTGATCAACAATGATTTTTTTTTTCGAATTTTGACGAAGTGAAGTTGAAAAATAATATGAAGTCTTCGTATCATTTGTTTTGTAAGATGAATCGAGCTACTGCAAAAAAATATTAGATGTAGCCGTTTTGTCATCTCTCCGACTACTCCTAACCACTTAGCTGCCTGCCAAATCATGTTTTGGATTGAGAGAAACTGGACGAAGATGTATTTCTATGACATGTTCCGTAGGATGTTCAATTACATTCAAACTTCCCACGAAACGGATGCGGAAATGACCATTGTACCGAACCGGAATATAACGGTCCAGAGGTGGCAAACTAACTAAGTACTCTTATCGTGCTTACATTTGCAAAAGGGTTGCTCGCGAGCTACTCGGAAATAAATCATCGCCGTGATACGAAAATGATTGAAATGAGCTCCTCGTTTACAGTTTTCTCTGACAATTTTTTTCGCGAATAATCGTGACTCGTTCCTATGGCGAGGTTAGTTGATTGCGGAGAAAACAGCGAGCTATAGCCTACTTCGGACACCTCCTCTTATTCAGAATTCGTTGAGGACTTCCGCCAGGAAACACCGGTGAATTCTTGCAGTTGCATTCTCCGCGAGTGCTCCTCGATGGGTCGCATTTACACGGCATGATCCGTGCGTCTCCTTCGATTTGGGAGAAAAAAAATCTCGTTTGTGAAAATGACTTCAAATTTGACGGCAGGCGCGTGGGAATCGCGCGAATGAAGAAATGACGAGCTAAGATTGAGAGAATGAACATCGCCTGCTGCAGCACGACGTCGTACGAGGCAAAATAAAAACGCCATGATTCAAAACAAGACCAGAGCTCGATCCGAGCGGCTCTTGCTATATCTTGCTCAGGACATGGTGGGTAGGACAGTGACACAAAATTTGCACGGATTCCTACAAAGCTCAATTTATTGTTCCAAAATGACAAGTAAAAAAATTAGAGTCCAGCATCTCGATGTGGTTGCCTCAACAATTGAATAAACGTGTAAATAATTTACGAGTAAATGCCTTATACCTATGACCTTGAAACTTGAAAGGGTGTTTGTCGACAAGTGAAAATGTAGAACGACGAAAGACTGCGTTACGATCAACGTTGTACCACCCACGCAAGTGTAAAAAAATCTATTCGATCACCTTATTCCTACAAGGCTGATTTTTTTTCTCGCATTATTTGGATAATAAGTAGGGGAGAACTATTTGAATAATTCGAACCTAATGATACTTATTTCGTTGTTTTTCAAATACTCAGTAGACTTGATCTTGGAGAATAAGTAGGGGGGAACTATTTGAATAATTCGAACCTATTGATACTTATTTCGTTGTTTTTCAAATACTCAGTAAACTTGACCTTGGATAATAAGTAGGGGAGAACTATTTGAATAATTCGAACCTACTGATACTTATTTCGTTATTTTTCAAATACTCAGTAAACTTGATCTTGGTTAATAAGTAGGGGAGAACTATTTGAATAATTCGAACCTACTGATACTTATTTCGTTGTTTTTCAAATACTCAGTAAACTTGACCTCGGATAATAAGTAGGGAGAACTATTTGAATAATTCGAACCTACTGATAAATAAGCGCAAAATTGTGGAATAAATTAAACCAATCGCCAACAAATTCTTTCGTACACGTTTAACATACAGATTCACAGAGACTTAACTTGGGTGTATGCAGATGCTAGCAATGGACGCGGAATTCGGTTCTACCTCAAAGATTGCAAAAATACAATAATTAAATCCGGAGTAATGGTGTTATTTTCTTTGTCGACTTGATATGACCCTGCAAATTTGACCTCTTCCGGTGAATCTGACCGTCGTTATGGTGGAAGTAGATTGATCTTTCCACACGAGGTCGAGTTCTTGTCGCGTGTTCGTAGCTGCTTTAAAAAAGAGCTTGCGCGTACGAACGACAGCTTTTAAGAAAAACGAGCTGGGTCTAGTTGGACCGTGGTTTCCGGCGCGGGAGAGGCGACACATTAATTGCCAATACCCCGAATTAGCGATCTCATGCTCGCATTCCCAGGAACCGCTGATCCCTACTTGGTATTCATGGATCAATTGTCTTCCTTCAACCAGGATCGATCGACTTACCCACGTATGAAGAGAATTCGCATTCTCACAGGTTCGTGAACGTGAAAAAATGTGGCTTCGAATTGAAGACGTAATTTTATCCCCGCGAAAACGAAGCAAAGAAGCGTAATCACGTAAGAGAAAGCATCAACCCTTGGCGTAGCAGAAACCCGGTGCCCCGATTCCTTCACCCAGCTCCGCGTGACCCAGATAATACGTACGTGCAGTTCCCAACCCGGCGAAAAATGTTGCATCGTTGAAGTACGGTAAAAGTGTTACTTCAAAGAAGTCAGGCAAATGACTGCAGTCCACACTTTAGATCCAAACAATCTTGTCGCCTCTATTTTACATTCGTCGACGCTCCTCTTCAAACCCGTATTTCACAAATTACTTTCCTACTTGATTCCCTTTTTTTTTTGACAAACCGTTCCAAAAACCGTAAACTATGGATCGACTTCAAATTTTGTGCCAGACTTCTCTTGCACGCTCCGAGACAATGTCTAGAAGGGTTTTCAGCCAGCCTTAATATTTGCGGAGTTGTCGAATTTTTAAAGAAATTTTCTTTACAACGCGCCACAACACTCGAACGCGCGCGCACAGACGATCTCGATACACCACTATTTTGTCGCGCGGATATTTTGTCGGCGGACATTCTATCGCGGATATTGCGCTACCGTAAATCACTTCGTTGAATGGTGCTCACGCGCAAAACATTAAATCGTCTTCCAGATGGATGTTACTTCCTTGCAACTTTAGCGCATAGTTATCATTACTCTTGCACCCTGTGAAAATTCGATACTTTGGATCCCGTTTGTCACGTACTTACGGTTGCTTACTTCAGAAGCGTAGAGAACGCTCATCGCGCTGCGTTTTTTTGTTGTTGCAATTTTGATGAAATAAATACAAACATAACATAATAACTCGACATCATTTTTTTTACAAAATAAATTGAGCTGCCGCCAAAAAAAATTATTTGAAATACTCACTTCTTCAGCCCTCTCCTCTTCACCCCTGTCCTCTTAATATTACTCTCAGCTAAGTCTTCTCTAAATCTGCTGAGAATCATTTTATTTTGTTTTGTACCAACTAATTTTTGGTAAAATCGTGAGCGATTGAACGCAATCGGGGAAACTTGACGTTACATTACTATTTGACAGCAGAGTGGCGGCAGTGTTTGGCCGTTATCCATCGCGTGGACTGAAACAGGCAAATCGTACTCGCACAATTCTGTCCTCGACGATAAATTTGGAGCATCTACAATAATGGAGTATCTATCATTCCTCGTTTTTTGCTAGGTATTTACTTCAAGATCTCTGCTCGATGATATATTCTATGTGATACACAGATTCACCTCTTAATTAGGTCGTTGCTGATCGTTATCCGAGAAAAAAGATTATACAAAATCCTCACTCCATGTAGGCGAGTCGTTTTTGTACCTAAAAAAGGTACTAAAAAAGTATAGGTAAGACGTTTTCAAACCTACTAATTCAAAAGGAATTTTTCAAAAAATATGTTATAATTTATATATTTCATTTTACAGCATTTGCCAAGAACACCGAGTTAACCTCTGTCTCTAATGTTGATGAAAACGCTCTTTTTGTAACGAAATTGTATTGTTTTTAACGTCAATAAATGTTATGTTAACTGCAATAACATGAACGAATTAAAAGAAAAAAAAATTCTCTTACGTTGAGTGCTTCTTTCTCTTTAATACCTCGTTCTGACCTGGCTATGTTCCCATAGTTGAATAGGATATCCGGTTTAATCACACGCTAGTGTTGTATTTTTTTTTCCTTAAGGAGCAACCTCTTCGCTCGAAATAACTGTCTTTTATTTTTCTTTACTAGAATTTGAAAAAGCGCTTTTTCCGCACATTGCTCGATATTCGATGAAGTATTTTTTGTATATGCAACAATATCTGAAAAAATCCTATTTGCACTTGAAAAGGACATTCTAAGGATCCGCAATAAATTTTTCAGATTTTTCTATTCATAATTGTGGGCGTGGTAGCGCGCCGCCGAAAACCACCCCGATACATGGAATTAGGGTGCCGAAAACACCTACTTGGAGTGAGGGTTTTGTACAATTCTATACGAAATCCCAAACAACTATATATTATTTCATATGATTATATGTAAATGACAAAGCGTTGGGGTTTAATATGGCTGGGATATAAAACGCGAATTAGGATATGGGGCGGGTATTGGTGAGGGGGCTGCAATATTGATCGACGTTTTCACCACCACGGGAAACTGCCTCCCAAATTACTGCCCCGGACGCGAACAGGAGGCCGATGTGGTAATCTCGAAAGGAAAGCAATAAAACTATTGAAACTATTCAATTACGTTCGTTGCATTGTTCCATTTTCGAACAACGAGATCCAGACGCCTTTGTCGTGCCAATAATAACTTAGTGCACCAGCTTGCAATTTATTTTCATAACTCGTTAGTTGTTTAAGATTTATTTTCCCGATTGCAATCGACGAGAATTAAAAATAAGTCAGTAAATGTCGGGGGAAGTGTGACTTTTTAATTGTTCAACATTTGTCCACAATTTTCGGATGTTCCTACTGCGCAGAGCGGTGAACTTATCGTTATTTTTCAAATCGCTTGAAACGTCATAATTTTTTAGCTGAAGTTGGGGATTTTTTTTTCTCCAGATTTTGTACGTGTCTTTTTTCCTAATTTCTGATGATTCCTCGGTGACAAAGTTGTGATATTCGTTGAAGATCGCGATTATGGAATTGTTATGATTTTTTCCGAAATCATCTCCCCTCTGGTGTTGATTATCTGGGTTTTTTCCTTTCAACATCTCGCAAGCTGTTCACGATCGATTGTTCAATAATGAATTGTATCCTCGTTGATTTGTCACATATCTGATGGTTTGTTCAGGTCAATTTCATATATCTGGTTCAAAAACGAAAGCTGACAAATTTATTGGTTTCCGGATCTTAGAATTCATGAAATTTCGAAGAGCTTAAAAGAAAAATGATGGCTGCACGACAGAAGAAAATGACGCGTGACGGAAATGGTTTCCATTTATGGTTAGTACTATCGTTTTCGCAGCAAACTAATTTCAAAGTTTGCTAATCGTGAGGATTGGGTGTGCAGAGCTTGTGGAATTCGAAAAATTAGATTCGTAGCTCATTTTAATGCTGTCAATTGTTCGTCGTATTTGGACGATCGTGAACATAGAAACTAGAGTAAAGGAGTAGACATAAGATAAGAGAATACGTAGTACCAGGGTACTGAAAATCTGCTCTTCCATTAGTTCTGTGTTCTATCACGAGCATCGCAGAGTTCTGGAAGATCCACCAACGAAATATCCATCTTTCCCATTTTTATCATGGCCTCCTGCCTTACATACATACAAGACTTGAATTGCTTGTACCGCAGGGTCACCCAGGGTTGGTAGCGCACCATGTTCCGTGTGGTTGGCTGCCGAAGGGGAGGAAAAATGTGTGGATAGAGGTGCGCTCAACACTTTTAAAAAAATGTTCATTCTCGTAACCCACTTATAACTAATTCCCTAACCCAGTACCTAACCTTATTCCGATACTCAACCTTCCCATTCCTTATCACACCCCAATACCCGTGGAAATTATGGAAGTGCCGGAAATTCCCACAGGTACGGCGAGATTCTGTACCGTAATGAGTATGGATGATCCTACTCTAGAGGATGAAGAAATACTTGGCATTGCAGTATCCTACGATGGCACCTGGCACAAACGCGGTTTTACACTAATATACGGCGGAGCAATAGTCATGGACATTCACACCGCAGTGACAATTGATTCCCAAGTTCGCGCAAAATTCTACCCAATGTTGGACTTGACTGCAGCAGAACTAAATACTGAAATACGTGAATTTGCATCATGGCCAGAAAGCCACCAAACAAGTAGAGAATATACAGTAGAGCGTCAGCTATCCAAACTAATTGGGCTATGGCACCATTCGGATAATCGAAAATTCGGGTAACCGAACAGTGTAAAAAAACCTGATTTGTTAGATAGCACGAATTTGAAAAAGTTGTTTAAAAAAAACGAGTTTTAAGACTGAAATTGAGTAAATAGGGTGGTCGTTAATGTAGTCATTTTGGAATCTGATCCATAGCTGAACCTGAGCGAAATGCACTTTTCGTATTTTACCAACTAATTAAAGACATGTTCGTCGTCCTGAGTAGTTGAAGCCTCACCTATTTTTTTTTCATATATTTGCATGTATACATGGAACTTCGGTGTGGTTTTTAGATTTTTAAATGATTTACAAGATGCCTAAATAATTAGCTACAAAAAATGAACTAAAAGGCGTCGCCCTTTAAAACAGATAATATTTTCTGGGGGGGCGTCAGAAAAGGCCCACGCGCCGTCTGGGCCCAAACTGGCGCGCGCAAGAAAGGCGCCGAAATTTTGGGTGCAGACGGGGGGCGCACCTTTTCTGACGCCCCACCAGCTAAGAGGTGACAAATGATTACGAAAATTGTTATCGCATCGATATAATATAATAGAGCAGTAAATTTTGCTGCAGGTATGCTATGCAGTGCAAGCTCGCGATGTCGCGCTACTATGCTTGTACAATGCAACTACCTGTTATTCGAAAAAACCAAAATGTGAATTCATAAATTATCTTTGGGATGATTGAGATCTCGGCCAAACTGGATCAACAGTCGGATGCTAACGTTTCGGATATACCAAATCACCAGTCTGATAATTGACGTTCCACGTTAATGCAAACTCCGATGGGTCATCCGTGGCCACGGAGACAAAGGCAGGGAACATTTATCCCACAGATCCGCCGAGGAAAAAAAATGAGACACACGACTGTATTGTTCGACGTCGACGTTCATGTTGGCTCAAAATGACGCATCCTCTTCCCCATGGCCGGGTCTCTTCAGGAAACGGTAGCACCCTCGAAGTTCGCTCGTTATCTTCGATTCGGATTGATGCCAGGAGCCTGCGATGTTCGCGCAAGCTTTTATAATAAGACACTCTGTATACGCGCACCGACGCATCTCGGGACTACATCGCCAACGAAGCATTCGCGAAAGAAATGTTTCAGGTCAACGTTGTTTGGCTGAGAAGAGACGGGAGACGAGTATTATTTATTCACAATTTGATGGACGCTCTCATCGGAAATTCAGCTTGTGTGCTGCGTTCAGGATACCCTCGAGAATCCTCGAGACGGAGAGTTGTTGACAGCTAACAGTAGCGCGAAAACAGTAGCTTCGACGCTACCTGTCGCAGAAGGGCATCCTGCGAGTTTCAAAGTACCCCGAAAAAGTTTCAGGACTCACGGTTCTCGATGATGTATGGGCGAATGATGGTGATTAACCCTTAACCAACACACTGGGGTCGTTCGTCACCGGGCCTTATTGCCTTATACTTTTCAAACCCCTCTGCCCCCCCTAATGTTTGGAAACCGGGTCCATAGTGCCATCTAGTTATAGTAGGAGAGTTGCTCTTTCGCTTACAGGGAACATCGCCAAGTGTCCCCCTCCGATTTGAACGAAGCTTTGGGAGATTGTAGAGGGGGTGAAAATATTTGACACGTGTTTTTTTATATCCGCGGAACTCCACCCTAAGGGGGTGCAATCAACCCCTAAACATCGCAGATCTCGCTATTCCGTAGCTAGCGTAAGACAAAGGTCCGAAGATTTTTGGCCGTCAAGGTGGTACTAGGGAGTTTTTGGGGTCGCTGATTTCGGATTTAACGTGGAAATCCGAAAATTCAGATTGGCTGATCCAAAATGGCGGACCAACTTCCTCCCAAATGGTCGGAATTGCTTCAGATTCGGTGTCCCCGTGTTTTTGGGGACGCTGATTACGAATTTGATGACCATATCGAAAAAATACGAATAAATGATCCTGCAAATTGAAAACAATCTCGGGACCGAAGAAAAAACGACGATATTTGAAATGCGTTGCTAATTCATGGATAACTTATTTTTGGCTATTGTTTTATTCGCTTTCACGATATAATGGCATGCCGGAATAGATAGATAATCGCATGAGTATTTGAATCGTGTTGTCTTCTATTGGGATTGGGTTTTGAAGTGATCAATATTGGGTATATATGTATTGTATTACGTATTTGTATACTTATGTTACATCTGTATATTTGCGGTTGTCGAGTTTATAATGATAACGAGGCGCTAGTTCTTTTCAATTTGGTTGCGTATGATGCAGAAAGATTTTCGAATTGTTGGGCGAAACTCATATAAGATGACTCGAGGTGCAGAGGACCTTGAAATTGAACCGCTCAATTTATGCTTGGTTGATAAGATAAAACGTAGATAAGATAGAATATGATATCGGTAAACATATGTACTATCCACGTTGTTCTTCAACAAACATGTTCACTCGTGGTTATCAGCACGACCAAAAATCATAAATTAATCATATCACATTTTTGTCATCTTCAAAAATACCTATTTGTCTACTGCTCTCCATTTGCCATTCTGAATTATCCAATTTCAACCCCAGATTCGTGATCAGCGACCCCAAAAACCCGAGGACACCGAATCTGAAGCAATTCGCACCATCTGGAAGGAAGTTGGTCCGTCATTTTGGGTCAGCCATTTTGAATTTTTGGATTCCGACCTCAAATCCAAAATCAGCGACCCCAAAAACCCCTAGTACCACCTTGTCGGCCAAAGATCTTCGGACGTTTGTCTTACGCTAGCTACGGAATAGCGAAATCTGCGATTTTTAGGGGTTAATTACACCCCCTTGGACTGGAGATCCGCAGATATAAAAAAATACGTGTCCAATATTTTCACCCCCTCTACAATTTCCCAAAGTTTCGTTCAAATCGGAGGGGGACACTTGGCGATGTTTCCTTGTTAGTATAGTTTCCGGTGAGTCAAGTGCCTCAGTCTGTCCGTAACACCCAAGTGAATTGGAGCGGGGTCGTCAGCGCCCCCAGAGTGTCAGCTATAGTTGAAAAACTGTCATTGTACCTGATCAGAACGTATCCTACTGAAAAAGTACAACGACAGGGTCACTTTGACGTTAAAGTCGGCATTGCCGGGATTCTGGGCCTCGACGTTCGCAAAGAAGGAGAATATGAACGAGTGAAACAAATGAGGGTTGCGCAAGTTGTCGGCGCCCCATTAGCGATGATCACCGTTTATCTTTTTGTAATGCTTGATTTATTTTTGTGAACTTTCAGTATTAAACTTTTCAGTATTAAATTCTGATATTCGTTCTTAAAAATAAATACCTTTTTTCAGCGGGTACTATAACAATATTTTTTTACATCAAGCAATATGTTTCGACACAATGCTGGTGAAATTTGAGCGTCCAATTCGCAAAATTGAAAAAGTTATGGATTTTTAAGCAAAACTGGTCATTTTTCGGAGTTTTTTGCAAATTATATTTTTTGTAACAAATAAATTGGAAAATTTTTGCATCGCAGTCGTATTGTCTCAAAAAGGGTTAGTTAACGTACAACTGTGACTTTTGTTAAGATAAAAAACAGCCTAGTTCATTAAGAATAGATGACTATGTGGCTGGGGTCACAAACGTCCCAGTGTGTCAGCTGTGATTGGCGCCAGAAGCGCGTCGGTGAGGTTTCAAATAGCGGATTAATCTAGACTGAATTGGATGAACACGGACAGATGCGTGATCGAGGGCCATGCCGAGACGAATCAGTTAAACAAGAGTCCAATTTAATACTAAAATTTATGAATCTACTTTTGAAGATGCTCGTTGACGATGAATCAGATCATTTAAGTGGCCAGTACCTATGGTAGGTTGGGAATCATTTGGCAGAGTCAAACGCAGGTGTGCAAAATAATTTTTGTTGTAAAGATGTTTTACCGAAGTATTAATGTTTGTAATAGTGGTCTGAACGTAATCTGAAATTATTTACGGAAGTAACGTGTAAATTTATGTACTTATTTTTATTGCTAACTCATCCACGCCGTAATATACGGCCCGAGGGATAACACTGCAGGGATAACCGCTTCACACTAATAACAGACACAGATTGACTAGATGACACAGAAATATAAGAGAGAAGCATTTGAATTAAATATGTTTCTAGATAATGCAAGACCGACACAGGATTAATTTATTTGAATGTGACTCTAAGGCAGAATTCAATTATAAATATAGAAAAAGATACTCAGTGTCATCGAGGTCGATGGACAAGGTTTGTAGACCCAAGCTGCTTGTCCTCGCGTCGTTCAGAGGATCTTAAATCTTGAATATCAACGAGTGGGACAATTGTAAATAAAAAAAAAAAGTTTATCTTGACGCAGACACTCGATCATAAGAGTAAAATATAACATATAAAACAATGACAAAGATATAGATGTAGATAAATGACAAGACTAAATCCGGGCATCCCCGTCTCTACTGTCGGATAGTTCGAGCTCGAATGCCGATTGCCGAACTTCACCTGAGAGTGCGGACCCAGGTGGGGTTGTATGACACATCACATATACATATGCGCATCGTAACTCGTTGGTGTCATGTGACTTGAAGTGTTACAAATGGTCAACCTTAGGTTTAGTAGATACAGGTGACAGTCTGTTCGAATGAAAAGTCTGCGAACACGGAAACGGAATCATAGATTTTAATTTTTTATTATCCAATGAGAATTAAAATAGTGTGTGTTAACATAAATAAATAAAACGCATCTTTAACAACAACAAAAAATGTCTGCCCTCAAACAGAGCGCACATTCTGTTTTTTGACTTATCGTTAGATTAGAGAGAGATGGATCCAGTCTGCTTGTTGCGGGATAACAAAGACAGTTACAGCACGGTTAATTGAAAAGTATTGCTCAAATTTATAAAACAGTGACAAACAATATGATAATGCAGTTTTATTTTCATGTTAAATATCTTAGACGCGGTAGGTAATTGTAGAAGTGAAAAAAAAATTGGGACGTGATGTGTGTAATTAACGTGATGTATCTGCATACATAGATGTGTCGCAGGAAAACGATGAAAGCAGAAATTTGATCAAATTCCTTCAAGATGTTAAAATAACAACCCTGTGGCGTGATTTCCTTTAAGTAAGTGTGATTTGATCAAATTCCTCAACTGTTTCGGTTAAAAAATAAAATATCGAGCTATTCCCAAATAAGAGCTATAAAAAAATGTCCTCAAATAACAGCACCAAACTCAATTCTATTACAAACAGTACAAATTTACCAACAAAACGTTGTATCTGGTGTTATCTAGCAGGTACATCTCACAGTCTACACGCGTCTACATATTTTTGTATTAAAATATATCTTTATTAATACTTAGAATAAAATAATGTGGGTAAGTTTTTTTTTTTTGAAACATATGTAACATAAATCGTTGTTTGTCGATAAAAGAAGGTGTTTTTATTTGTGGAAATTTTGGACCGATACGTATCATGTTTTTGGGAGCAGGGGGGGGGGGGATCTTTGAATGCACCGAGTGCGAGGAACTTTGGCTTTGGAAACACTGTGACAATCCGTAGAACCAATTTTTCACCGAGCTTACACCAAACTCAAGTGCAGGTGAACGGTGCTTCGATGAAATTCGAATGTTTTGGATCGACCGAAGGAAAATTGTCAGACTTCGGAAACAGGTTCTACGAATCTGCAGTCCGATTTCATTGGGACTTTGAACGCGCACGTATTCTCGAGCGAGAACGAGGTGTCCCTTTGATTTCTGGGAGCAGCGTAATTATAGAGTAATTAGGCGACTCGTGATATTCATTGGTTTTGGAATTAGTCATTTTCCAATTAGTATCTATTCCAAGTTTGCTTGATCATGTCCGCGGCCTTTTCGCCGATCATGAAACTGGGGGCGTTTGTGTGGGCACTCCAGGATTTCGGGATGATCGAAGGGTCGGCCACCCGCAGGAAATCGATACCGTGGACTCGGAGCTCCGGGTCGACCACGGCTTCCGGATCACTTTTCGGTCCCATTTTGCATGTCCCGACCTTGAATGAACGAGAATAGAATTACACGCCTCTCGTTTCGCCAGCTATGTCTTGCTCTTGACGGTGGTATTTTTCAACATCTGTACACAGCTCTGGTACTCTGATGCTCTGACATATCACACGTATCGCAGAGAGAGTTTGGAGTAATAAAATATCGCGGAAGCGACGTCCGGGAAGTTAGCACCGCAATTTTGGAATTTCGTAATTTGGACGCTTGTTCCAGATTGTTCTAGGTTTGTTCCAAAACATTATTGCGATAACATGATTGCTTTTTGAGAAAAACAACAAAAACGGTTTTTCCGGATAGCAACAGAGTTTTGGAATTTGGTAATTTTGACGCTTGTTCCAGATTGTTCTAGGTTTGTTCTAAATTGTTCCAAAACATTATTGCGATAGCATTATTAGTTTTTGAGAAAAACAACCCTTGAATAACTTGGAACAACCGTCGGAATTACCAAATTCCAAAACTCTGTTGCGCTATCCAGAAAAACCGTTTTTGTTGTTTTTCTCAAAGAGTAATCATGCTATCGCAATAATGTTTTTAAACAATTTAGAACAAACCTAGAACAACCTGGAACAACCATCAAAATTTTCAAATTCCAAAAGTGCGATGGTACCCCAAAAATTCGTTTCTCTTGTTTTTCTCAAAAAGTAATCATGCTATTGCAATAATGTTCTGAAATAATTTAGAACAAACCTAGAGAAACCTGAAACAACCGTCAAAATGTTCAAAGTCCAAAAGTGCGATGCTACCCCAAAAATTCGTTTCTATTGTTTTTCTCAAAAAGTAGTCATGCTATCGCAATAATGTTCTGAAACAATTTAGAACAAACCTAGAACAACCTGGAACAACCGTCAAAATTACGAAATTCCAAAATTGCGATGCTAATTTCCCGGACATGGAAGCGACGACACGCACGCGACCTCCCTGTACCTACCAGAATTTATTTTTTTTGTTTTAACTCGAAACTATTCGTTGTACAAAAAAAAAAACGTTCCTGAAAAGGTTGTGCACTTTTGAATAAGGAATATTTCAGTTGGAACAAAAATGTATGATTCCATTTAAAGAAATTGGTCCATCCTCCACAGCATCACCAATTATGATGCTGGACCCCACAAAACAAATTCTTTGTGTGTCCCCCTCTGAGCCGGACAACTTTTGTGGGACACCGTTTCCAATTGAAACGTTAGATCGACTGAAAACGTAAGACGTACTTTAAATTGGGATACCCAGTAGACGCCAAAGAGAAAGCTGTGGGATCCTGCAGCAATCATAAAAGCTATTGAAGCTGTATGAACGAGATTTGTCCGTATAACTTGCCTGGAGGATTAGAATTACGTAAACCATACCAATGATTGATTAGATATTACAATGCCGAGTAGACATTTTTCACAATAATTATCATTGTCCGATCTCAATATCGTCCTTGGGACAGAATTAGGTGTCCAAACAATGTTCTTAGAATTTGTACGCTTTTGTAAAAGCCATCTCTATAGAATTCGTTACAAAGTAAAAGAGTTTTTGGATTATTTTCAATAATGGAGGAGCGTTAAGCGCGATGTTTGACGGTTTACTCGTTGATAGGTCTGATTTCACAATTTTTTAAGATACAAGGACGGTGTACATATATGTCTCAAGGACGGTGTATACAGGGTGAATCCTTTAACTCTGTCAACACGTCACGGGTATGTTGGGGCTGCTCAGACAAGCATTTTCAGGTAACACACTTATGGTCGGAAACTCCTCCTAACGGCTGTGGAGGGCTTTGAAGATTTTTTTTCTGGTACCCAGGGCTTGCTCGTAGGGAAATGAATCAGAGGTGATTACTCGCGACCCAACGTTTCATTCGGGCGTGATCGATTTACAAATTTGTTACGTGATATCAACAAAATGATAAACTTTGAAGAAGTTTTATAACAATGAAAAAAACTAACAAAAACAATTCTTGTGGTACGGAAATTTCACATTATTAAACTGATCTTTCACAATCGATGTTCAAAGTGTCCGCCACCTTGAAGAAGACACTCCGTGGAACGTCTAGTCATTTCCTCGGGTATTCTAGCGAGCTCGTCTCGAACGACATCACTTGCAGCCATAATCCTTGCCACCAAATCCATCTCCGTGGCTACAGGTCTACCGTTTTCGGGGTACACCAGATCTTTCATTCTGCCCCAAAAATAAAAATCCAAGGGATTCAGATCCGGGGACCTAGCAGGCCATGCAATGAGCCCACCTCTTCCAATCCATCTACCTGGGTACTTCTCGTCGAGGTACTCCCGCACAACGAGATTGTAGTGGCATGGTGCCCCATCATGTTGTAACCACATTCCGTGGCGAATTCCAAGAGGAACATCCTCAAGTAATTGTGCTAGACTTCGACTCAAAAATGCTCGGTACACAAAAATGCTCCTGCACAGCCGTTAGGAGGAGTTTCCGACCATAAGTGTGTTACCTGAAAATGCTTGTCTGAGCAGCCCCAACATACCCGTGACGTGTTGACAGAGTTAAAGGATTCACCCTGTATGTCTCAAGGACGGTGTATATAATTTGTATTTCTCAGGAAAGGCTTTCCATCCACGAAATTAGGTATAGAATCATTGGGAACGGTACCTGATGATGGATGGTTACCGAAAGCATGCGGAGAGCACATTCCCAATAAAGGTCGGTTCCAAACTCGATGTGGGCGCATTTCGGTAAGGGTGTCTTGTGCAGACGAGCCCCGAGAGGCTTGAGAGCTTCGGTCTCGGCGAGACGAATGGCTTCCTTGATTCCCTCGATCATGACCTTCGCGTCGTTACCTCGGGTATAATAATTGCCATAGAACCTCGGCCAATCGAAGGGATTGCGACTCTTCAACAGTATTTCTCCTCTGCTCTCTGGATGCAAGAGCACCGGGATGATGGACATGCTACTTTTGTAGTCGATCTCTCGCCACACGGCGTTGTAAGTCTCGTCGTCGATGTTGAACGTCTTCCTGACGAACATTCCTGCGTCCGTATTCATGGAGCCGCTCAACATCATCAACTCTATGTCCGGTTGATCGCCGGGACTTCGGTTGTACTTTGTTCTGTAGTAGCCGAGGGCCTCGGTGCCACCGGGAACGGTGAACGGCCCTTGCCCTACCGAGCAGAACGATCAACGTGAAAAGTCTACCGCTCAACTAGGAAGGAAGGACACATCAATCGAACACCACGCCTCGAATTGGCCGAACCGGTTTTCTGCTCGTGTAACCTCGTTGTGACTTTGTAACTGATCGAACATCGGTCGTTCCGTTTATTCAGGGTAAACGAGATTCACCTACTTATTTCGAAGCAGTTTCGAGTTGACCTCGTTACCCAGCACCGGACTACGACTACTCGAGACTAAATCTCGAAAGGTCCTCTCAAGGGTAGAGAAAACGCAAATTTTTGCAAAAAGAGGAGAATACCTGATCAAAATCACTTTATACGTAGTTTTCAAGATGAATGTTATGGCCCACCTCACTCGTATGTGCGGAATACGTACTTTGTGTTGAAAAATTGAATGATCCTGAAGTGAATTCGTTTCAACGCATATGCAGCAAAAACTGAATAAATACCGAATGGCGAAGTCTTGACTGTGCTGATTTTTTTAACGAAGAAGAAGATTCGTGGGTGCAGCAGTCACGTTGTAATTACTTTTGGCCTTATTTCAGACGTCGTTTCGGAGGCTCCACAGGCCGCCATTATCAAGTCTAAACATAAGGAATTTCGTACATACATTCCAACACTAGAACAATCAAACGCGATGTACAAGCTTGATTGCTTGGCTAGCGAATCACGTTACATCGGACAAACTGTACAACACTTGAGCAAAAGACTTTACAACTGCACGTATAATATTAAAACCTAACAGTTACACAGTTCAGCCCTCAGAGAACATGCGTTAACGTCAGAACCTAACTTTGAATTTGACAACACCGTAATTCTGGCCAAAGAAGCAACTCTTAAAAAAAGGCTGATCAAAGAAGTGTTACACGTAAGACGCAGTCAAACAATCAATTCAAGGACTGACAGAGATAATCTAAGTAACCTAGCTGTGCCTCTCGTACATCAATTTCCTGTGCAAAACTTAATTTTGGTAACTTCTTATTACAGTCGTAATCTCTCTTGACATTTGAATTTCGCACCATGTGACAGTTGCCTTCCATGTTCTGAGACACACTGACACACGAATACCCAACGTAATTTGAGGTATCAACCTAGCATTATCTGTCATTCGTACTGGTCATTAAGTTGGTACATGACCATTATGTTTGCTCCATCAACTCAAACCGATCTCTTTGCCGCGGATCCTCGGCATGTCAACCCCATAAATATGAGTGGAGAGCAGCTTAGGGATGATTATTATCCTTATTGTTACCACCTGTTGAAAATTTATTCGACTAACTAATTACGTTTACAAACCAGCTGACAATTGTTCAATTACTTACAATTAGTACCACGTGTACCTGCGAATCACTTTACCTCACTCATAAAAACGAGGCACCGGTATGATGCCTTTTCCCCCTTTTTGATTTCTTGTCTAATGTTCTTCTGTAATGTTCACTTTAAGAATCACCAACGACGTCAAGCGTTTACTATACGTTAATTACTCTTTAACGTAATCTGATATACTAATTATGTACGAAATTCCTTATACATAGACTTGATAATGGCGGCCCATGAAGCCTCCGAAACGTCGTCCAAAATAAAACCAAAGGTAATTACAACGTGACTGCTAAACCCACGAATCTTCTTCCTCGTGAGAAAAATTAACGTATACGTCGATGTATAGAATCATGAATCTATACATACACATACACACATACATACCACGCCACATGACACCGCACTGTGATCGGTATCAGTAGCAGCAGCACACTGTGATGCGGTGTAGTGTGGTGTGGTGTGGTGTGGCGTGGCGTGGCGTGGCGTGGCGTGGCTTGATGTGGTGTGGTGTGGCGTGGCGTGGCGTGGCTGCATAAATAGTTTACGTGTTCAAAGCTTTATTTTTATACAAATTGATTTTCCACAAATATACTGTGGCAACGATTTCTTGGAAAATTATCTACTGCCTGAAATTTATTTCATTTGATTTTGTTGGGTCGATATTTAAAAACTCAATCGAGGAACAATCTAAACAACATAGTGTTTGTATATTGTAGGCCAAAACTGCGCCACTAGACGAGCTTGCTCTAAAACAATTTGAATATTTTCACAAAGTGGTTTGTTTTTACCTCGAGGTGACATTTTTTTTAAACGATTTCTGAAAATTTGTCGTAACGTAATGAAAAAAAATGGTCTCTGGGCGCTCGAGGTTGCAGCCCCATTTAGCCACGTGGTTAATCCGGCACTTTTGATACGGATTCGAGCGGTAAAAAGTAAATGTATTCGGATCGCGAGAGGTTGTTGACATTCGACGAGATAACTAAACGCCTCTCGGCAATAATAAATCACGCACCTCTGAACCATTGGAAGACGATCTCTGGACCTGGGATAGTCGTTGCGTTAAAGATCTCCGGAACGTTGTCGAGAACGATCGTCGGGCCCGCGAAGGAGATGTGATCTTGCAAATTTTTTCCAACCCTCAAGTCTTGGACCAAGGGAATGCCGAGCTCCCGAAGATGTTCCCGCGGACCGATTCCGCTGAGCATTAACAATTGAGGCGATAACAACGCTCCGGCTGAGACGATCACCTCTTTGCGAATGAAGGCTTGAGCTCGTCTTCGATTCCTCACGTATTCTACGCCGTATACCGATCTCGTTTGCTCGTTGATGAGCAACTTTAATACTCTCGTTCGTGACACGACGTGCAAGTTTTTCCTCCCGCGAACCGGCCTCAGAAACGTTTTTGCGGCGCTCGCCCTGCAACGGAATATGCAAAGTGAAGGCAGAAGACATAACCGTACATGTATGTGTATCGTAACAAAGTTCCTTATCGCGAGTTACAGACAATTGTCCGAAAAATGTGTGTCAGACTTCGACCATCACGACACTTTTGCTGTGGTCGTTTCAGCCAAACGTGTAGTGCAGTGCGCTTGTACGCGTGTCAATAGCTATATTACCGCAGTATTATGATGACCCATTTGAATGGTACACTTAAAATTCGGAGCTCTCTCCCCGCAAGCATAATTTTTATCGCGGAAAACAGAACTGACGTTGACTGAGCATTGTGCGATGGTATTGAGGCCGCGCAGAATTTTGGAAAAACTGAAAAATCCGCAAAAACTGTTTTTTTCAGTCTAATCGAAGTCCTCACCCTTCAACTATTTCAGTCCTCGAATTACAAGAATGCATGCGAATTTTTATCGAAAAATGTTAGAGTTTGAGGGCCACGCAGAATTTTTGAAAATTCCTCTCTCAAATGGCGGAGGACAATAGTAGGAAATTTCCAGCAAAGGCCAAAAAGTATCCCTGTACCATTAATAGTCAATAAAACGTCGCTGCGATATCAATTTCATTTGTTTTGTTTTTTTCAAAAAGCCTGCGTGACCTCTACAGTCTCCAGTCAACGTCAGTTCTTTTTTCACGCGATAAGGTCGTACTTTTTGGGGTGAGAGCTCCTATTTTTAAATGTACCGCTTCAATGGGCTACCCTGCGCAGTATAGACGGACTTGTCTTCGAATGACGCGGAAAATGGATTTTTTTGAATTTTTTTTTTTTTTGGTAAATCAGTTGTTTTCCGTTTGTTTTTCAATTACAAACCCCCACTTTCCGAGGATTGGATCTCTGGTCGAACTAACCAGTTACTGGACAAACATTTTCATTTCTACTAGGAGTGCAACAAATACATTGACGATTAATAATTAATTATTCAATTGTAGAATAAGAACAAATTTAAACAGAATAGAAAAATAGTAAATTCTTTAATTGATTTGTTGAGCAAAAATCGTTTTTGTTGGCGACAAACGAAAGAATTGATGTTGAAAGCTTATAGAATGTTATTTTTACGTCCATTTCCGGCAACTCCTATAGACAAAATCCATCACGGATTTTTTCCGGTTTTTCACGATTGTATTCCGCCGCACGAGGCATATTATTTTCACAATAAGCAATGCGATACCTGTTCCATTATGAATTTTGTCGATAATGGAGAATGCGTTGGTTTTGGTTGATCATTATTTTCGCAACTCTCGTACGCCTCTCGATATGCCTACATGCATCATATTAATTACATTACAGAGCATCGGAATAACAAAACCAACGGGATTTTATTCAAATTTTGAGTGACGGTTAAAATTGAAAACGAGGATCATAAAAAATTTAAATTGACGAAAACCCGGTTGAAAAAAAACGTGTTTTCAATTATGGCTGTTATGGAAGGACGCACTTTTTTGGAATAAACAGCAGATTGGAAATGACAGAAATGAGTCCAACTTCATAAGACTGTAAAAAAATGTAGGATCAGTGTTTCCTCAAACTCTGAACTAATTTTATGATCTGTAATGTAGTAGATCAATTAATAAAAAAAGTTTGTCAATACGAAGTGCAATATAAACGTCGCCATTTTGGTATTGACGAATGCATAAAGGTGGGAATTTTCAAAATCTGATTTTATCCCTTATTGTGAGCTTTGTATTGAATGTTTGAGAATGTAGGAGGTTCTGGCAATAATTTATTAGCAATGGTAATTTTGGAGGTTACTGTGCAGTGGAACGGTAAACAATGAGACAACCACGACGACACGATTCGTACTTGCACACAATTTGCAAAGTTGCCAAAACTAGTCCCAATGGAAACAAGTATCCTTGAGTACATCTCAAGTTCCATTCCTAGTAATCACGTGTTTTAACGATCAGGTTCGTTTGATTCGAGTATCGAATTTCATCGGAGCTTTATAATACACCAGCTACGAATCGTATTGTAACGCGAATCGTCTCATCTAATTGATCATTAAACGTGAATCATAGGGCTCTGCCGATATCATGTACGATGTGATTATCGGGACAAAATATTATCCTTAAAGGCTGACCGCGAAATGAATCATTCGACTGTAGATTTTTTTTGTTCTACAACCGCGACGTTTTTGAGGCGAATAGTCTCGATTCGTGGAACCACTCACCGTCGTCCTTTGACCAATGTCGCCTGCAAGTACGAGTATCCCAGTTGATTTTCGCCGTTGTAGTCGAGAATTTTGTTACCAAGTTCTTGGGCGGCCTTGAGAAATGCAGGGGTAGATACGCTTCGGTAAGGAACATCCTCCACGTTCAAGAGTCCGTTGGCGTTGTGATAAGGCGAGTCGGGATGTTCGGCTAATTTCGCTCTTTCGCTCTTCATGTAATATCGAAGCGTTTCGTTAGGCCCCCAACCGTAATTACCGGCAGCCTCAAGATCCAAAAAGTCCTGCCGATTACCGCGCGTATAAATCATGTAGTTTATTATACTCGAGCCTCCGACTCCGCGTCCTCGAGGCCAATGACACAAACCTGGGATTAATAACGTTAACGAGGCGAGTTAAAGACTTTGCTCGAGGGTTTCTTCGTCAGTTCAAGTACCTACTTCGTAGTGGGCTAGAAAATCGAAAACGGAGTTCGCGGTGCTCAGATGCGAGCGTGACAAATGACTCCGTGTGACGCGGAACGAAAGGATATTTGTGACATGAGAAAGAAAAAAGACCACGCCACGTTTCACATGGTGGACCATGGAATGCGACCATTCCAAATATCTCCGTTGCTTTTAGAATGACGGAAAAAATGGCAGCAGGTATTTTGATATGGCGTAGCTGCGCGGTGAGCTACGTGCTCCACTTTGTAACTTTCAAAAAAATCGACCAATCATGGGGCACAACATGTTTTAAGTCGGTACAAAATTAGCACTTGAAAGGTAGGTACATAAATTCTAGCTGTTGAGATTCGAAATCGGTGGAAAGGGGGATGCAGCTTCACGGACCTGTTTTATTTATTGAGGAGGTTGAGGTGTTAGACGTTGGATGTGAAAACTATTTTGCATACATCTATTTCGATAGATTAATTATCTTAGAAATTTTGTACGAACATTTCAGGGCTTCGGGAAGCTTATGTAAATGTAATCGAAATTTAAGTTTGCGTAGTCGTAAGAAGAACAGGTTATTTTGATATGAAAATGACAGATTTTTTGTTACGACAAACGATAACGAGTTGCCATCAATACGAGATCTAACTAAAAAATGTTCATAGATTTGTTCCAAAGTTTCAGTTTACAGATTTTTGGGGTCACTGCATCCGAACTTAAAATTGGATTTCCAAAGTTCAAAATGGCGGACGCAAATTCGATAAATGCTATGACTCCGACGAAATTAACGATAAGTATGTTAAGATTTTCGAGGTCACTGAATCTGAAGCAGAAATCCGATTCTAATAACTCAAAACGCAGATCCACTGCAAGAGGAACGGTTTTCAGTCTTGATTCGATTGATTTAATTTAAATTAGAGAGCCCAAATGCGAGAAATCATCGAACATAATTTAGGAAATATTGCAAACAATGTAAATATCTGTCGAAAAATAAACGATACGGACAACAAGCAGAGAAAAGAATAAACTCAAAATTTAAAAAAAAAATATAAAAATTCAAAATTTCAAAGAAACATATGAATTTTTTAATTTCCAAAAATCCAAATAGAAGGAAATACAAAGATAGCGATTTAAAAAAAATATAGCTAGTAAAATGCAATTAAAAAATACAAAAAGCACCAAAGCAAAATCAAAATACGAGAAGCACAAAAAAATTAAAAATACGCAAGCACAAAAAAAAACGAAGCCATCTAAACGAAAGGATATAAAACGAAAAAAGATGTTTTTACATTTGTTGTTATAGATAATTTGTCCTTGATGATTTGTTCAATTTATTAGTCACATTGTATCCGAGCTTCATATACTTAGAGTCGAGACTCAAATTCGAAATTCGTATGACAAATATCTAAAGATACAAATTGTTGTCGAAAAACCAACTACTTTTTGAATTTTCTCTCGCCACATTGGACCCGCCATTTTGAATTCTGAAAATTTGATTTTAGATTCGGAATCAAGGACCTCAAATACACGATCCATCTGGTTACAAATTTGCGATCGAATCGATGTTACTACAGAACCTGTTTTTTCCAAATGCCCCGTTATGAGTCATAACACAAGAATGCCACCACTTTTTTGCCCCAATGTGTGTTACTGATAGGCAAAGGCTTAAAATGATGTAGCTGATATTCAGATAAAACGAGCTACTTATAATATTATGACCTTGAAATGACTTTTCACCAAAATACTTATACAATAATAATTTCCGAATAATGTAATCGATTTTTTGTGCACGAAATTGATTGTAACATACATTTGAATTGATGGCCATTAGCTTCGACAAATTTTTGAAGACGGCGGAGAAAAAAATTTCAAAGAAGTGACATTCACATTTCTTGCATGTTTTTGTCTTAGAGGATTTTCTTCCAATTGTCTATTCTTGAGAATTTCTTCTGTTCGCGGTCTGGAGGATTTTTTGAGCAACTGTGAACGAGCTTTTTTAGACGAACGGTGGAATTCTCGAAATCACGGATTCGTTGGTGTTGACATTTTCGATTCAAATTGTCGTTCGGAATCCGTGCTCTTCGGAAAAGCTACGAGTAATGGGACACCCTGTGTACAGATCGGCGAAGATTCGACTCACCGTTGACCATAGCTTCGCAAATTCCCGGTTGTCGTTCCATAAAATAGTGCCAATTGTAATCTGTGAATTGAAAGTAGCCGGTGAGCAGAGGAACGTCGGTCAATAGTATCTCGTGTCTTCCGGCATCCACGAGAAGAACCTTCCATTCCGGTATTTCGGAGAGTCGATTCGCAAGAACGCATCCTGCTGGTCCGGCCCCCACGATGATGAAATCGTATTCGGATAACAACTATTCGGAAACACGAAGCATATGATATACATGTGTGCCAGTGCAATCTGTATCGATCACGCGTGGAATTTATGCACGATCATTCAAGATCACGTTGCGGAAGGCCGCGAGGTGTCCGTTCCCTCGTTCAGCTTCGGCATTCGAGTATGCAAATTGCACGTCGTCTGGATCCATGAAGAAATCATCGAGCTCCAGTACAACAATAACAATGATACGCGGACCGAGACGTTCGCCTTGAGACATACTCTTCAAACATCTTGCGCACCCGACAACGTATGTAGAAGCAAACAAGGATCTCAGGTGCTCAGGGATAAAGCGCATCAGTCGGACCTTTATTTATTTTGCCAGTTTTTTCGTGCGAATAAAAAATGAAGCAAGTCACTTTTCGACATCTATTAGTACGAGGACATCTATTAGTACCTAGCAGTCCGGCTAAAACCGCGTAAAATTGAAAAATAAGATGACCCTTGACCCAACTGCAACGTTGCGGCTTCATGCAGGGCCATTTCTGCTGTGTTGAAAAAATGGGTACACGGATGAACAGCATCTGGTCTGACATTGAAAATGTACTTAGACTTTGTTATTTCGTAACTAAAATTTTTGTTTTGGGATATTTTGCGTGCAGCGTTTGACCTGGGCGAACTCTCGAAAATGTCTACAGATTTAGCGAACCTGATCCATAATATTTCGTCTAAAAACTGTTCGAAATGATTTGCCTAGAAGTAGAAGAAATTGTGGTCATACAACTGGAGTGTAACACCGAATTTATCGGACAACTTTTCGATAGTAACAAACCGTCAAGAAATCGTGCTTTATAGCGTTTTTCTAATGTAACAAATAAGGGCTGCAAACCCTATGGCCGTGACAATTCCTAGTAACTTTGGATCACTGCAAAGAGCATTTTACAAGTAGTTTCGTGGTCAAATATCAATTGAGAGCCGAGATATGTCGAAAAGGTATTTTTTATTGAGAACGTTTAGTATCAATCAGTGTCGGATTCATCGTAATCGTCGACTGCTGAACGTTCTTTTTTATTTTAGGATTCGTGAGCCACATCGAGAATGTTTGAAAACAGTATTTTCGTAAGGTCAGCAGCCGTGCAAGACGTTTGAGAAAAAAACTCTACCAGGTTGCGATAGATCAGGCTGGTTAAATTTGTTGACATTTTTGGAAATTCGCTCTGGTTAAGCGCTACGCGCACAATGTCTGAAATTCGCATTTTCGAGTTCAGGGTCACGTAGTCAGTCGATTTTATACCCAGGTAGGAAATTCCAATGCTGACCATTGGCAATTGAACATTCGCTCAAGCCTTGGCCCGGGTTTGTTCCAATGGTTTGATTATATCAAGCCAAACCTTGGGAAGTGACGATAGGGCCAAGGCTTGGACCAACGGTTTAATTTTGTCAAACCCATGATCTAACTATTAGAGGTTTGCTCGGTAGCTACTTCGCGCATATGCTTTTATCAAAATGTTTTGACCAATGAAAAACGTGGGTTTAATGCGACCATATTGATACGGTAAACCAACAACGATCGAGGCGCTGGTCTTCAAAATATTAACTTCTTTAGCATTTAAAAAAATGTATTTATCGCAAACTAGTAATTATTTTAATCTAAGATTTATTAATTTAAAATATAATAATATACCTAATATTATATTTTTCAAAAATTTGTCAAAAAAATATTCTTTTAATAGATCTAAATGATTATTCATATCAATATGATGAATAATAGTAAATGTTTTTATATAAATATATTAATAAAGTCTAACGACTCGAAGAAGCAATATTAATACGGGTTGATTCATCACTAACCGCGAAAATTACTGAACCGATTTTGCTGAAATTTTGTAAACTTATTCTTGATATTCTCTAGATGGTCTACGAATAGGTTTTTTTTAAGTTAATAAAAATTGCGATAAATAAATATAAAGTTCGACAAAAAAGGTCTTAAATCCGAGGTTCACGCTTTAAGTTCACCGAACACCGCTAGGTGGCGTCCCCTCCCGCAATCAAAGTTCCCGAACCTAGTACATATATTCCCGACCAGTGGTGATCGTGGAAACTCGTTGAGTAATCATCCAATTTTGCTAATTGCCATCAGCATTTGATACTTGTTGATATTATTTACCTTGCAATAATATTGGATGAATGCAATGGGTACTCTGCATTGATGATGTGGAAAATACCAATCTGTCAATTTATATATATAAGTTTCATGCGTTGAACCCATTTTGAGGACCTCAAATATGGTTTAAATATGACATGAATACGTCATAGTGAAACGGAGCACGTATAAATTTGAAGCTTCCTACATCACGAATTTATTCATTATGGTCAACGACTCACTGGAAGTTGTGACGGGGAATGGTTATTACTAAAAATATAACACTGATCTCTGCCAAATACCTAGCCACGGCTTGGAACACTGGCGCGATGATTGGGTCAGGCATGTCTGGTCCAAGCCTTTACTCGATGGTTTATTTCTGCCGGAGTATGGTTTATTATGGACAGGATTCTATGAATCGTAATTTCTGGCCGTTGGCTCTCGTATTTTATGATATTATTATCATGTTACGTTTACAAACTACTCACCACTGTGGGTTCGGGATGAATATCTGGTTGTTTGGCTTCTCGAACGTGTCGAAGTGCCGCTTCGAAAAATGTGAGCGGGATTGCTGAGGAAGTAGACGCAAGAACCAACAAAATTAAATGAATCTTCATTTTCCAACAACCGATACGAAAAATTATAACTACGATGCAATTTGTTATTTATTAATTTTTTCCCTCGTTATCTACTATTTACACGCACTAACTAATTTTCGAACGAATTTAGAACGCGATTTGACAATGTTTGGTTACGGAAAACTGAGTAGCCTCGAAAAACTGTTCCGGTTAACCGCGGCGAACGTCGGACTCCGTATGTTCATCTGGCTGATTCAAACAGCAGAATAAGTTGTATACGAATTCGCGCTCCTACGTTAATGAAAAGTATTTGTTCTCGCTCATTTCCCCCACCGCCACGATCTATAACAGGTTTGGCGAACATTTGGCGCGAGCTATCCAAGTATTTACAAGCTTCTATCGGTACTTTGATGATAATGATAACAGTAACAAATTCACAATCATTCTCGCAGCAGAGATGCCTGATGGGAATTTTTAAAAATATTTCTCTGTGATATTTGTCGACAAATTTGCGTATCAATGAGAAAAGGTCATGGCAAATATGAAAATCAAATATTAGACAAATTGTAACCGTGGCATACAATTATTACCTTTTATGCTTAGTTGAAAGTATTTTTTTTTTCAATGATTTCTGCAATAAAAAATATCGCAGCAATTAAAGTTTGTACACGATGTTAATTGAACCGAATCCACAGTTATTCTACATTTAATAATATGCGGTTGTCATGCTGTGGATCATTTTTTGCAGCGAAATCGACACCGTAATTCACGTGCCTACTTTTTTAAAAGTTGCCCGTTTTGTAAATAAATATTGAATGAATGAAAGGAATTACAATAATTTGCTTAGATATATCAAGAGTGTATCTATCGAGTCCAGCAACTTTTGTATCGATATCAATCGTAGCAACGTCGAGAGAAATTCGTAACAGCCGTTTTTCGAGTATCTAAAGTACACTATTCCATTAACACGAACGACTTCTGTCAAATTATTTGTCAATGCATTATCCGTTGGAAAATTGTTGGGCAATGTTGCACGGTGCATTAAAACAATAATGGATAATTTTGAATCAGTGGATTGAAATTAAATCCATGTGAAATAATTTTTCTCCAAAGATGTTTGACTGAAGTGTTGATGTTTGGAATAGTGATTCTAAACGTAATCTACAACTACGTGGTAGATACACTTGACAGTATGCCCGAGTGTAAAGCCTGTGATTATTGAAATGAAATCATACATTTTAATTTTTTTTAAATTATTTTATTAAATAATTAAAGATAAAATAACATATATCTCAATGTATCTTTGGCCAAAAAAATGCCAGCGGACAAACAGCACGCGTATTATTTTCTGTTTTAGATCAAAGAGAGCTGGATATGTCCTAATTATTCTGAGAATATCAAGGACAGTTAAATAAATCAACACTTGCGCGGTTAATACGAGAATAATGCTTACATTTATAGGTTATTAAGAAAGAATGTAATCAATTTAACGCAATTGATCAAAGTCGACGCTTGCGGATTCCCAACAGTACCTGATAATGCGGCTACGATCACTAGAAGACTAGAAATCCGGAAAACACGGAAAAGATACCTGACGAACCTCTGAAAATTCCCATTTCGCCATTTTTGACGAGTTCTGGCCATTGAACTCTATCGGGACTATGCGCAATCGATCGAAGTGGACGCTTGCCGATTCCAAACAGTACCTATTAACGCATCTACGCTCACTACAAGTCGAGAAATCAGGAAAACAGGGAGAAGATACCTGACGATGTCACGTTTCAACAAGATGACGGAATATCTAGTTGATCCGCTATCATCGTACTACATTATTTTCGCTCCACCTCGGTGGACATGTTTCCACGAGGATACAACTGGCAGCAATTGTTGGTTTGGGTCCAATAGGATAGCGTAGCGAGGCTACAAGCTCTTACGAAGACTACGTGAGTGTAAAAGTGTGCAAGGATTGACGACTTGATTCTGAACATTGTAACGTTTAGGATATTATAATGATAACAAACAAACATTGATCAGACATGGTGATTACAATAAAGGCAGTTTGATGAGGATTTCCATGGCGGGTATCTGATCGATTTGGCGAAATCGGAATGAGTCATCCGGGAATAATAATAATGATGCCAAATAATTGTTCAAACACTTACGCAGGCTAAGATGAACCGTAGAGAGCAACTGGCTAGAAAAGGTTTCAGTCCGTGAGAAGTTCATTCGCAACACACACACACACACACAGTTCGTCGACACTGGTTAAACAAAACTGGCTGATCCCGATGACACTGTTGTAAATAATGTCGACTGGTTTAACCAATGATGTCTGATGTCGGGGAATTCTACTATTCTCAACCAAATGAAATGGTCGTTAAATGTTCAACGTTGGTTTTTATGACTAGGAGCAAGGATGGATGGAATATCCGTGTCCAACGCACAATTTCACCGAAGGTTAGACCGTACTATAGATCCAAAGTGCGAACTGCCCAGATACATCAAAGGTTGAGGATTAATTGATCAAGGAATTTGTCTGCGTTTGTGTGAGGCCTATAACTCTGCTAGCGTTTGACCATACTCGACAGAGATTGAAGGGTGTGTATCTAGTGTGAAATTTAGTGGGAAGATTTGGGTTGGAACCTGGTTCGATAAGGTTTTTGAGTTGCTTTATATAGTACGTGATCTCCTGGTTGCACTACAACCAATTCTGCTGTATCGTAAGCGAAAGTGACATTTAATTTAGAATCGTAGACGCCCGTCAATGGGTTTGTTATCGGGCTATGCCGAAACAAACTGCGCGAGTTCCCATGGTGGTGCACGAGCAAATACTGCCTTAGGCGCTCGCGATTCCTTTTCGTTGGACTCAACAGTTTCGTATATATATAAAATTACATTCGTTTGGTGGCGGACGTGACGGTGGCAATCGGAAGCCACAATTTTCGCACTGATCAAACTCGAATTTGGATGGTGTTAGTACGTTCCTCTCAACTCGTTCTTAACACTGGATACTTGATGTTCCTGAATGCTGGTGAAATATCGACTCGACTCGTCGCTCTTGGGCTGGCCTTCCAGTTGAGGGCCGGCAGCAGGGTATTGTGGTAACGAGTGGCCAACATCCGAGAGTCTTGGTATAATAGGAAATGCTGACAGAGAAAATACTTGTAGTAAAGCTTCGTCGATTTAGATCGTTATCCAAACCCATTGGACACCTTTTTTTATCGTGCACCGACGAGATTGTGCGATTCAGCTCGCAAATTCGTTGTCAAACACGATTCGACTCGAACCATTAAAATTGTATTTGTGAAGGGATATCTTGTCAGTGCATTTTGGGGGCGGATTTCAGCCTCGAAGTGTACTTCGAATTCGATGGGTCAAGCGTCGAATTAAAACGTAAATTGCCCGTGTCCCAAGCACGACTCATAAAACAGAATGTTGCTGCATTTGTAAGATTCACGTTTGTTCAGAGATTCGAATTTTAGGCGGACAAAATATCACCTCGCTACGGAACATCGATAGATGCATACAGCGAATACACGCGACCAAAATTTGCCATGAAAGTAGACCTCAATGGTATTTTCAAGGTCGATGTACAAAAATCCAATAACAAATGCGTCGACCTTGACGAGTTTTATTAAAAGTGTTGAGAAAAATGAAGCCACTTTTTCTACCATTAACTCATAGGATGCATATCTTTTGCGACACATTGTTCTCCAAATTGTTGACATTTTTTGAACGAATGTAGATTTATCTCATGCTTCATTTTTGTGCAGTTCCACGATTGTCGATGTAGAAATCCAGAACTTCGAAGCGGTATTAAATTACGATTATGCCGGGCCGAAATTCGGCAGACAGGTTCGTTATTGACGAAAGTTTTGGTATCCCAAACTGGCGATTTTTGTGCATCTATATGCTCGATAGACACTCGACAACGAGTGGCATGCCTATATGTTCGAATGTTTCATATTCCGGGAAAAGTCAACGATATTGGCCGTTTTACTCTGTTGCGTACCTTTTCATCGGACATTACCTTTTCACGTCGACCATACGTACGTATACGCCATCGCTAATTGCACCAGACATTAGACGAATGAATAGAACTTGCTGATGTGTATCATTAAAATACCGTTCTGCGTATTCCTATACAGAATAGCACGCCAGTTGAAAGGAATATGCCGGATAAGAAGTATTCGCATCCGACAAACGATGGAGATGGGATGAAAAATGACGTGCTCGCAAACGTCTCCCTCGAAGTCGTTCCAAATTCCACATTACAACACGTGACTCTAACGTTGACTAAGACATTTTTCGGAATTCGATCGCTAGCATCGTCAGCCCTGTACAGCCAATGGAACAGTGCGCTAAACCATATCTACTCTCTGCGTAGTTAAGCCATAAATTGCGAGCACAACGATCAAAGTCGAGCAAAAAACTCGAATTTGGGGACATTTTCGAAAAAATCACACTGCACAATTTTAAATATTTGTGTAACGAAGTTCCTGGTCGCATGTCACACTCCAGGCAATGAGAACTGGGGTAAACGCACCAATACATGGACCGTTGCGCAGATTCGAATGTTTTTCATCGAAATTATACTACAAAATCAAACTAAGTGACAATAAAATGGATTATACTTACATCAGAATACTCAATACCCTCGAAACAATAATTCAAATCGCGTGGTACGCGATAGTTTACTGCAACAAGAAAAGGCTGAGAAGTAGCCCGTATCACCAGTAGATGAACATTTTTTTGAAATGGTATTTTCATTTTCTTGTTCTTCAAAAAAATAATTGAACTTTCGAATTTCGTAACTAACAGCTTGGGATTAGTAACATTAACTAACAAATAGATAATAGTTGGGGCAATAATTCTCAAAATAAATACAACAGTAATTTTATTATCTCAACCAAGTTGCCTGTACATTTGGCATGTAATGCTAATCTGAGAATGTTGTTTTTTTGTAATTGTAACTTTCTTGTCATCCACCTATGAAAAAGTCGCAATTATAAACAAAAGTTTACGATTAGTTCAGTGTGTATCTATTGGATTGAGGGTAGAACTTTTGCATCAATAGATGGACAGTAATATTCCTATATTTTCTGGATTTTATGACTCAGGATCAACTACTCGATTTATCAGTTTATATTTAAAATATAAATATAATCGCATCTATGCATATCTTATTATTTGATTTATTTCTATAGTACGGACAGACAGAGTTCGCGCGTGTTCTGTCACATGCTTGCTAGTTGTGGAGCTCTTGAAGTAAAACATCGTGATGTCACATGAAAGTATTTCGTTTATCATAGGAACAAGTATAAAAATGAGAATTTTAACGTAACCATTGTAGTTTAAAAGTTGCGGAGATTATGATTGCCGTCTAATTTCGATAAATAAAATTTGTGTTACCCGTAACGTGACAACAGTATTAGTCAAATACAGGGCAAGAGCTGAGTATCAACAGTTTGACGAGTGTGTTTAGCTTGTCCCCGCTGTTCGCGTCGAAACACGTTTCACTCATAGACCCGTGTTTTGTTGTTGTGTTTGCAGATGTCCTGACAGCGGGCCCCGGGCCACCAGGATGCCGACAGACGACGACTATGGCCGAAGAGAACGTCTCCTGTTACACCAGCACAATGCCACGCAGTTTGGCTCAACCCTGCCGCCATCTTCTCAGCTTTACTCAACTTGTTCGACGACGTCAGGCGCGACCACCGCCCCCAACTTCTCGTCCGCGAAGTCCGTGCAGAACTGTATCCCCAGCCAGGAACGAGGATCCGAGCGTTCGTCAAACATTGCCGCGGTTTCCGAGTGTAGATATCAAAAACGGGCAGGAGGATCGCATCAGATCGACGATTATTCCGGTAGATACGAACCACGTCATACGGATCGGTATGACGAAGCTATCGGCGAACAACAATCGACCGGAGAACAGGAATGCTACGAGGAGACTAGGCAGAAGGAGAGATACTCCCAGCAGCAACAGCATCCTCAGACACCGTACCAATACTTCGCGGTCAGAATCGGGTTTGGAAACGATCGGTACTCCACTTTCGCTGAACATCGTGCGACCAGCGAGCACTCCCCCTGCTCGGGCAACGGCAATGCCTCCTCCGGTGAACAACGCGGAGGACAATGCCTGTTGCCGGGCGTCAACGGCGACAGATTCCAGCAAGCCGATCGTTTTCATCAGACAACTAGTCACGGGATCAACGCCAGAGGACGAGACTCCAACGAGGAGGGTCATTACGTCAATCCAACCGGTCTCCTCTCATCAGAACTGTTCCCATCACCTCCGTCGCCGGCTCCTGCGAATGACCGATTCATACCGCCGCCACCGTTGTCACCGACACCGAGCGAGAAGTATGCCTCTTTGCAAAGTCTGTCTGGCTATGCTGCTCAGGATCACAACCGAGCTTCTGGTTCTCCGAGTAGCAAAGATCGGTTTGGGCTCGTTCCGCCACCGGTGGCCTCGCCCATGCCCTCCAAAGAGAGGACAAGAGAGGAGAGGTTCACGTCTAGCGAAAGACTTCTGGCAAACGCGTCACCCGCCCTCGGTCAGCTTCAATCCGGCGAGTCGCGGATGCTTTACTCGACGATCGTGGACAAGGATCCAACGACGCTCGTCCGCTATAGTTTCTCTTCGGAGAGGCTCCTGCTCTCCTCCCCGATGCAGGCCCCGGCACCGGAACGTTTCGGTAACAGGTCTAATGCTCCTGCTGAAAAGACCCAGAGCTCCGCTTCCCCGCGACACCATCACGCCGAGCGGTATCTTTCCAGTTCACCGAATCCGGAAGGAGCGAGACAAAGGTACGCCTCTACCGAGAGGGTACTGCTGGTACCTTCGCCCGTGTCCGACCAACAAAACTCTTCGCGACACCACGGCAACGCGGAGGCAAGATACCCCAGCGAAAGATCTTCCGGATCAACGCCACCCAACGATCACAACAATGGCAACGGAAACGACCCACGGATCGCAGCCTTGTCGCACCAGGAGCAGCGACACTCGCCGGATATCCAGAGCCACGGCCAAAGATACGGGAACAACGATCATTCCAACGAGATGGTGGTTCATTCCAGGTACGGTCAGCAGCCGCGGATCGAGCGACCCGATCGTTTCGCACCCACGGATCATCACTTGGATGGGACGCCCTCGAACAGTCGTAGTTACATGCCTGGGGTCGCGTTACCTGGCTCTTCCGCGGACCGACTTATGGTCTCCAGTTCACCGCTATTGGACACGACGCGCTACGGCCATCATGGAGGTACCGCTTACTCGGATACTACTTCGCAAACGACCTCGAGTAACGACCGGTATTCGTCCTCGTTATCACCGACCATGGATTGCAACGGACGTCTCTATCCTTCGGGTGTCGCCAAGGCTTGCGGCGAGAAGTACTACGGCGCTTCGAAGAATTTACCGAGCTACGCGTCAGAAAGTTACCAAATCACGTCGCAGAGCGAGCTTCAGTTCGAAAGAAACCCAGGAACCTCGGTCCAGTCGATTTTGGACCGGTCGAACCGATTGGATCGCTTTCAATTGTCCCCGGCAGACAGGTTTCAATGTGGTCCAACCAACGACCATCGATTCTCCGTGGACAAGTACCTCTCTTTACCCAAGTCCAAGGACAGGCTCGCGGCCACGGGGCCTATAGCATCGGCAGGCTCTGCTTGCCCTACGGTCAGCAGCGACAGAGCCTACGTCTCTGCTCATACCCCGGTCGAGCGATACGTACCGCAGCCACCCCCCGAAATTCTGTACCCCGGATACGTCGATGCCTATGTACATCAAACCGCTCACACGCCAACTGATCGCTACGTGTCCGTCATGGATCCCGGAGATCCTTACATGCGACGCGATCTAGGATTCCATCACCATTACCGGCTACCACCCCCGGCCTACCCCTACCACCATCAATCGCATTATCGTTTTCGCGGATACACTTATGCCTCGCCTGCTCGACTCGGTGGTAGTCCAGGATCCAGTAGTTCTAGCAGCTCGACCTCCGCGCAACGCGAATTCACTAATTCACCGTTGCTAAGACCCAAGGTGCGAGTTTCTGCCGTAGAGTTCTCCACCCCGAATCACATCGGACAACCCCAACACGTTTGCTGTTCCGATGCAAATCCTGGGCCTGCAGCTCCGCAAAGGTGCTGCGCACCGGTTCGTAGATCCTTAACACCGAGTACTGGGTCCATGAGTTCGGTCCCAACGCAAACAAATGCCTCCACGTCTTGGTGAGTGCATTTCCAATTATCTATGTATTTTCTCAACAGAATTGAGATCATCGCATGGGGATTGCTCGAAGAATAGCCTACATTCGTCATATTTTTTAAGGTGGATAGGACAAGCTGATCGGTCTAAATTTTGGTTCACAAATTGGACCACCGATAACGAATACAAAATCATTGTATTTCCAAATATCTTCATTCAGTGTCTCATGCTGTTCTTTTGGGTGGAAATTCTTTAGTAAAAAACTGTGTCTGCTGATGGCCAGCATCGTGGCCCCAAGTCTTAATGGAAACAAGAATTTCACGATGATAATGAATCTGTCGGAAAGACCCATGCAAGTTGTTTTCCTGTAAGGGAAGTTTGAGAAAATGGCCACGCTTTGACAAAAACGTATCAAATTGAGCCTTTTTTGGATGGTTTTTACACAGGTGTGGAAAAATAGACGAAATTCTGGCGAAGGCTTAATGTTTGATGAATTTGAACAGAATCAAATTGAAAATACCTGAAATGGAGGCTGCTCACTGGTGCTGCTGCAATATTCGGAATTCTTCAAGATCTTTTTGGTTGGTCTTACAAAAACACCAAACTGCTGTATCTCTAAGATAAAGCAAGACATCTAATATGAGAATCTATGGATTCTATTCTTTTATTCTTAAATTCAACGACCCAAGCTTGTAAATCCGCGCGCAGAATAGCAATAAAGTCATGAAAATCAAATGATCTTTTATGTTGGTAGGTCAATTATGGGCACTTCGAAGGGACAGAAAAGATTCTAAATCAGCAACCCCAAAAACGCGTGAAACCGAATGCTCCTTCAATTTGAAAGAGTTTTTGTGGTATCATCCTGCCATTTTGAGTCCGCCATTTTGAATATCGAAATTTTAATATTAAATTCGAGTTCACGCCCCAAAAATGTAGCGCAGCACGTTGATTTCTTCCGGATTTCCGGTATTCAGCTTCTGGTGAATTCTGCGCGCGTATTCAGCAGTTTCGTGTACCAATCACTTTTGCTGAGAAAAGCTGTAGCGACCGAAATAATTCGAACTTCCGTTTCAAAATTCAGCGGAACGTTTCTAAACGTGCGTACTATCGGAGAATGCAAAAAAAAAACGAAAGATCTAAACAACTTCGCTTACTGTGGAGGGCTTTTTTTGAGGGGCTACCTTTTGACCTTGTTCGAGTCTCTACGCGAGATCTGATAAACTACTTGAAGCATGAATTGTTTACGACCTAATACCTTCCGCTAAGCAGGTGAATATCTTTAGTACAAATTCAGAGGTGGGGATTATCGGCATTCCTGAGATAGCGTCGATAGGTTCGGATCATATTAACCGCTGAGCGCGAGGCTCCGAATATAAATCACATACGTGACTTTCACGCGAAAAAATGAAAAAGTATATTCGTCAATGAATGAACGGCCGCGATGAATACAGTGATATGTTTGATATACTTACTTTTGAAAGATAAATACGCCGATAGCTCGTGAAATATGCAGTTGCGATATCACGGGTGCACAAACTCCATGTCTCATTAACTGTAAAACGGAATGACTCGTGACACGCGAAACCCGAGGTCGAATCCCACTGAGTTAGAATTACGGTAAAACACTACGGTAAAATATAACGGTAATTTTGTTACATTCGGTAAAAAAAGATTTTCGGCTGTAAGAAGGAACAATAAGTTCAGAATCAAACAAATTGCGTTTATTCGAACAAAGATCGTCGAATTGTTCGTTGGTACAAAATTTAAAAAAAAATGGGGCAAAAAGAATATTAATTTCTGCATTGTTTCATAATGGCAAACAAATGAGTTTTATCACATTTGTATGTAAACAGCGAACTTATAAGAAGTAAACTTCTGGGAGGTCAGTTCATAAAATGTTGAAAACGTTTTAGTGCTGGATATTTCATTAACTTGGATGGGAACGTAGATGACACTGACACACTCCCCGAGTCAGATTTAATGTGACTAACTTTGTTTGCGTATTATACCTGCACTTGCGAGAAAATGTGCACGGTTCACAATTGAATAAGAAGTGAGCTCATTATTTAATTTATGTACTACACGATTCGCTTGATATTTAATAATTTGTTATTTTATATAGGTACAAATTTAACACACCTACGTGAACAGTTATGATTCGAAGTACTTGCTTCACTCGTACCATTTGGTATCCCAATAGTAAAACCTTAAGTTTTTAGCCAAAAATATCGCATACGACGTGAGTTACGAATTTTTAACTAAAATAACCTATTTTTCGGGGGTTCAACAATTTTTTCCAAAACGGTTAATAAAGTTATGACTATAAAACCAATTACAGTCTGAAAAACATGGCTTAAGCTACGTTAGGTAATTGTTTGGTGCGAAAATATTGAATAAGCGCTGCGCAAAACAGTTTTGAACGTGTGGGGTAGAAAACACAAGTTGTGCTTTTTACATTCGAGCCCGAATTTAGTGTACCCCTCTAAATAGGGGGCAGCATTAATGTTTTCACTATTGATAGCGCTGGGAAATTTTTCTGAAGCTTAAACGCTTTGTTATATTGGCTAGAATGTAAACAGTGGTAAATAAATAAAAAAATCAATGCAAAAGTATCGAGACGACGAACTAAATCACAAAAAGTGCAGTTTGGATGAATGCGCAGAAATAAAGGGGTGACCTCCCATTTCTGGCAGCCCGGACAGGCGCCCAACCGTGCCCAACCCTAACGCCGCTACTGCATTATCAACTCGCTGTTGACTTTCCTACAACGTAGGTATACGACACGTACTATACAGAGTAGCCCAAAAATTCGGAAACCATTCAATATATTGAAAATACGCCCGAAATCGACAATCGAGACAACGCGTGTTCTATGTTTTTAAAAAGTCCATTTAACCCCATAAAAAACCACTCTCAACTTCTCGGTGGGGTGGAGGTAACATGAACATTATAAACAGAGACGCCCATTTTGTGGCGGTTCTCGATAGATGGCGCCACAAACGCGATTCTTTATTTTTCCAATTGACTGTACAATATTGACCGTAAGAAAAATGGGGTTTCCGTTTCAAATTTTCGTCTTTCCCCCATCCCATCGATAGAGATGGGGCACGGGGTTGTTTTTGGTGGGGTTAAACAGCTGAAGCAGAAAAATTAGACACGTATCCTTGGGTTTATCGATGAAGTGGATAACCTTTAAAACAATGTACAGTCATTGCGAAAATAAAAAACTGCGTTTGCGGCGCCATCTAGCGAAAATCGAAAGAAACGTTTCAAACAAAATCTACGTGTATTTCTACGGAGAATCGAAACTCGCAGTAAGAGATGAACGTTCCTGTTTGAAACGTTGAAGGAACGCCACATCCCACCGATAAAGATGGGAGTGAAGAGTTTTTTTTTTTTTTGGGGGGTGGAATAGAGTTCTTAAAAAAATGGAACACCTATTTTTTCGTTTTTTAACTTGCTCCGCGTTTTTCAATGTGTATTTGACCGTTTCCAAACTTTTGGAAAGAGCCACTCTGTGTATCTCAATTCCCACGGAGACGCGGTGCGTATATCACGATACGGTAAATCCAAGTTTCACGTGGTGAGTATAGTCGCCACCTGTTGGAATTACCGTTGACTAAATCCGCTGTTCCCTATCTCACATAAGTCAGATATCACGCACAGACAAACAGAGAAGGCTTGTCCCAAAGACTTTCTCGCATGAGTCAGTCACTAATCGTGCGCAGTTTCGTACAGACTGCACGGCGTGTGCGGTTATAGGTGTTGAATAGTCATCGCGAGCGGCGTTCCGAGAGACGACGAGAGTGGATCCGATGACATTCGGACCCACTGCACAACGCGAATTGACATTATTTATAGATTCTCTCAACGCTGGTAGCTGTGCTCGCGAAAATAGTGTCGCCACGATGATTCGCGATCTTCCTATCAGGATTTCCGCGCACCACGTGGTCCCGCGGCCAGATAAAGTTCGAGTGATCGTGTGACACCGCATTACAAGCGGTTTCTCCGCACCTCCAAATAACTCTGCTGTCACCACTGATCTTTGTCGTATTTCGGCTTTCCAACTCCAAATCAACGCAATCCTCATCGGTCTCAGATGAGTTGGACCTTTGCCATTCAGGTAATCGCGATTTGGCTTGACGAATTGAAAACCTACGAAATTAGAAAAACCGTCGCATGTACCATTACCGCGTTATCGTATCGCGTAGGGCTTCATTTTTGGCCTACTTTTTTATTTTTTCACTCTCGTACAGGTTGTTTACTTTCAGGAAGGTGAAAAACGAAGTCTATCACAATTCGAGCTCTTAATATCAATGTTACGAAGTGGCTCGTTGCGAACTTCTATTTCCCATTCAAACAACGCGACGAACATTTTTTTTAATGCGCGGAATTCTTTACTCTAGAATCGAATTTCGCGAGGATTAGTCCAGATAGACTTGTACAGAGAATCCAACGCTGTACGAAATAGGTCTGCTTGACGTTTTTGAGAAACACGGCCGTTCGAATGATTTTCGAGTCCAGAGTTGGAAATCGGCGAAAATTCATCGGTTTTTTAATAATACAAGGAATTTCTTTATTTTATCGCAAAATACCAATTGAATTTTGCGTACACCACGCAATTAACAGGTACCATATTCATTTTCTCGTTTATAATTAATAGATGCGAATACGTAGCTGTCGCAGCTTAGGAAAAAAAAATTGGTTCCCCTATATTTTCCCCAGGTATCCCTTATATTTTCGAAGGGGGTCCGTTGTGCCCTGATCTCCCCTACAGAGCGATATCAAATTGATCAATATTTTCGCTCCTTTTTCTGAACTAGCTTTACGTCATTTGTGATACGATTTATGTACTTCCAAAAAATACGCGATCTCGAGGGTTGTGCCCATTGAGACTTTTGATCAGGACCATGAGAGCTACAACGTGTCAAAAATTCAGACAATTTCGCTGAAACCCAATTTCCATAAGATTAGCGCGGGGTCCTTTCTCTCAAATTGAATGTATAGGCACAAAACACGATCATTTATCATCCAGAAAGTTCGATCTCTCGATCAAATTAAATTAATAATATGGAATATTACAAATAAATATTAATGGTATTATCTGTCTTATGCAGTCTCATAAATCTTATACGAATTATCAATAGGAACATAGTATCATTATAGTATTAATTCAATACAACAATTTTTGTTAACGAGTTTTTTTACACAAAACTAGCGTTATTTCGATACATTCCGTGCGCGGTGATGAAGTAGCACAGCTCTATGTTAAAAGTAACACAACTCTGTGTTAAGAGTAACACAAACCAATGTTGGAGTAACATTTAAAAAGTGTTTCTTCAGTATCAAATAATATGTTTGCGTGTTGGAAGACGGACTGAGCGATCAAGGCTAACGATTTTTTCGAATCAACGCACTAAAATGTTGAATATTCAACACAAATTTTTTTACACTGTACGCAATGACGGAATTTTTTACTGTCGTCATGCAGCTTAAAAATAATAAACTTGATGTACCTGTTACAAAACATTTATATCAGAAACTATTTTTCGCTTTCATTTTATATTTGAATTCTGGTATCACTGACCAAGCTGTCATGGCGGTAGGCGTTATAGGTAATATAAAAAGTTGAGGGGATTACTCTGTCGAAAAAAGGTCTATGTTCAACAATTTTTTTTTCATAAAAAATGAAATATTTCATTCAAACTTTATATGGTCATGAAGATTTACATTTGAAGAAGAATTTCTGAAATTTTCAAAGCAAATTACTCAAAACTCCGCCATTGTGAGGTCATTTCCCGTGACCCCTCCGAAAAAAGGTGCGTTCGCGTTGACAGTAGAACTCTTAACAGGATCATCTGAACTGAAAAAACAAATTCGGCTTCTATTCGACACCATAAACTACAACTCGGACGAAGAACAAAAAAAATGAAAATTAGATTTTTGGCAGACCTTTTTGCAAAAAAATGCGAATTTTCGTAAAATTTGCCGCACATTTTTTCTTTTAATAGTCGTGATTGAAAAATAAAAATCCTTCGTCCAAGTTCTTGTGAATTGTATTTCGAAGACGTGTGTAAAATTTCATCAAGATCGGTTGAGTAGTTTTCGAGAACTTGACAACCGACTTTGAAGACACCGTTTCGAGAAAAACGCGTTCACAGTTTTGACTACCAATAAAACTGGGAAAAAAGAAAAAAAATTGGTAACTTACATCGAATCGTCGATACCTGCGCCACAAAGTAAAAAACCTGCAGCAGCTGCAATGTCTAGGGCATCCTTTGGCTCCTGTCTATGACGAATCCTGGCTTCGCGAGTCGCGCTGGCTGATTTTTTTCGGATGCGTAGGCACAACTTTCATTCGAATTTCGGGCATATTCGTGAGAATTTCGGCCAAGTTTTAAATCCACACCGTGAATAAATAACAACGAAGCTGATGCTCCTACATTAAAAGTCCAAGCAGTGACCAATGCAGCAAGATTAACGATCTTTGACCCAGCACCAAGTATTTTTGGGCCAATCTTCCAGATGAACTAGTTCAAGGTTTCGTTATTTTTTTGTGTGAAACGACCAACACCGCTCCAGAAGTTCATCTTTACCGAGATCTCATAGATAGGTGGTTTCATTGCGGTCAAAACATTATTCGGTAACGGAGTATAATCATCTTGGAACGATGAAAGAGTGCTCGCTGCCAAGCGCACTAGAAGTCTGCACCTTTTGGGCAATTCCCGTGCTGAGGATTGTATCTCCCAAACTTTTACCCTGATCGATTTGAAGCTTTGGGATAATATTCTCGAGATGTTATAGAAATTAATAAGCCGATGAAAAAAATGATCGATTTTTTGAAACTCTGAAACCCATGTAACCCCTTAACCGAGCACAAGTTACGCGGTATCGTAAAAAATAGTTTTAAAAATAAAAATAAGCTGTTTTCAACTGGTCAAAATGCCAAAAACTGTAGACAATAAAGTACGTAATTTCGGTACAAAATCGAATTTTGGCTATTTTCATATTTACGCGGCATTGCAATGTTTGGCTACGCGGTATTGCACTATCACCGACGATCTCTTTATCGATGCACTTGATCGCTCCTATCAGCGCTTTGATGTTGTCGGTATCGAGTCATACGAAGAGCCTTTCCCTTCGAAGGGCATACTCGCATTTACGAGCGCTACATTTCCAGGTCGTGTAGCATGGACTATTAATCTGCAGCCAATGTCAGTCAGCAATACGCTGGAAACTGCTTTCACGTGTCATAGCAGTCGTCCTGTCAGGTGGCAGCAGTTGGTCACTATACGAGTTATGTTGCTGGCTGATGAATAGTCCATGCTACACGACCCACAAAAATGCAGTAGCGCGCACTCGGTTGTGACATTGCGAGTGAAACGGTCGGTGTGCAAGTTGGAAAAGATATTCGTTGAAATTGGAGTCGAGCAAAGTTCACGCTCCGAATGTATGATAGTATTATTATATAGACTCTCGCAATTTACAGCTGCCATCTCCGTTACCGACAAATATTTATGTTTCACTTCAGCATCAAGCTACCCATTTATGACCGTGAAGGTAAAGTAATCAAGCCGATATACCGGTCATTTCACGAGATGCGGACACTTTTTATGAGCGTCGTATCGTTCGGTATTTATTTGCTAGCAATTTTTCACGAAGATATTCACCTAGACGGCTGTGATGTAGGTCAACGGTTTATGGAAATTACCACCTGGTATTCCATGCGAGGAGCTTTCGAATATTCGATAATATCATTGCCGTACGACAGGCGTTAACGTATCCTTTGTCCACCGAAGATCAAACGCTTTGGTATTGAAAACGTGTTTGAATTTACAACACGTCAGCACTGCAATCTTTCACCATGCAAAACTACGTTCCAAAAATGTCTATACAATTCCAGATGATGCTCGAAACCTTCAACTTGCTATATCCAGCATAAAGATGTAGAAGAATTCATTGTTCCCATCCATTTGTCGTTGAACAAATGGAGCTACTGAAAGTTACTCGAAAAATCGTACGATTATAAAAAATTAACATCTCGTAGCTCCAAAACGCCGAACTAAAGCTTCACAATGTGGCTTTGGGAAGAAAACCAAATCGCAGTATATGTATCTGTAGTATTTTCAATGAGAAACTTCCTCGACCAAAAGACGTACCAAAGATGAAGTTTCACCCACGAATATGTGGGGTTTTTTTCTTCTGGAGAATATATACTACTGCTCGTAAAGCGATGTTCACGCTCTACATCACGCGACAAGGGGTCGGAGAAATGTGACCGATTACGACGAAGAAGGGGTGTCATTTGTGTTACGTCGCTGGCGATTTTCGACCTCGGAGAAGAGCTTCTACGTGTTCTAAGCTTTGCGCGATTTGCAGCGAGGAGAATTCTTCTTCACTGCCATCGCCCTGGCAGCCGAAGACTGTCAAGAGTGTTTCTTGGACTATCGTCAAGCTGTTATTTGGAAAATGGTTTTAAAAAAGGGAGAAGTGGACCACTTCTGCGATATTTATTTCAAAGATTGAATAAAAGAGAATCTCATAAAAATCAACAGAGAAACGGTTTCTCCTCTTTTGCGTAGCAATGTGAATATGGTTTATGAAGTGTCACTTGTATTTCATCTATTGGCGAGGACGGGTGACTCGTAATAAAAGCGCACACCGCAACCGAACGAATAGCTGTATGGTTTGTTTAATTGGGATGGAAGAAGCAAACGATGCGAACGACATTAAACGCGACACAATCAAGAAAAACGTTGTGAGGGGGAATCTGTATTTGTCGCGATATTCGGGGTAGCGATGGAGTTGAATCGGCAACCCGAGATTTGAGTTTCAGCCACTTATTTAAATTCAATAAAATTCTGGTAGCTGCGAAGTTCTATGACAGTTGAACAAACCTACACTGAGAGAAGTGGTACGTAGTCAGGGTAACTAGAAAAAAAAGTTATTCAAGAAAAGCACTTGGAACTAATTTTTCTAGTTACTGCAGCTAGATTTCTGGTAATAGTAACCTGTGAATGCAGTTACCGTAACCGATTCGAGCTTTCTGGTATCAATGACTAGGTAACATGGTTTGAATTGTCCTTGACTATGTAATTTCGTTAGTATACCGAGAAAATATGGTTGAGGTGACTTTGAAATTGTAGTTGCCCCCACCTGGGGCTCGAATATCGCGTTGTCACGTAAACCAGATCGCCTTGTCGCGTAAACTAGATCGAGTCGAGATTTTAGCTCGCCTGTCAAATCCGAGAACAAGAAACGCCTCGCTGATTCAAGATTTTCAACCAAGATGACATATCAACGTTCAATTGCTCGAAGTGAGTCTCGATATCAGCATTCTCTCGTCTCGCCTCGCTTGCCGAAACACTATCCGAGAGCACCGTCGGAGACACGAAATCACGGTCTTTGCTCGCAATATGAAACTCAAATTTTGAAGTTGCTGTAACTATCATTTATAGTTGAAGAGGATTTTTTCATTTGGTTACCGCAACGTGAGAAGTCTGGTAGCAGTAACTAGAGCTGAAAGTCACTGCACCGTGTTTGATTCGGCTTGTTACCAATATTATTGCGAGCTGAAAATCCTTCGTATATCTAGTCTTTTTAGCTTCTGAAATCTCGTAGCTGTAACCTGATAAAAAAGTTACAACAGCGTGAAGACCTAGCTACCACAACTACTTTTCCACGGTACTTCAACTAGACTAGGTTTTACAATTCTGACTAGCTGAAACAGTCGAGGATGATTTCAAATACGTTCAGGCTAGTTGGCCTAACCTGGAATTTCTCTCAGTGTAGTTCGCTGCAAATATTCTTATCGGCCATACAAGAGCTTCAAACGAGTTGAAAATCGGGTGACGTGATATACGGACTGGTCGACTCTTTGCGTCTAGGTCAGAATTCCTTCAACTTTCTTAGTTCTCGAACGACTCTTAAAATTTGAAGAATCCCATGGATCCTTCTTTCATACAAAAAAACAAACGGATCATTTAGTCAGCGTATCACTCGAGTTGTCCCTCTTAACCTTAAGAGGACAGGAAATTGGGATTTTTTATTTCTCCTGCTTTTCTATAGAAATTGGGTAAATATGATATCTCATTTTTCAAACCTAACATAGGTAAGGTGTCTAACATGGGCATGGCCCGTATAGATGTCATCCCATCCCAAAGGGTTGTGACGTATTTCCCTTACAGCGATGACACACACAGCGGTTTGTTTCGACTCGGCAGCCGAGTGACCAGGAAAAGTGAACAACTGTTGCAGAAGGAATGTATCCGCCTAAGTGACGAGATGGATAAAAATTTAGAACAGTTAATACTTTTGGGCCTGTTACATTTGCGCTGGAAGAGAAAAAGTAAGAAGAATCGACGAATGTGGGTGCATCCGATAGTGGATGACCGCCTATCCAGAGGCGTTCCACTATGAAGTGCAACGTTTGTTCTGAAGTCTGTGTTCAACTTTTCAATGAACTGAACTGCTTTGAGTAGCTGCGCTTCTGGAAAACCACTGTGTGTGTCAGCGCCCATACAAAACAATGTAGTTAAGTGCCGCCCCAATAAAACCGCGCGCGTTTCTTCGAGTAAACGAGGTGTCGAGGCGGCTCTTCAGCCGCCAGACGTTGTTCGCCGCAGTGTATGTTTCGCCTCATTTGGGAACTCAGAAATATGTGCCGAATCGGCGGCCAAGTCGGCACAATCCGCTGTGTGTGTCATGGCTGTTACTCGTTACAGGGGGGGTCCCGCCGGCTGGGCTGAAAACAAAAAGGGGCTAGGGGTTGTCGGGCTAAGTACGTGAAGAACACGGGTTTAATAATGGGAATTTCATGACAGTAAATTAAGACAAAACAAAGCGACAACAATGGAACAAACGATATACTCGGCGGAAAATTAAGAGGGGGGGGGGGGAGTGAGGGGACGGGTCAGATAAAAGGACGCGAGTGACAGGGTGGAGGGTCGACTTGGGCGCCAGCTACCTTACGGCGTAGACCGGTTTACTCTCGCGTGTCGGAGGGACACGGGTTTGAAAGATCGGCAGGCAGGGAACTGTTAGCTCACGGGGGAGCGGAGGACACTCGAACATGGGGGAGCGGAGTCGGGCTCTGCGCTATCGTCTCTACATATTAGCTTCGGCACTTCGGGGGCAGGAAGTTGGGAGTGCTTATGGGGAAGGGTGTTTGATAAAGGGGGAAGGAAGGCGGTTGGAGGGTACGAGTTCGATAAAACTATCTTAAAACTACGCGATCGCACTCGCCAGGCCACGGGACACTGGAGAGCAATGTGGCCACAGTCGGAAGGACTGTCGGGTAAAGTATTCCGCTGATTAGATCAGTATTTTAGGGGAGAAAACGGGGCAAATTATTGTCGGGAGAGGGTAGAAATAATAATAGGGAACTCAATCAACAAGGCACAGCTAATCCTCGTCGGCTAGCACAGTCGCACTTCTTAACAAATTCACGGTAGATTGTCACACTCGCTCTACTTCTTAACGCCGAACGTCGGCTCGAAGCCGACGATCCGCCGTGCCGTCGTCTACTTCAGGGGCTCTCGGGGGGTCGTCAGGGATTCCGGGGCGGTGATTGGTGGGTCCGTGACGCTGTCGTTGGGGCTGGGTGATGTTCTTGGTCTTCGGCCGGGAGGGTAGGTGTGCCCTCATAGAAATTGGATCGGCAGCGGACGAAGTTTGGCTGATGGTCCTCAGATGCTCAGGTGGCTACGGGTACATGGTTTTGCCGCAGCGAGCTTCGGGCATGCTCGCTGCGGCGGTATGGCGGGCAGTTGTAACGCCGTCGTGCAGGACGAGGGGGTTCGTCGACGGGTTGGCGTACGGGCATCGGACGATTCGGTAGGGCATGTTGCTTGGTTCCCCGTCACGCCCGCGGTTTCCCGACTGCCGAGCCTCAGGCCATGCTCTCCCGGCCATGCTGGATCCAAACTGAGAGGTTCCAACGGCGGATGACGGGTGACGGGCTGCGATGACTAGTGACGACGACGGCTCCGACGAACTCTGCTTCGCTACATAGTCATACAACGGGACGAGGAGGGGGGAGGGGGAGCTTATTCTACGGGGGCGAGTGGCGAAGCCCGGGCCGACGATGGGAAAAGCTTGTAGCGATTTTTCGTTACAAGGCATAGCTAATGTTAATTTTTTCAGTTTTTATAAAAGTCCATTTTCTGACTTAGTGCTTCTTGCGCAATAAGAACATTAAATAAATACCCTCCTTTAGCCTTACCCGCAACTAACGACATGGGCGTGAAGAGGAAATTGTTCCATTTTTGTTTTTCTTCTTTTTGATTTTTTATTTTCCTTTTTTTTCTAATTTTCTCCTATATTTCTGCATATGATTGGTAATCTGCGTTCCCAAAGACCCCAAATTTTTCGTGAATTCTTTGATTCACTAAAAACCTCGTTCGTCGTCTTGGTTTCGCGAATTTTCAAAAACCAATGCCAGATTCCGAATCAGCAACCCCAATAGCACCAATATTCCGAATTTGGTGAAGATTTGATGATTTTATTGAAAATTTGCTCTATGGCCCGTACACGGGTCTTCCCGTCCTCTCAAGGTTAAGGGACACCGCTAATGTGACACTTGTAGGATTTATGGATGCCACAGAAAAACGCTTTCTTTCTCTTTTAAAATATTTATTCTGCATCAGGAGGCTCGTGTTTTGCTTAGTACGTACTCGTTCAAATCTCACAGCTAACTGACGGAACCGCGTTTCTCACGGCGTACGAAAAATACTTTACGACCACGCATCCCCCCATGACGCACTTACCACTCTAACCAGTGTAATACCCGTTCCCGGCATATAATAGATCAGCTTTGATGAAACACTTACATACATATACATAAAACCAACAACACTTTCAACAAATCGATTGTCTGTGATGCATTTCTCGATAGCCTTTACTTCTAACCTTTAGGATCGTTCTAAAATTTTAAGCCCGGATCTCTAATAGTTTTTGAGCTAGTCTTGCAAAGGGCAGCAGGCGTCAGTCAGAATCGTGCGTAAGTTGTGGGGTCGAACTGAGTTATTATGCGGCTTCTTTTGGCATCGTAAATATATTAGTACTACGGATGATACACTCTATCTGCAAGGACAAAAATACCATCCAACGTCGTCCGTCACATGTATTTGAAACGACTCGACGCAGTTGTGCTTGAACGACTTATTCGGTTCTCTTATAACCGTTCTACAGAGCATATCGCAGTAAAGATGAGTGAAAACCTGCAAGCTTCCAATCATAAAGGATCTCAGGTTCATCCTAGGCGTAGATTCGCTCTGGCAAAACGAAACCAGCACGTCTGCTGAGCGGAACGGAATAGCGGAATAACTCTAGCCCTTTGCACTCGAGGCCTTTTGCGCGTGCGCGAACCAGCAACTCGAGCCGATTTCGGCCAAATTAGGTAAACATTGTACAGGTACTTTAAAAACATTTTAGAAACGAACAAGCACGTACAAATAAGAAGATTTCACCAGCTTCTTCATTTTCATGTTGAAAACAACAAACTGATAAAAAATACGCTCTATAATTAGTCTTGGTGTGTTATTTAGTGAAACAAAAGTCAAGATGCATCCTAGATTTATCAGGACACGTATCACGATAGTACGAAATTTCTAGCCTACTTCCAGGCGTGTTACAATCAGAGCAAACATTGCAGTCCCTCTTTGGCCCCTTTAGCATTACGTGAAGCTTCCCGTTCAGTCGGATTCCATCGGAATGCGACGTAGACGCTTGCTCTCGTCGCTGGCGATATGACCCTCTCAATTGTTCGACGAGTGTTTTCCGAAATCGTTAATGGCTCCGTGGCTTTTCTCCCTCTTTGGTCTTTTCCACTTTATACAAAAGGTATGAATTGTCCAGGCAAATTTCCATGCCCCAGAAAAAAGCTCACGCCACTATTTAAGCGATTTTCGCAGAAAACAATAAGTTGATGCATACTGATCCGGCCGGTCAACACCACCCATATATTTTAAATAGTTCAATACAATATTAGAGTTCTCAGACCATTACATCCACACCACCTCGTGTAATTCTTTTGACCGTCGTCATTCCTGTGTCGCCCTTCGTCGTCAGTCAAGTGACAGCCCTCCTATCTTTCCACCCTAAAACTAAAGTGTTGCCCCATCCGGACTAGTGCATGCCGCACTAGTCCGCTAAATACATTCCCGCACTAGTGCGCAAAATACATTCCCGAAGTAGTGCGCAAAATACATTCCCGCGCGTGGGAACAGTCAAGTATGTCAATATTATGAACTGTTGGTTCATGCGGGAGCAGAATAGAGAGTTAGATGGCAGGCAATCTCAAACAAACACGCGTGCTACCCACGACAATTCGAAACTCGAATTGCTTATTAGATACGCGACCGTGGATTGTGTCGAAAATTTTGGCTGTTTTATTTCCTTGGGCAATTCTTTTCTGTTCGTCAAAGATGTCCCAGTAAGACTGCGTTTCAATTTGGCCAGTTCTTTAGCTAAGACGTAACTGGTATAGTAGCGGTCCGGGTACATGTGGTGCCCCCGAGCACCTGGAATTTTCTCCAACAACATTTGGTACAGGTGTTTTAGTATTCTTGGCGAAACTGGTAGATCGGGTCTGACCAAAAACTCTGTGGCGAGTGATCCATAGTATGGCACAATGCCGCAAATGTAACCAGTCCCCGAGTCAGCTAGAGTATTTATACTCTATAAACTGTGATACCCCACCTTGTCGGTTTCTTCGGATTGTATGTGATGAACGAAATTCGCCCCTGGAATTTTACGGTTGACTCGTCCACACATATATGTGCTTGCCCGGGATAATATAATCCAAAAACTTCGAGTTGAGACAGTCCGAAAATCAGATTACGCGTTGTAGACGCGTTCATGGATTGGTGTTGCGTGTTCCAATAGTTTCCAGATGAAGCGTCCAAAATATTTGGCTAAATCTGCCTCTCGTGAATGTATTCGAATAGAAAGGAAAATCACATGACTGGTGATGTTCTTCGACCAATATTCTTGCAAATTGGCCAACGGCATTGTCCCCATATTGATAAGGACAGCAAGAGATGCCCAGAACTCTTCGTTGGTGACATCGCGCCAGCTTTGCCATATCGAAGTTGCAGACAGCGTCTTCCCTTCCAATTTTCTTCTTGCATACTGATTAGTTTCACGAATAATTTTTTTCACGAGCTCATCATTGAAAAACAGTTTAAACAAATCTATTGGTTGTACGTTGTTAGCCATTCGTGCTGCTGTGGGGTTTTGGCCAGGTATAAATGGTACGTTTGACAGCACTTCGTCGTAGTCTCCGTAAAGTACCCATGTTGAACTGGTTGCACTTTCCACAGCTTCACTTTCAACTTCTGTTTCCACACCACTCTCAACCTCACTATCGCTCTCTATTATTCTAATTTTTCGCCTTCTCGTGCTTCTTACTGGATCACTGTCCTCTTCGCTGGAGAAATCAATGCGAGTTCATCATCCAAAGCGGCAAAATCGAACTCGAGGTCATCTGATCTTGCTCCATATTTTAGGGCTCAGACTTTTTCTAGTTATCGCATAACTTTTCCAAGCGAATGCTACGCCAAGAACAACCGAACTGAGCTAAGTTTTGGCCACAATGTCAGCCGAGCATAGACCATAGCGCAGAGGCAGTGTCCGACGATTTGAGACTTCAATTAACTTGGGCGCTACAGCAGCGCTACACGAGTTCACAATAGAAATCGACGCCGCTCGAGTTGACACTTCAAATCGGCGCCACTCGAGTGCAAAGGGCTAGATATGATATTTATCGATTTATAGCAAGGTAATCAATAGCTTTATCTTTCAACGCGTTTATCTCGAAACGACATATTTCTATTTTGCTAAGGTTCTCACTCGACTAGAAGTCATCCGATCGACTTTGTGACGGCCAAAGCGTCACGTGAAAATGCTCTTTTGATTTCTTCGACCAGAGCGTAGGGGCCTACCAGCGTTGCGTAATTTCGAGTCATTTCAGTTCCCTTTTTTGATTATTTTTTTTGGCCACTCGTCAAACACACCCGTGGGACGCCGTATCACTTATAATTTTGTTTATCTATTTGCGAGCGTAATACGCGACGCTACTGCGTATTACGTAACTTAGAATCGTGCTAATTATTGTTATTTTCATACATTTTTCTTTATCCTTTTGTAACGGATTTAAGTAAGCAAGCAGTCGTATCAACATTTTCCAAGGTTTCCCATTTTCAGTTCTTTGTTCCTTTAAGAACAAATTTAGTGGCCGAAGGTCAACCAACTTGATGCCGAAAGCGATTAGCTTGCTAGCTAAACAGCATAGAACCTCATAGAACGTTCTCGAGGATCGTATTGTCTCGCAGAAGACAGTCGAGCCTTCCAGAACATTGTGGATTAGTGCGTCGTTCCATATACAAGCGAAGACGCGCTCCACGCGGCAAGCTACTAGGCAAAGCGGTTTCTATGCGAACACAAGTAGCAGAGCCGTATACTTGCTTGCCTAAAATCAGATTTAATAATTCAAGCTTCGAGATTCGTTAACATTGCTCGGTACGGATACCAATAAAGGATCCACATCCATTTGCACGTAAGTCCACGTTCCTTCGGCTTCACGAGCAGTTACTGGTAACCACTACGTGTAAACGACTGTTTCTCGTGAAGTCCACGTCCTACTCCCCTGATAGTGTGAGCGGCCATTGCTGATCATTACGTATTAGCGTAAAGAGATGTATAAAGAAGATTTTCACAAAATTTCAAAGGAATCGGTCAGATAGAACTTGAGATATCGTGTCTGCCCACCTCAACAAACGGAGTTTTTAGAAAAACGCGTTTGAAGTTTGAGAAAGATTTCCAGTAGAATAACTCAGATAATAATATTTAATACTCACTTTGGATTAATCGGCGATCCCATATCCATACATTGGACCTTCTTCTTTCTCAAAATCAAGATTTGGTGAAGTTCTTTCTTCTAAACGAGCTGTTCTACCTGCTTTTGAAGCAGCAGAAGCTCGTAGTTCAGAGCGATTAATCCTCAGCTCGTTACGTCTAACAGCAAATGTGTGAGCTTCAGTACCAACGATGATGCCCATGAGTGCCATTGTATTTAAAATCTTTAAAAAGCCTTCATTAAAAATAGCAACGGCTTGATAATTTGCAATTTCTATAGTTTGGGTTCCAGCGTGAATATGCTTTGGAGCAAAAGTCCATATCAATGAATTGAGGGATTCATTATTATTATGTGTTTCGGATCCTAAACATCGTTCTAATAAATCATCAGTTGATAAGCTGGTATAAATGGGCTCGAGTCGGATACAAAAGAATTTCTGCCGCTTAGGTGCCGCGTCACAAAATCCGCTGTATCTCCCAAAATAATTCGAATTTTAAAAAATCCTTTTAAGAGCATATTTTTGAAAGTCTAAGCTTTGAAAATATGCACAAAAAAATTGATTTTTTCAATTTTCTAGACCAGAATACCCCCTTAAGGATGGCGACTGAAAAGAGCGGTGTTTTCGTGAGAGGTGTTTTAATTATTCTTCTCAGAGCAAAGCATATAATTTCAAGTATCTCTTACAATTGTTTTCATTGGGGAATAATTAAAAACGACGGAGATTCAGTACATTGCAATTATTGCCATGCGAAATCGGCTTCAAATTTCAACACGATAATCTTGATACGACGTACAATCGTATGATAAAGTAAATTGCAAAAATGCCTCAGCAGAAGTTCTATAAGCACTTATCTTTTTGCTTCCCCATTATTTTCCAAGATCGCTTGTTAGATCCGACTCTACTGCTCGTCAAAACGACTCAAGAGCTTGATTGATCCTTCGATAACCGCTCAGCCTAATTGGGTTCAGAAGTATATCAGTCGTCACACTGAACAAAATACAAGTATACGGTGATAGAACACGACAACTGTCGTCACTTGAATATTTTTCACTCCCTGCAACTTTCAGAGCCCCACTTTCAAATCATTTCGCTTGCAGAATTCCCTGAATCCTTGATACTTCGAATATGAAAGCTTCGCGATGATTTTCGCGCGAGCTCGAGAAGCTTTTGATATCACGACGGTTTCCTTTGGTTCCCTGATGACTATAATATACGAAGTGTTTCACGAGGTCTTGCTTGAACACTCGATCCTATCTACCGTTCATCTATTCATGGTTTGCCCCTCTGCTCCCGTTTGTAGTCTTCCAGAGCTGAAATTGCCGCTGTTTTCTGGCTTTGGCAAGACAGTTAGACGTGAATGCTAATAGTAGAACGTCGCTAACGTCGCAGCGCAGCTCCGTGAAGTTGGTATTGTCAGGCCAAGAATGAAAAGAATGAAAATATCGCGCTTAACGAAGAAGACAGTAAATAATACGCCGCCCTTACAAAGATGTCTACGTCTCTCGAAATTCTCCAAAACTGTCGAAGCGTCGTGGCTTCGTGCAAAGATGACGGGAAAATCATGAAAAGTATTCTCAATGGATCTTACGATGACTTGGCAGAATCTATACATTATTTCCAAATGAAAAGGAAATACTTCCTTCGAGTTTCTGTCAGTTTCAGCAATTGTGAACGAGCTTTTGATTGAAAATGTTCACCAATATTTGACAGCGTGCGAATTTTGTTCTCTTTTTTTTGACATAATAATGTAAGGTGGTAATAGGGTGGGTCAAGATACACGCTTATTTTTTCCTCAAATATTGTGTAAAATGACGGGAAAAAATTCTGCCAGAGGTTGAGCTAGTAATATTAATGTTAAGAGGTGCCTATTCGCGATTATGCATTTCCCATTTGAATAACACAGAAAAAATTGTATTTTGTTTTGGAACATTATTACTCAGTAACGAATCAGCGTATCGGAAAGAGCATTACATGATCTAGTTGAAAATTATAAGATCAAAAGTTCAAGAAGGGTTCAGAAGTTATTTCTGGTTGAAAACTGCTTCGGGGATATTTTCACAATTTTTCCATTTCCACTATGAATCAATGGTTTGAAAATGAAAAAATTATTATACTTCATAACACGAATATTATTTTGGTCAATGAAACATCGCAATTTTCTTGACATCTCGATTGCCTCACGGCAAGTATGTTTGTAAGGTGAACTAGTGTACCAAATCTGTTTTTTTCGATTTCCGAGGATCATACTACGACGAATACAATATTTTGACTACATACAGTGATATATTTGTGTATAATCGACTTTAGTCGATTTCAAATTTATTTTCTTGCAAGAAAAATCTCTTCTGTTACGTCAGCATAACTTAAGCTCATAGTTATTATTACTCTTGCGACTTATCCTGTAGAAATTCAAAACTCAGGATCCCGTTTGTGAAGCACCACTCAGTGCTTACGTCAGCAGCGTAGAAAACGCTTATCGCGCTGCGTCTTCGTTGCATCGGACAATATGGACAATATTTTTTCTAACCGAGCGCGCAAAATACTACATTCCCGTACTAGTGCGCAAAATACTACATTTCCGCACTAGTGCGCAAAATACTACATTCCCGTACCAGTGCGCAAAATACTACATTTCCGCACTAGTGCGCAAAATACTGCATTTCCGCACTAGTGCGCAAAATACTACATTTCCGCACTAGTGTGCAAAATACTACATTCCCGTACCAGCGCGCAAAATACTACATTTCCGCACTAGTGCGCAAAATACTACATTTCCGCACTAGTGCGCAAAATACTGCATTTCCGCACTAGTGCGCAAAATACTACATTTCCGCACTAGTGCGCAAAATACTACATTCCCGTACCAGCGCGCAAAATACTACATTTCCGCACTAGTGCGCAAAATACTGCATTTCCGCACTAGTGCGCAAAATACTACATTTCCGCACTAGTGCGCAAAATACTACATTTCCGCACTAGTGCGCAAAATACTACATTTCCGCACTAGTGCGCAAAATACATTCCCGAACGCGGGAACAGTCAAGTATGTCAATATTATGAACAGTTGGTTCGTGCGGGAGCAGAATAGAGAGTTCGAGGGCAGGCAATCTCAAACAAACACGCGCGATACCCACGACAATTCGAAACTCGAATTGCTTATTAGAAAACTACTTCCTAGCCGATCTTCTCGCGCCTGGTTATCTGATGCTCAATAATTGAGCATTATTTTTGAATTTCGCGCAAGTCGTTAGGAAAAATAGTATAGGGGAGAGTGGGGATAGGTGAACCTTTTTTTTATTAACATTATCATGTCTGAACAATTCGACGTAAGGGTCTGCTGTATATAGAAATCTAAAAGAGCCCACATTCCTTGGAATATTAAGTATTATGCAAAAATGCTATCTTTTGTTTTGTAAAGTTTCTTTGCTTTCTAAATTTTTGTCTCAAATGGTTCAGATATCCCCACGGGTGGGGATACCTGAACCACCCTATGCGGATGGTTGAACCACCTTTCAGGATAACACAAAAACTACAATTGTATAAAAAAGTGTAATTTCTTTCCTTGTGCATGCCTTTTTTCTGTTCGAATATAAACATTGCACCTTTACAGCATGAAATCAAACATTACAAATTTGCTATTCATTCTTATTTTTTTTTTTTTTCTTTCTTTTTTCGAAGGTTTTCTTGAGTTTTCTGATTGTGTTTTTCCGCGATCAATTTTTCTGTGGTGAGTCTGTAGCAATGATACGTGGGCATAGGTGTGCCCCGCACTCGGTTTGGTGCGCGTCTCGTAAACTCGACTCGTGCAGGAACTACCTATTTTGCGCACTAGTTGCGTAATGTATTATTCACCTAACCTAAGCCTACTCTCACCATACGATTTTCCTCCCTTGTAAAATCACTGCTTCTTCTAGAAAAATCTTAGCGGAGGGGCTTAATTTACGTCCTTTTCTGGGTATAAGTGCGAGACGAAAACCGGGCTGAATCGTCATTCTCTTCGCAGATTTCTTCTCGAAGGCTGGCCTTTACGAGATCCTCCGAATCCTAACTTACTATACCACGAATCATCATTCGCTTCAGAGACATCATCTCGAAAGTTGGCCTTTACTAAATCTTGAATCGTTGAATCGTAACTTACTCGATCTTTGAAGCACAGAATATTCTAAGTCCCCTCTTCAAATTATTTAAAATCAACTCTGAATCACGCAAGCCACCTGTCTAAGATTTTTCTCGTTGGACTGAATACTATTTCATTTTTGTTGTACACTATCTTCACTTGTCCAAAATAAAGTTGAATCATAATTACCAAACCAACAACCTCCACTGAATCATTCCTCACTAAATCCTTGCCAGTGTTCGGGCCAGCATAAGTAATATTCTCTGCTGACCCTTGCCGCATACTCTATAAGAGCATTACCGAATCACCTATAACCTCAAGTCCTAATTACTATAAATACCTAACCCGATTCCAGCCTCATCAATTTCATCATTTAAAAACTCTCAATCTACGTACTGCAACTCTTTCTTTTACATCCTATATTCGAATCCATCGTGTGTACCTAAAGCAATAACGTCAACGATAGTCTGACCTCGGTCCCCGGTGGAGAGGGCGGAAACGTCTTGCCCCAAAACAGAGGTCCTATAACAAAACCTGCATCTTGTTCGCCAGCTGAACAATCTTCGTATTCAATAAAGGTTGGACGTAACACTTCCTTGAAACAAATAACTTGTCAAACATTCTCACGTCTTTACACTTAAATAACGACTGGTGTGAAAAATAAAAAAGCGACTGAATAATATTTCAGTTGAAAAAATAATATCACTTAGACCAGTAGATTTAGGAAACAGTCATACGAGAGCTTTTGTATAGATCGTTTGATTTTCGACAAGCATATGTACTGCTCTTTTCGATACGCTGATTCATTATTGAGTAACAAAACTAGAAAACAGTTTTTCCTCTATTTAAATGGGAAACGAAAAATCGCGAAAAATATTAAGAGACCTCTTAATATTTATTATCAAGAGCTGAAACTCTGGCAAAATGTTTTCCGTTATTTTGAACAATATTTTTATAGTAAGTGGACAAAAAAATAGTAGTTTTTTTTTGGCCCACGCTGGTGGTCAATTTCCAGAGAAAAAGGTTCCCTCTAACAAGCAACCCTATCCACCTGTGTACATCGCTAAAACGCGAAAAAATATTGAACTCGTGTTTTTTATTTTCTCTTTCTCATTGAAACACAGTTCGGTTGTTAATTGGTTCGCGATTCTCGACAGCAGTCGATTCACGTGGGAAAATGGGAAAGGAAGGCGTTCTACGCTCTTCGATGGGAATGTTGAGATTTGATTTTCTGAATTTGTTGCTCCATTTCAGGCAATCTTCGTCAGGGTCCAGGGCTACGAGCACACCGCCGATCCCCTCGTCTGTCCAGCAAGAGGGTGGCGCAACTTCGCAGGCATTGAACAATGCGTACGTCGTTGTGGGTTCCACTGTGAGCGGAAGTAGCGGAAGTACCGGGAGCACCGCGAGTACCGGAAGTACCGGAAGTACGGGGAGCACGAGTAGCAGTGGCAGCACGGAAAGTACGGGAAGTACCGGCAGTACGGAAACCAATGAAAGTGGAGGAATTAGAATCATGGAATCCACGACGACTTCTATGTCCAACACCTCATCACCAGCTGTGCCTTTGACAACGAACGATGGCCCCAACTTGGCGAGGAGCGTCTCGGCACCGACGGGACCAAGACCACTCGTCGAACAGATACCGAGCTTTGCCAGTCATTCAAACGAGTTTCAAAGGCACAGGTTGCAGCGAAACGCAAGCCGGTCCGAAGCCATTAAAAAGTAAGCATAGCGAAGACGTAAAAAAACCCGCATCGTAAGCTTCTTCTCGGTGCTCGTCGCATGATAACTCGCAACATGTAGGAAACTAATAAACAGTAGGCTGCCAATTTATTGGGTACAGTACACAGATTCTTGTATTTTACAGCTTAACTAGTTTTTCTCTCTTTTGGCAAATAATTGATCACAGGCTTTATTGTTATTTTTCATATAAAAGAGCATCCAATTGGGTTAATAAAACAATAAGCTACGACAGCTAAGCTATTTGTTTATTCTTAAAGAAAAATATGTGCCAAGAATGAAAATACGCTAAACTAATTTATGAAGATACGAAATTTACCCGCAAAAAACGGTTTAAAAATATTTGTTCAACACCTCGCCACAGAAGCTATTTAGAATAAATAATACGTAAATAACAGTAATCGAGAAACAGATCTTAGTTATTTTGGCAAATGACAATTTACAGGGTGTGGCAAAAGTAGCGGAAGGGTATTTTTTTTCTTCAAAAAAAAAAATGTTCCAGAAAAAGGTTTTGGGATTGTTCGCTGGCTATCTGATCGGAACCTCGGATACGACCTTGATCGTCAACTTCGACGTCATATGAAGGTCAAAATCATTTTTTTTATATCGGAACCCCTAATTTTTATCACGGACTCGTATTTTTCGGACAATAATGCATGCGTCTTGTACCAAACATTTTTTTTGACAACGCTTTGTTCTCTCGCTGAGAGCGCTAAACGTCAACGTCCCCAAGTGTAATAGCTTCAAGGTGATGCAAGATATTACAAAATCTTTCGCACGAAAATTGCAAGGTTTCGAGGGGGCAGATGATGGTGGTTTTGCCGTTGACCTTGAGCCCAAATTTCAAGGCCAAATCGGAGTCAACTTCGATGTTTGGAATGGAAACTGCCGTTTCTCATTATCCAGATGAAAACACGGGAGTTTCGGATGAAACTTCTTTTTCATCACTGCGAGATCTGATAATTCAAACTTTCCATTTATTGAGTAGATACTGCATTTAGCAGGACCAAGAAACAACAACGTGGACGTTGAAAAATCAAAGTAGACCTTGATTTGACCCTGAAATTCAGGCTTAAGGTCAACTGCAAGGTCACCAATTTTTTGACCCCTTCGAGGCCTTACGATTCTTGTGTACATTTTTTTCCGATATCTTGCATAACCTTAAAGATATTGAACCCAGGGAAGTTAACGTTTAGCGCCCCCTAGCGAGAGAACAAAACGTACGTATCGTTGTCTGGAAAATATGACTCCGTGATAAAAATTAGGGGTTTGTATTTGAAAAATGGCCTTGACCTTGACATGACCGCGAAGGTCAGGATCAAGGTTGTCGAGGTAGCCAGGGAAAAATCGCAAAACTGTTGACTGGAACATTTTTTCGGAAAATGGCTTTCGACGCCTTCCGGAACTTTTGCCACACCCTGTGTATTTTAGAAATGATATAATTCAAATTTAAAAATGGGAAAGCGACGATGCCCCGGCATTTGAATTTTCATGGGAGTTTTACCAGCAAAATCGCATTTTCAGCACAGATTCGAAGCTTACAAAATAGCTTTCACATTTTACGGTTAACGCCTCGACCTTCCGTTGGATGTTGAAATAATTTGCCATTGGCATCGACGATTCGTGATAGTGCGTCGCGGATTTTTTTTTTTTTTTTGTGGTGGTGCTATGCGGCAGTCGCACAGAGTTTGAGCGCAGGAGTGTAGAGACCTGGTTGTCGAATGACTCGAAAAAATGTTTCCCTTCCAGTTATATTAGACGAGAAACCGCGACGTTTTTCGGAGTGAACGAGGACTGCGAAGCTCAGGAAAAGCAACGATGGCTCGAACGTCGACGGCGCATGGCGTCCAGAAAATACGGAACGTTGCTTCCAGAATATCGACCTCGAGATCCGGACATAACTCGCGATGTCCCTGACATTGCCGACATTCCAGAAGTGAGTTAATTGATCGCGTCATTAGCATTCTTGTAGAGTGTACGAACTCGCGTTACGCGATATAGCCACACGTTACGTGGATCCAAGAAATCGCACCAGGATAAGCCGCGTCCCGGAGCAGGTTACCCACATCGCGTTGACGCCTGAATCCTAGCACCGCTGATTACAGAGGAGTATCAGTCGAGTATTTAAAAAAATTGATACGATCACAAACGGTCATTATCAATTATCGGGTAGCTGCGCAAGTACATATATTTACTCAATTTAAACAATTTTTTTTTGTAAACGTATTCACTTATCGACTCTACAACCACTGTAACAGTCTTTACAAAAATCGGTTTCTCAACAATTCTCTTATGGTGGAAGAAAAAAATTATCATTGTTAGTTGGCTCGTCGAATTTGACGCGCTTTACCCACGCGGTGTAGCTGGTACAGTTTTCGATCTGGAGTGAACAAAGAAAGCATCACTTATATTAATCTACATCCCATATCTAGAGAAGTACGGAGGGGCTTTCAAAAATATTCACTTTTGTATGATTCGCGAGTATTTCAAGGAAAACGTTCAATTTTCTACAGAGCAAGGGGTAAATTTTACTTCGAGGTGTAAACGTAATGAAACGTCTCGGTTACTGGTTAGGGGTGGCTTATATCGTTTATTTAGGGGTGGCTTATTGCTTTCCCCTAAACCTCTCATTCCGCCATTTGGTGCATCGACATGCGGTGTTCAGTTCTCTGGATATCTCGATTGCCCAACTTACCTCACTGCTTAACACGCCCCTCCCTACTCTACATCGTCTTTAAGGGGGTATTCTGGTCTAGAGCACTACTTTTTGGGTATTTTTCAAACTAGGAAAAAAAAAATTGAAAACATTTTTACTGTCCATTTTTTATACAATATTTATTGATTTTTAAAGTAGATAGAATTTTTTTTTTAAAAAAGTCAAAAATTCATTCAGTGACACGCCGGTGAAGTGGGGGTTGCCAGTCAAACGGTGCTCCCTGGTTGACATGATTCCAACCCTTGTAGTGATCTAAATCGAACAAACAAAAAAATTTCCTAATTAGTAAAGATGTCGCTATATCTTGGACTATGGCCGAAAAAAAAGAAAATTCACACAATTCACACCGCTGTATCTCCCAAAATAATTCGAATTTTGAAAAATCCTTTTACGAGCATATTTTTGAAAGTCTAAGCTTTGAAAATATGCAACAAAAAAATTGATTTTTTCAATTTTCTAGACCAGAATACCCCCTTAAAATAAACGGATGCGTCAAAGTTACCATATTTTCATGAAAAGAGGCAAAACATTTTTTTACTGAATTTTTGTGGGGAGTAGGCGGCTGTCGCGCCTCACCCTCCCCTAGGTACACCAACATTGAAAAAAGCTCCGGGCAGCGTTCGTCGGGGGTTGAGTTGCAATAGAGGGATGCGAAATGACCGAAATAACGTGAAATTAAAACAAATATTTATTTTTTCTCGTATCTCGTCGAATTAAAAATAAGCATTTCCGAAGAATCTCGAATCTCGACCAGATACGAACTCCGGTGCCAATATCTTGGTGTCAAATTAGAAAAAAATCAAAATACCAGAAAATTTTGCAAATACTTGTTCAATTGCAAATACTTAAAATACTGTGATACCGCTGAAAATCAATTTCCATATCCACATTTCTGCGCGAAGTAGGATAACCGCCAAAAAATAATGCCTTTACGTTTCCTGTAGTCGGGAAAGCGAATGTGTGGAGTAATTTTGGAATCCGTTTCCATTACAAATGTGCTGCCCCTTATTCGTTGCAACGTGTTATGTAATGTTGTTCGTATCGTCCGCAGGGTGTGACCTTACGAAGATGGTACCAACCAGTGAGACGGAAAGAGTCTGTTGCCAGAATGACGCTGTCGGGTCTGTCGTACATGGTATCGGTGAGTCAAACGTTTTTACATTTTTCAATTTTTTTTACAATACATCTTCGATACACGGTATTATTTAGCCAGACTCAATACGCAATGAGCAATAATGCTTAAGCTACCAATTTTATTGAATTTCCCTTTCGATATTCTCTGCAAAAGACCACGTACTTCATCGATACACTGTCAACAGTTTTCCGGTGTGGAAAAAATTTCTGCATTGACTTTACGAAGTTTTTGTATGAAAAAATATGCGGTGAAATTTTTATATCGCTATCAAAAAACTATTATATTTGTTTTACTATTATCTTTCTTTTCACAAAATTCTCCTCTGTGAAAGTCCTCTGTCTATCAGTAAGATTTCACTCAATCTGTTGAAAAAGTAAAATGTAGCTTCGTTTAAACTATTTTAATTAACATTCATACTTTAGATGCTACAATAATAAATACAAATCGATTCCTTACAATAGTACTCTTCTTGAATTGTGTACGCTTGAATAGTTATTGTATTGTTAGTTTTTTTTTGCATTCTCACTGAGAGGCACAGTGTTGCGATTTTCTTTACTTCTAAAGTGACTTATTAACGGAGCAGAATTGACGAGCAAGTAATGTACGATGTCTTCATTCGTTTCCATCCGACTGTTCGTTCTACCGTGTTCCAATTAGTTAGGAAGCCCGTTGCCAAAATGGTATATGATTTCATCCTGTCTGCCCTTGATAGGGAAAAAAGTTCAGATCAATACGAATCGATTTGGTCCAGTTGGAGAAAGTCGTATGACGCTGTCTTTATTAGTTAGAGCGCTTTAAAAATGTAAAAAAAAAACTCTACTAAATCATTTAATCCTGTCTGCCCTTTGGACTGATGGTAAAGATCATCCCCAAACTCACAAAAACGAAAGGGCAGACACCCAGGTTCCTGCATTATCGCGGGATAAGGTCCTAAAAATGTTTTAAAAAAAGCTCTACTAAATCATTTCATCCTGGTTCTGGTTGCGTCCATTCGATTTATTAGCATTCCTGGAAGACAAAAAAAAAGGGCAGACATTTTGCTGACTGAAAGCGGGTATTACGGCTGATTGTCGTTATTAGAAATAGTTTTAGGATTATTAAATTGGTTATTTATTTTCGATCTAATATAAACCTAAGCGCTAATTACTTAAAGTCTAAATAACAAAAGGTTAATCATTACGAAGGAAAAAATATAATTTTTAATATAACTTGGCGCGAACGTAGAGTTTAAAAAAATATATACTTAAATGGTCTGCCTTTGGAAATGCAGCCATCTGGATGTCTGCCTCTTCGATTTTCTTCGTTTTTGCGATGATTTTGACCATCAGTCCAAAGGGCAGACAGGATGAAATAATTCACCACACCTTTTTTTTTAACATTTTTGAAACGCTGTAACTCGAAAAGTCAGCCTCAGCATGGTGGCAGACTATTTTTCTGTGGTTCTTCACGTTATCCTTAATTGAAAAAGTAGGGTCTGCCAAGGAATGATTTCATATACATTTTTTTAAATCGTAAAAAAAATTTAAAAAATCGATTACTACTAAAGTCAGCGACCTGGGTGTCTGCCCTTTCGTTTTTGTGAGTTTGGGGATGATCTTGACCATCAGTCCAAAGGGCAGACAGGATGAAATGATTTAGTAGAGTTTTTTTCTTACATTTCTAAAGCGCTGTAACTTACAAAGGCAGCGTCATACGATTTTTTCCGACTGTACCAAGTCGATTCGTATTGATCTGAACTTTCTTCCCTATCAAGGGCAGACAGGATGAAATCATATAGAAATTTTGGCAACAGGCTCCCTAACTAAATAGTGCTTTTCTAAATATTGTACTGTTCGCTTCTTGTGGTTCTTCGTTCAATTTTCCAATGGGGAATTCTAAATGGTTTGTTATATCAGCACCATGGAATAAGACTTTACGTACAGTAGGAGGAAGTTTATACCATGGATACAACGTCGTACTATTTCTGCTATCGCCTGCGACGAGACTGAGTCGTGTCACCGAAATAACTATTCAACGTGTCTCGCATACTCGATAATACGAACGGTTCTTCGTTTCGCAGCAAACGCTCGCGCGACATCGGTCACCGGAACGCACCGAAACTCGACCGGAATCTCGCAGTTTTCCACCGAGCACCGTACCCTCGCCGCTTGGATCGCCGGAGACCTATGCAGCCGACGAAGAATCCTTCTTCGAACGACCACCGCTGCCACCACCGCCACCGCCGTCACCTCCGCCGCCGCCAACACCACCACCGCTACTAGAAGCGGTGCAATTAACGCCGGAATCACAATCACAAGGAGCGATTGATCGGACCATGCTACAACCGAAAACCTCGGAAGACGAACCCTCCGGCGCGGCACTCAGGGTGGAAAATATCAATCCGGCAAGCTCTGATCTCGTCGATGCTTCGGCATCCGTCGACCGCGATTTCTCAGAGGAACTAGTAAGGTGCGTTTCGGTTCAATCTCGACTTCCAAAATCAGGTCGAAAGATATCCACTATTTCAGTTATTCACAGAAATCACGCGCGATTTTCCTCCCACGAAACAATCGCAGCATCACTCGATTTCGGATCAAAGAGAAAAAACAAATTCTTTAATTATGTAAAAAATTTAACTAAACAATTCAAACACAACGCTTGTGTTCAGGTGAATTTATTCAGGATGAACCTCTCATAAGTCGTTGTGAAAGCGTTCATAGAAACTTCAGGTTCTTGGCATCCGGATTGGAAACTGATATTGAACGAATGTGGAGCCCACAAGCCACTGGGCACAAGCAACATTTTTCGAATTTTTGAACTAACGATGCAGAAATGTTCGAGTTACATACCAAAATTTATTGGTAAACGGTTATACCAGACGAGATTCGCAGGCTTAGGGTGCCATCTGGTGGTGTAATTTTACTTACTGGACAAAAGTTATCCTTTTCGAAGCGGATAATGTGTACAAGAACACTTGTATGCTTTGGCTTCCAAATAGGTTTACAATTCGTTACACTTGGCTTCCGCAAGAAGCATTCTCAATTTTTTACTGGTTTTAGATATCAGTTGAACAGAAAAAACCAATACATTAACTAATCATCGTCAATTTATTTGTTGCTCGAATCAAAAAACTGTATTTTGTTGTACGGAGAACTTGAATAAATTATTTGTATTAAATAAACAAAAACTTTTCTGTTAATAACTCTATTTATTCAGTGAAGGATGTCCGTCATAATATATGATTGAATATTATTTATTATTTTCATAAATTACCAATTTTGGAATTCCATGTTTTGAATCTGATTTATGGAACAAAATGTTGAATTCAAGGAGGATAAATAAAATGTATTTGGAAGCCAAGCGGTACAATGCAAAATCACTTTGTAAAGCTGTAGATTACGAGCACTGTACTATACATAGAGCTTTTTAATTTACAAGCTAATTAGAAATGAACGTCACGAATATACTTATGTAAGCTTCAGAAGTGTAACTCATATGCATCATTTCTTGTAGGATCTCAACTTTAATGGTTGCTATCTTGAGATTAGTTGTCTTGTACTTGTACCCCGTGGCTTTTAGGGTCCTCAAATTTTGACGGTACTACCATTTTCGAAATAAATGCATTTACAGTTGACCAATCGTCAGCATCGGATGAGCAGATATGTGAAATTCCCAAACCAAATTCGTAGCTTTTTTAGCTAGTCTATCGGTGGCTATGTTCAAACGATCGCAACGTATGGTCGCTTGTAGACGGACACTTCGCAATCATCTTCCACGCAAGCACTCTTCATCATACCCATCGAACAATGATGGAAAATAGAAGAATTTTTTCCTTCTGAACTGTGAACTCGAATATCACGTGAATGGCTATGCTCCTCAAAAAATTGTAAAAGACTTTTTTTTAGTAGAACGTCGAGTCTCTATACAAATGTGTCCTGGACTAATCTGTACAATACGCCATTGTCGAGATACAAAATTCCAAACATAAAAAACTTTTTTCACGATGTTCTTTAAATTGGTAATAGAAGTAGTATACAACATATTTGTGAGTGAACACAAAAAATGTCCAAACATCCCAATCCACACATCAGTATGAACAAAGCTTAGCGCCTGTAATATTTACTGCTCAGTTGTAACAAATGTCTCTATCGTTATTTGTGTTATTTTTCCCAGATTCACCATCCCGAAAGACGAGCGCACCTTGATGCCGGGTAAAGATCACAGAAGGTCTATGCAAACCTCGAGGGATCGTTACTCAAGGTAACGACGATATCTGTTTTAAAAGAATTTCTCTACTCACATGACAATTCCAATAGACTTGACTCTACGATATGATGAAGAATAATGAAATGTGCTTTTTTTGACCGTCTAAAGTTGACTAACCCCTTAACTACGGCGACACAGTGAGAACAATTTCGTGAACATGTGTTTATCTTCGGCGCTAGCTGCGTGTGACGAATACTTTATCGTTCATCTCGTTTTTATCGAATCAAACGAATACGGATTCACAGGAGTTCGAGTTGGCGCCGGCCGCGGGAACCGAGTGCAGCTGAGACCGTGACGAACGAAGATGAAGTAATCATGCCAAGACAGTCGATCGGCGGTAACAGAATATCACCGAACACCATCGATCGGATTTTCGACAACAGCAACCGACGACAGTACGGCATGGGGATTGTCGGACGCTTCTTTGGGTAAGATAATGTTTTTCTTGGTCTTCTTTATTCTCGGGTAGCAGAGGACCACTAGGCTGAGTTCGAGCCTCGACCAATCGTGTCTACGATGTTCGAGCCTTGGCGCAAGCCCTGGCATGACCATTGATCCAAGCCCAGAAGCGATGACCTTGGGAAACAAAAGCACCAGGGTTGGACCGAGCCTTGGAAAAGAACAAAAACAATTCGGTCTCAAGCTTTGGAAAACAAAAGAATGTAATTAATGGACTGAAACTTTCGAATGAAACTCTTTGTACCCCATAGAGATGGCCAACTTCAGCGTCTACGAATTGACAGCGTTTGCTGTTGACGCCTGTCAAAACAATATTAAGCAACGTAGCGTCTTGAAACTTGAAGCTTGAGCTTTATAATGTTGGTGCTTTCGGCTTTAATGTTTTTTTTCTTCAAACTACAACTGCCAATCCACCCGTCTGTTCGGGTGCTTCTGGGGATACTTTCGTAATTTATGGAGAAGACGGAGAGTGACGACACTATTATTATCCAAGTTGAGTCATGGGAAGAATAAGTTATACATAATTCCGCAGCAGGAAATAGCACCGTGCAGAAATAACATTAAAAAACATCCATGTTTGAAAACCGATGATAATTGTAGGGTAACAGTGAAACACAATGTAATTGACATGCGTACGGTACGGTATTTTCAGGACAATCCCGGATCACCCTTGACGAAACTCGAATTTCAACACCCTGCTCGTTTCGCAGAACAAAAGCGTGACCTTAGGAAATTTAAGAAAAAAACCCCTCTAAATTGGTTAATTATTGGAGAAATAAATTTTTGGAAAAATCGATATTTCGAAAACTATTGGCAAAAAAAATTCAAAAAATCAGAAAAGTGTTTTCAAATGGGTATGAAAAAGCCGATCTAAGCTGCAGCAATATCGTAGGTGTCGGCTCATTTGATAGGTTTTAGCTTGGAATTTCCTATATACTATAGTCTGTCCCAAAAAGACCTGAACCCCTATAACTTTTCAGGATGAATTCCCGTGAACCAAAAGATGAGAGAAAAGTTGTAGGATTTAAAAAAACAATTTAGCAATAACCTTACGTTTGACCTTGAGTCGAATTTTCAAGGTCAAGTCGAGGTCAACTCTGATTTTTTTGATGGAAAGTTCTATTTTTTGTTATCCAGATAAAAGTACGCGAGTTTTGGTTGAAACTTCTTTCGATCGCTGCTAGATGGCGCTGTAACGGCAAAAACTGAAATTTTTGGCAAATCCTGTAAATCATTCCGGAATTGAACGTGGCTTCTCATTCATTCAGTAGATACTGCATTTGTCATATCCCAGAAACGTGGACGTTGCAAAATCAACGTTGACCCCAAATTGGCCTTGAAATTTGGGCTCAAGATCAACGTCAAGGTCACCATCAGCTGACCCCTTCGAAACCTTACAATTTTCGTGCAAAGGATCCTTTAATACGTTGCATAACTTAGCAGTTACTACATCCGGGGAAGTTAACGTTCAGCGCCCTCTAGCGAGAGAATCACGCGTTACCAAGAGAAATGTTCCCCGTAAAACACACGTATTTTCGTCAGAAGAATACGAACATGCGTTAAAAAATAGCTCATTGCTCATTGCTCAAAACTTTGAAGTTGATCTGGATTTGACCTTGAATTTTTTTTTTCCTGGGACTACATCCTGCAAAGTCATAGAGGGTTTCGCTCCTTTTTGGGACACCCCGTGTAGTATTTCAGCAACAAATCGGCGGATGATGCTGAAGATTGAAGATCGTTACTAATGTTTCCTCTCAATTTCCATTTAATTTTTTTTTTATCATTTCTTTCACCGTTTCGTTAATACATACCGCACATCTTCCAATTACCCACCACTCCCGAAGGACGCGAGGATATTTACCCTTCGCACACTTACGTGGCTGTCAGTGTAACTTTACCATTGCGTACACGACTCTCTCGTGATGATTCGTACAGTTCCTGCGCAGACGCTGTTATTTGTTCGCCTGTAGAAAATCTTTATTACGTATGTGCCCGAGCCGCGCGTTTTGAGGCAAATCAACCCTAGTTCTGGGCTCGTCGCGGGATTTCTTACCCCGCGTTGCGTGCCCACTCAGCTATACCCACGTACCTCGAATTGAAAGTCGAATATGATTATCGAACGCGGTTCGTTTTCGGGGTTCTCATTGACATATCGGTTATGAGATAACGCGAGGCACTTGCCAAACGCCGTTGCGTAAAGGTCTAGACTGTGAGGTACTCGACGCTCGTTGATCCCTTGAGCATAGCCCAGAGACATTTACCGTCCCACTTTCGAATTGATTCATCGATTCGAATACAGCAACTTGGGTTTCGGCGTTTTTTTTCTATATTCCATCTCAGTTTTCAGTCCTCGCGTGAAAAATGTACCATCTCAGAATCTCTTCGCATCGTCATACTTCCAAATTTAGTAGAATGTATTGGCGACAGATTCGAGTAATTTTGAAAATGTGTGCCTCTGTTGAGGGATTTGTCTACTTTAGACGCTGCAAGAAAGGCTGTGTTCACGAATTTTGTTGACGTTGCTATGATAAATATTAATGTAAAAAAAGATAAAAAAATATATAATTGTATATGATTACATGTATTCTGAAAAATGGAACATTCCACGCCGAATCGGATGGTTCATAAAATCTTCGTTTTGAATTTGCCTATCGACCTCTCTCTTCGGATTTCTGATTTGAGGTTTTATTTGTCTGGAATTCGCCACCAAAAGTTGATTTTCATGGAACAAACCTTGATTTTTGACAAACGCTACAACACTGTCTGCGTGAAACTGGGGGCAGATTTTTTTATATTCCCGAACACGCCCATAATGTTCCAAAAAATTTCACACAAAAGGGCTGTTTTTACTCAAAAATCGTGCTCTCTAAAAAAGAACTTTTGCTAAAGACGGAAGAACCAAAAATATTGTCCATCCTCGAGCACTTGAATAATAAAATCAACAAATTGAAGCAAATATTATTCATAGTCTTCCTTTATTGTACATCGTTCAATTCTAATTAACGTATGCATTATCATGACAAGCAATCTGAATCTGATGATCGTGTTCCTTCAAAAATAAAATAAAATGCGCTTTAGTGCCATACAAAAAGAGTAATAATATTTAGTTGAGGAGAGTGATATAATTTTGTGTATTGATTTCTTACTGATATTCTCAACGGCAGAAATGTAATTCCAGACTGTAATATTATATACCGGGTGTCCCATTTTAAAGTACCACCTGACTTATCTCCAAGAATACTGCTCCGATCGGAAATTAGCTCGAGTAAAACTTTTAGGGTTTGAAGGCGGATGGTCGAAAAAGAAATTGTTCTTAGTCCGAAATTTAAAATGGCGGCGTTACAATGGCAGACATGTTTTTCTTAAATGAGAAAGTAACTTTTTTCTCATGCATCGCTATGTATAATCCTATAAAATCACGTATCCCTCTATATGTATATAGCTGTACATAATTATCGATGAGACTGATTTTCCTTTTGTTTATCGTTGCATTAATTTTCGCCTTTTTCCACGTTTTTTTACGTTCTTTATCATCTGGACTTAGCGATGCGTGTTTTCCTGATCGTAAGCTTCTTTTTTTCCGACGATTCGCAGCGAGTGAGAAAGATGGTCGTTACTCTTCGCGATGCGAGAAATGATTTCAACAGACGCGATTACGTTAATAGCTAATTCCGCATTTCCTTAGCATTTTCCCGACCTCGAGATGCATTTCTACGTGAGAGAAAATCGTCGTCGTTCAGAAAACAGTTACATCACAGCGGCAGCACAATTCGAGTTCTCTTCAATATGCGCGATTCTACATCGAGGAACTTGACGAAGGATTGAAAAAAAACCCAGTTCAATTTTGATGATTTCCAAAATTTACGAAATTCGGCGGGGATCTGAAAACCTTGGCAAAAAACTTTCGCTGTTCATTTGCCGCGAGAGAAAAGTTTCATAAGCAACTCGAGCAAAATTATTTGCGACGTGAAATCAATAGTCTCCCAGTTATTCGCGAAAAACTCGCTACCCCTTGTATTCTTCATTACCCAGCCGCAATTAAAACCAACGGTCACGCGATACTTGCAGAATCTCATTTTACATACCGTCATTAACAATTCTGCCGAGAAGAATTTGCCAAGAATTTCATACGAAGCTCTTTCCTTCGACCAAAACTGAAGCCAAAGTTGAACATTTTTTGGATGACCAATGAAATAAAAGAGCTCTGTGTTGAGAGTAGCACAAACCGGTGTTAGAATAACATCCAAAGATTGTTACTTTAGTGTCAAATAACATTTTTGTATGTTGGATAAAATGTTCAATATTCTACACAAGCATTTTTACATCTTACACCACGACGAAACATTTTTTTATTGTGTACTTTTTCTACCGGAGTTGCAACTGTTTTACCTTTTTTAAGAAACAATCTTTAAGATAATACGGGTTTTTACTCACACTGAGAGAAGTGGTACGTAGTCAGGGTAATTAGAAAAAAAAGTTATTCGAGAAAATCACTGGGAACTACTTTTTCTAGTTACTGCGACTAGATTTCTGGTAATAGTAACCTGTGAATGCAGTTACCCTAACCGATTCGAGCTTTCTGATATCAATGACTAGGTAACATGGTTTAAATTGTCCTTGACTATGTAATTTCGTTAGTATACCGAGAAAATATGGTTGAGGTGACTTTGAAATTGTAGTTGCCCCCACCTGGGGCTCGAATATCGCGTTGTCACGTAAACCAGATCGCCTTGTCGCGTAAACTAGATCGAGTCGAGATTTTAGCTCGCCTGTCAAATCTGAGAACAAGAAACGCCTCGCTGATTCAAGATTTTCAACCAAGATGACATATCAACGTTCAATTGCTCGAAGTGAGTCTCGATATCAGCATTCTCTCGTCTCGCCTCGCTTGCCGAAACACTATCCGAGAGCACCGTCGGAGACACGAAATCACGGTCTTTGCTCGCAATATGAAACTCAAATTTTGAAGATGCTGTAACTATCATTTATAGTTACAGAGGAGTTTTTCATTTGGTTACCGCAACGTGAGAAGTCTGGTAGCAGTAACTAGAGCTGAAAGTCACTGCACCATGTTTGATTCGGCTTGTTACCAATATTATCGAGAGCTGAAAATCCTTCGTATATCTAGTCTTTTTAGCTTCTGAAATCTGGTAGCTGTAGTCTGATAAAAAAGTTACAACAGCGTGAAAACCTAGCTACCACAACTCCTTGTCCACGGTACTTAAACTAAACTAGCTTTTACACTTCTGACTGGATGAAAAAGTCGAGGATGATTTCAACTACCTTCAGGCTAGTTTGCCCAACCTGGAATTTCTCTCAGCCCTCAAGCAGTAAATAATTGTAATTCAATTCAATCATCGCAGTAACTTCATCAGCATAATTATTATTTCAATTATTATTATAATCGCTTTACTCAGCATCAAAGTGTGAGCCTGCGCGTAACGCATCGTGGAACGTTGTCTATGTCCAACTGAAGTTATTCGGGATTCCATGTATTCTATTTGGCGACCAGACTCGACGAAGTCACTAGAAACTTACCGATCTTCGCAATCTTCTCGTTACAGACGTTCGTTCCGAAAGAGCGTGGCGCAGAAACCAGAGGTGAAAAAACAGTTGGACGACATCGAGGACCACAGACCCTTCTTCACGTATTGGATTACGACCGTCCAAGTTCTTATCCTCGTCATTTCTTTGGCATGTTACGGTTTTGGTCCATTCGGCTTCGAGCTCAATCACCGATCGGGCTTAGTGAGTATCGATTTCCGTGATATCATCCCCAGACTACGCCCCGATGTATTCGCATACATCGCTCGCTCCTTTGCGATTTCCTCGACTTCGCGAGACACGAGAAATATTTGTACCACAAACATTTTTTATTCGGCGACGAATTTCAGGTACTCGTCACCAGTTTGTCCCTGCAACAAGTCGACTATCAAGAACCGGCCAACTTTTGGATCGGCCCCAGAGCCGCGGACCTGATACATCTTGGCGCAAAATTTGCCCCTTGTATGCGCAGAGATATTAAAATCTTGAACGAAATCGACGTGTGGCGAGAACGGGAGCGGGATACGGCCTGCTGCATCAGAAACGATGATTCTGGGTGCGTCCAATCCAGCAAGCAAGACTGTTCGGTGAGTTTCATTGAATGTCTCCTTCCTATTTCCAAGTTGCCAAACATTGGAAACTCGACGGAGGTCTGAAAAAGTGGAGGAAACTTTTCTCCCTCAAAACGGAGCGCAACCCTTTAAGACGTCCTGCTGGTGTTCGTGTCGACAAAAAAACTCAGAACCGGATTACTTGTCGCAAATACGCGCAGATTTATTTTAAATAAAAGAAGAAATCCTTTGCTCGAATAAAATATGAAAATTATTGTTCATAAATTTATTTCGTTGAATTAATTAATTTAGAAATTGTCTACGAAAAATTGAAAGTGGTTAGAAAACACACAACAAGCTTAGTCTTACGGATAACACCTGATTTTAGCACGAAAATGGCATATTTTTTGTTACAACAAATGAAAACGAAAATTAAATATGTTCAACATCGAAATTTAGCGATATTTTTGACAAATTTCAAATGTCATTGGGAAGCTTTAATTTAACGAAAAATAGCAATCATTAGAGTTTATAATTTTCGAGTAACTATATTTTTTTAACCATGAACTTTCATTTTTTTTATTCGTTTATTTCTTTTATATCATTTGCGTTGATGATTTTCAGGAACCATCTAATGTAATTAATTTTTATGCTTCATACTTCTTTTTTTTTCAAGTTCGTTTGTCAGGTCAAATTTGTAATCGATTAAATATCATCGAAAAACCTCTCCGACGATTCTTACGCATGTGGGGAGTTTCGCAGATAATCCTCTCGAGCAATGCCAGTTTTAACACTATCAGTGCCCTCGGCGTGATGGTCTGCTATGCAATTTATTATCATCAGTTTATTGAATAAATTCATTTAAGAATAAATAAAACACAACAAGAAAACTTCGTAACAAATCTCTGATTTATATGATCAGTTGAATTTTTCTAATTATTTTGAATACATTCTGATTGAAAAAAGCATAACATGTTATAAATATCAGTTGTACATATTTATTCAATTTGTATCGTTCTTTTTTTCATCTACATATTTTTTTATTGGCATTGTGTTTCAAAATAATTGAATGTAATTGCATTATTTTAATCTCATGTGCTTAATAATTGAGTAAAAAGTGATTAAACAAAATAGCTTTTTCTGCAGAGACTTAAATAGGGTTTTTCGAGATCTGTGGTCAATTTTCAGAGACTTCAAAAAAGAAGGAGCTTCTCAATTCGACCTCTGCCTACACTATTTACGTTGGTCCAGACAGAAAATTCTTTTTATGTTTGAAATCGTATACTTCCCAAGTGGTCCCACGAGAATTGTATCGTAATCAGTCGAGTCGTTTTGTAGATACTCAATTTTTGTGTCGTATGTTTTTCTCTTACGTGCAACACCTTTGCTTGGCCGAGCCATTATTTGAATTTATAAAAAAGATGTGACGTTATTACTAAGAAGCAAAAAAAAAATTGAAAAAAATACCCTTTTCAAAAAAACTAAGAGGCAAAAAATAATTGGTCACTTTTAATTTATATATTCAACCCTGCAAAGGCTAATTTATTGAACTGACTTTGCTATCCCCACGACAAGCAGGATAAAAGAGGCTCTCAGATCAAAGTTGAAAAAAGAAAAAAAACGTGCGCGCTGCTTGACCGCAGACATGTTTTTGACAAAGATACGTTGTACTTATTTATATTGATACAGACATATTATTTCATCTTTATTTTAATAGAATAATTAAAAAAAAACAATAAAATTGTATGATTTCGTTTTAGAATTCACAGACTTTTGATTCATACCCTCACCTATATGTGCCAAATGTAACGTGGTATATCAATTCCGAACATAGTTTTAAACAGGTTCAGAACCACTATTGCAAACATCCACACCGCAGTAAAACATCTTGACGAAAAATTATTTCGCGTATTAATTAGCTTGCGAGACTGCATTTTTTATTCCATCTGACCTTGAAAACGTGGGAAAACGAACTTCGTAAGAATTGTTCTACGACTTGTGGTTGATAATTGCTATTTCTCTTTTACAACCAACTGGTCCGAGGATTGAGGTCAACCATGACGGTAATAAATTACAATGTTCTGTATCGTTGTCAATATATCCGGCATCATTGCCTGCATGGATTTTGTTCATATTTGATGTCGAATTGCACGTCAATTCCATCGCACTTGTCGGAACAGATGTCAGGTCTCGCTTCTGTTTCCTGGCAAACCCAAAGTTATACGGCGGCGAATCATTCCACGTATTGGGTTTCGCTTATGTTTCTTCGTCTATCTTGCACAGAACACCATATCTACGTGGAAGAAATGGGGACCCGGGGACAACGGACCTGGTGGCCGTATCAGCGGATCCGTTTGCGGCCTGGATCCAAAATTCTGCGACGCTCCAGCCAGCATAGCACCTTACGAATGGCCGGATGACATCACGAAGTGGCCCATTTGTCGCAAAACAAATCCGTTCAGCCAAAGATTCAGGTAGGGCGAGACTCCTTCACAAATTGCGATTCTGTCTGCAATTCCTTGCCACGTATCAGGGTAGCGGACAGAAATTTGTGCACCCAAAAACGTGTACTTCCATTTCAAAATAGCCACCTCCATCAGAGATTCCCTGGATAAATCCTCTTAATGTGTTTCATTTTATTTCCGTCAACTTCTGACCCCAATTTGAAACGAATGACCCAGCCGCTACACCGGATAAACGATATTTTCGCCACAAAACGTGAATTTTTGATCCGGTCTACAGCGATCGAAGGAGCGAACTAATTCAGTCCAAGTCTGAACCACAAACTAAATTTGGCGTCGCGCAGATGATAGAATATAAGGATTATTCGACAAAGTGAATTATATCTTTCGCTAATTACGAGTTGCCACTTTGTAAACCGCCGGGGATTTTGATTTTACGAACTTGTTTTTTAAAGTGTTTTAGGATAAACTTCCGAATAGCCCAAACCTCCGATTAATCTGAAGGTTGGTATACAGATGTATTTCAACGCGCAGAGACCGAATATGATAGGTAAAATACCCGCAAATTTCATTTTCAAGGTCAAATCTAGCAAGAAAAATGAATTTTCAAAAAAGTTTGTCACGTTTATTGTGATAAATATCGATTGTAGCGAAAAATAGTTTGAACAAAAGTTGTAGGCCATAGAAATATTGACATTTTTTGTTTCATACGATTTTCATTTAGAGCCAATCGTTTGTGAGAAAAAAGCGATAATGCTTCGAAATAGGTATATTCTGCTAAACTCCATTAGTTTCGATATTAAACCCAACCCATAAACGAGGTTCTACCGTATTATATTTTCAATAGATGCTGACTTTATAATGTATCAGCTTCTACAGGCGACTCGTTATCGACATGTAGTTGTATCAAAATATTTATTTTTAGTTTCAACGTACGTTTATTTATTCCTAGAGTCTTCGAGCTACTGTATTATGACACTTAAGTCTGAGTTTTGCTCACATCGGTAGGAATAATTTTATTTCTAGTGACACCCTTTGATTGGTAATAAATTATTACTATGCTTAGTTTTAATATTTATCAGTTTATCTTTCACTGTTGAATCTATTTTCATTCCATTCAATGTTCTGTGAATCAGCGTTGCCAAAATCGTCATAGTCGCCTTTTGTATTGTATTCTATAGAAATAGGTAAAAACCAGTTGAAAAGCCCTGATTTCGGTCCAAAAATACTCGCACCGATGTTGTGAGAGTATACCAATGAACCATGATTTTTACAATAACGAGTGCTGGAGACACTTCTTTTCGGCCGTGTCTGAAAGTGAGGGGAAGACGATTGCATCGAAGGGTTGTTTTCTCGTTGCAGCAAGGGTAACCAAGAGTCTTTCTCCGTCGGTCGACACTTGGACAAAATGGCAGAGCACATGGTCTGCGAAGTGATTGGGCATCCGTGTTGCATCGGGATCCATGGCATGTGTCGCATCACTACCAAGGAATACTGCGACTTCGTTCACGGCTACTTCCACGAAGAGGCATCGCTCTGCTCGCAAGTCGAATGCCTTCACGACGTCTGCGGCATGATTCCATTTTTACACCCCGAATGGCCCGATCAGTTTTATCGATTGTTCACCTCTCTTTTCCTCCACGCAGGGTAAGTCGCGTCTCGGCTCATAAAGTCTCTTGAAAAGCACCCCCCACGCTCACTGCAATCGTGGGATACGCGGTGCTTTCAGAAATGTCGACCTTATCTTCGAATCTCATTATACTAAGACGCTTTTAAGGGATTAGTCTACCTCAGACGCTCCGAAAAAGGCTATTTTTACGAATTGTTTTCTCGACGTTATGATACGTATTAAACGTGACAGCTGTGAGACTCAATAAATACGCTGTTACAAATATCTGCTACGAAATATTTCGCTGAAGATACAAATATCTTCTACGAAATTTTGTCGTTCTTTTTGCTCAATATTTATTCACACACTTTGATTGACTTACATTGTCGATTTCTTTGCAACAAATCATCCGAAACATAAGAAACATAATTTTAATTCGTAACCATTTTTTTATTGCAAAAATCACTGAAAAAACACTTTTTTCTTTTTTTTTCGAAAAAGCTCCGCCATTTTGTTAATTATACTGAAGCTACGGTTATGCTTTATGTAATAATATTTTTATGTTTCGAAAACGCAAGTCATTCTTGTACTTTTTGAAGAGTTGCCATTTTTGTAAATAAATATTGAGTGTAATGAATGAAATTTTTTTCCAATATAGTTTGAGAGTGTATGTATTATTAGTGTATGTATAGTAACTTTGATACAGAGATGGGCAAAATTGTAATTAAAAAATATCGGTGCCCAAATTACGTTAAGCATTGAAATTGAACTTTGATTCAAGCTAATTACTTTCAGCATTGTAATTAAGTTGTATTTCAATGCTCGTTACTTTGAGTATTGTAATTGCATTAACTACTAATTACTTTGAGCATTTGTAGTCAAATGGAATGCAATTGCAAGGCTCAAAGTAACGTGTAATTAAACCGGTAATTAAATCAAAAATATAATTGATACTACCCATATCAATATCTATCACAGCAAGGTAAAAAAAAACGTAAAAATAGTCGTTTTATCGAGAATCCAAAGTAGACTATTTCCTCAAATCTGAAGTAATCGATATGAAATTGTCACGTATTACTAACGTCATCTAACCATCAACGTTAAGGTAGAAACACATCGAGCACATTAGACCTGTCCTTAAAAAGGGAAAAATCAAATTTTAATAGTCTCACCCCCCAAATTGGTTCGAAATAATCCCAAACGAATGTCTGAATCTTCACAAAAATTTCACTCCGTATTTACCCACCCCTAAGAAGCCTCATTTTTTCCCATAAGAAAAGCATTGATTTTTCGCGGTTTTCAATCTTTTTTTTACCGTTGCCGCAATTGCCGCAAAAAATCACAAATTATCGGATAATGTTCATAGTAATGTTGCGTTTTTGCCGGATTTTTTGTAATTCGATACAAGCATTTTTGGGCTTTATCAATCACATCTTTATTCTCTAATGTTGTGAAAAACGCGGGACAAAAGATAAAAAAAGTCACAAAACGTCATTTCGAGAGTTGAATATTGAGAGAATACAATCGGAGCAGTCTCGAAACATAAGGAATTATTTCTACAAGATAATTAATCGTGTAAAAAAATTCAAGGTCACCCCTCCAGTCAAATCGATTATGCCGTGATTTAAAATTTTCCGGGTTTTCCTGCTTCCCTTACTTTCCGAACACGTGACACCCCAACAATATTCTTATTACTGGTCCTGAACGTTTATTCGTATTATGCTTTATGTATTATGTCACTGCATAAATATGTGATCGATGTAGCCGAAAAATGCTTGTATAGAATTCCAAAAAATCCGACAAAAAGGCAACATTACTGGCAACATTTTCCGTCAATTTACGATTTTTTTCGTTGATAATTACGGCAACGGCAAAAAAAAGATTAAAAACGGAGAAAATTTGTTTGGAATTATTTCGAGCCAATTCGAGGGGTAAGACTATTGAAATTCGATTCTGCCCTTCTTGAGGATAGGTCTAATGCACGTGTAGCCCTCAATAATGCTAAAATAATGCTAAGATGTTCACCTGCGATGGGACAATCGATCGATTAGTCCTATAAATCGAACGCCTGTGATGTTAAACTCGCACATTCGAGCTTTTTTCTCAAACATTCCAACAATTTTGAAACCATCGCAAACATTTGAAATCAGAACAAGTTGCTCCGAGGCTGATATCAAGCATGATGAATTCTGTAGTGAAATGTGCGCGACTTTTTAAAGGAAAATTGTCTTGGCGTGCTAAATATTTGACCTGACGTTGTTTGTGTTCCAGATTATTGCACATAACGATCACGTTGTGTGTCCAATATTTCTTCATGAGGGATTTGGAAAAATTGACCGGTTCTCTGCGCATCGCCATGATATACTTCACCGGTGGTCTTACTGGAAACCTAGCGAGTGCCATTTTCGTACCATACAGAGCTGAGGTGAATTCTCAAACTAATTTCTAAAAGACGAAACTTTTACGTTGTGAGATTCTGGGTGCTTGCACGATCTTGCGTCGCCTAAGGTCCATAGGAATTCCTAGGGACCTTTTATAACGCTGCGCAGCGCCAATTCCGTTGGTCGATTTCACCCTTAACGGCCACACGAGCTAACTCATTACCCCACGCTGAAAACCGCTGTTGGGCAAGATGTGTAAATGTTTTGAGGCTTTCAACTAATTGTGTCATGTTCCTTTACGAGTTCTTCAATATTTCTAACGGTTTACCTTGGTTAATTGATAGCTGGCGTTCTAAAAACTGGCCCTACGAGTAAAAACTCCGGAAAAGTGGCTTTTCTTGCAAAAAAATTAACTACTCCTCCATTTTGCGGTATTAAGGAGTAAGACTTCAGGGTAGTCCGCACAATGTATACCACTACCACAAAAGAATAACAGTTTCTACCAATTATTCAAAAAGTATATTTATTTTGCAAAGTTAGTAGAAAGAAAAACGAAAGGCCACCGTGCATTTCTTTTGCTTAAGATGTTGTGAAGTCACATCTCACACATGTCTGCCAGCGGCAGATGGCGTTTGTTGTATTTATTTGAAAGGTTTAAGACCTCTCATTTCCCTTTTTTTAAGCCTGGGGTAATTGGTCACCCCATGTGAATGTTAAGGGTTAAACAAGTAATTTTGAGGAGAGACAAAGTGGAAAATTTCAATCATTTCACAGTCTGCATGATTCGAATGTAACTCTGATCGACTTTTTCGTCGTTCAATCTGATATCAGATCTTGCAAACTCAGAATTTTGTATCCCTGATAAATTCAAAGCATTGTGGGAAACAAGAACCAATTCACAAGCTGGTAAATGTCAGCGGTTTAGTGCATGCCCAAAAGAGCTGATGTAGCATCCAATATCTTGAGGAGGCTGAAAACTATTTTGTATAAATGTTTGTCTGTAGATCAGTTGGTTTAGAAATTTTCTACGAATAATTGAAGGCGAGCAGGAAGCTTATTTAAACATGAATCGAAATTCACAATTCGTGTATTCTTATGGAGAACATGGAGAATTTTCTATGAAATTGGTACATTTATTGTTACAGCAAACGAAAACAAAATGCCATCAATACGAAATTTAAATATGTTGGACATAAAACTGTCGCAAATATTCCAAAAAATCAAATTCTATTAGGAAGCTCTAGCTTGATGAAAAATAACAATCATTAGGAGTACTTAGGAGTGATTTGCGTTTTATTATTTTAAATTAACTAGATTTGTTTGAACTATGAGAATTAATTACTTTCTTATTGTATCATTTTTTTTTCAAATCACTTGCGTTGATAATTTTTGAAACATGATCAAATATAATTAATCTATACGTTTCATATTTTTGTCTCTTCAAGATTGGACCAAACATCCAGAAGTGAATCCATTCAGCTAGAATTATTTAAGAGGCGAGGTGCAGTCAGAGGCATGAAAAAACGAGCATTTTCAATCAAAAAAATTTGAAGTAATTAATTCTGTTTTACAAAAGTGGTTACACAGACTTCTTATGTAATATTTCAACTTGACTTGTACCAATTTTCAAAGAAAAATATTGATTATTTATAGAATCAGCCTTTCGAATCGAATTTTCCAGGAGAGTTTTCCAATTTTATACTTGATTTTTGTATAGAAATACTAATTATTTAATTACTTATATCGAATTATCAATTCCTGGCTATATAAGGCAATACAATAGGCCTTCTGTCGATGTGGCACATCATCGTCTATAAAATATTATTTATTGCGTACAATTGGGGAGGCAGAACCGGCTAACAGCTGCGATCCGCCAAGAGGAGGCCTCACCTCTTAATAATACCAAATAAACAATTTATGAAACGAATAATTCCTCAATAATGAATTTATTATCATAATGAAAAATATAGTTAGTATTATTGAAATTTCTAAGCATTCGATACAAAACATTTCTGAATCTCAACTTTCCAAACTATTGGTCTGGTATCTACCACCTCGATCTCCTTAGAATCGCGTACTGACTTAAGCATTTTTGCGTCTAAGGTGGTTTGCTGGAAAATTTGCTGGGGTATTTTTCCCATGGTGCCAGTTAACAGTTAACTGACAGAGGATGATTTGTTTCAGGTGGGACCTGCCGGAGCACACTTCGCTCTCTTAGCTACACTGGTTGTCGAGGTGTTGAACAGCTGGCCGATGCTGAAGCATCCTCGAAGAGCTCTGATGAAACTCCTCGGATCAGTTCTCTGCTTGCTTTTGCTGGGCACTCTTCCTTGGGTGGACAATTACGCTCATCTATTTGGCTTCATATTCGGATTTCTCGCAGCCTACGCCGTGATGCCATTCATCAGCTTCGGGGAGTACGATCGGCGAAGAAAGATCCTGCTGATTTGGATCTGCTTGATACTCATCGTCGGTCTGTTCGCGATCTTGCTCGTGTTATTCTACAACATTTCGGTCTACGAGTGCGAAGTGTGCAAATTGTTCACCTGCATCCCGTTCACCCGAGACTTCTGCGCTTCCCAGAATATAAACTTCAAAAAGGAGGAACCCGTATGACACACGGGGCAGCGGTCCCGAGTCGAGCGCCTAGTACCGCTCGGCCCCATGTCATACGCACATCCGCTGCCGTCTGGTAAAGTTGAAATATGCTTGGTGAATGCTCCTCGAATCACACTTCATTCGCTGACGGATCATTGTTACCACCTTGTGATAGGCATCGTTCGAAGGGACTTGAACGATACTCTTATCATCGCTTCTTCGTCGAAGACTGTTTCCAGACTACTCTTGTGATGGGAAAACATTCAATTTCTCCATCTCACCCCAACAATGAATCGCACTTAATTCGACGAACGTAAATTTCAATTCCACGTCTGCCAACATGGCAATAGGCGAACTGACTCGACTATACATCCGTAGGAACATTTGAGAAATCCATCGTCAATTCTTACAATTAGTTCTTACTCCAAATCTTACTGCCATAGATATACTTGTTAGTATGGATGAGATTTCTGTACAGCTTGTACCGTATACGAGAAGACATCTTCTGTACAAGAAACTTAAATGTCGATGGGCGGAACGCTGAGATTTGTTAGAAGTCTCATAAATTTTACCGAAAAACGAGACAAAAACCGTTGCCCAGGAGAGGATATGATACAACTATTACCGAAGAGCAATTTGCCATCGGACCATACATTCACGTGCTAGTTGCAGCTTTCGCGTGGAAGTAAGAATCCAAATCTCGAAAGTCATCGAACAACTGGAAACTTGGATCGTGCCAGTCAACTTAAAGATGCTCGCTGAGTTTGGTCCAACTTCGTACTGGTTGGAGGCATTTGCTGGCAAAGCGAAGATCGTACCAAAGAACGTTAGATTATCGTGTCCTTGGAAAACAACTAGGAATTCAACTTGGAAACTTGAATGTGGCGTATAAGAACGCGAAGATATCTCAGCTCGTCGTAAAATTTGGTGTACAAGAGTATTTCAAACGAGCGACGTTGAAATACGAGTACCCGAGATAGCGGATACAAAAATCTCATGAACCTGGAAGTTGTCGGTTCAATTTTCTTCGGAATGAATATACAAACTTCCTACGAGTGGCGATTGTGGACCGATCAAATAACTATTAATTTTTTGCAGTTCTTCAGCATTCGATTTGACTCTCGTAGAATAAAAAATTAGAAAACTAATGAAATTAGAGAAGCCGACGATCAGCTTGAAATTTGCCGAGCATTAACAGAAGTATCGTTGGAAAATTGTTTCCCAGACAATTTTTGCAGTCTTCTCGTGGAAATATTACTTGTCGATGATTGAAAAAACGGAGGCCATTTAAAAAAGCTCTTGTTTTTTTTTCACCCCAACGACTAAAATTTTGCATTGTAAAGATTGAAACTGTAATTGAAAATATTTCCAATTTGAAAAAAGGCTCGGTTACAAATTGTCCTTCTGGAAAGTATACTTTGCCTTCGATGTTGTTGATTTGTCCGAATGCGAATAAAATGCAAATTGTAAATACACGCAAATGTATAATTCATTCGTTGATTCACCATCAGGAACCAAATCGATGAACGATGCTAGTTTATGAGAAATCTGGAAAAAATAACATAAGACTACCAAACGGAACAAAGAATTTGTCTTCAGAAAGTATAAATATTATTCGTCTAGAAGCGCCGGTGTTTGGGATTTCAAAATCCTGGTCTTTTTTCGAGAGAAACTGGAAAAAGAGCAGCCGCTACGCTTAAAAATAAGAAATATCGACGATAAAACGAGGAAACGTGAGAGTAATAAATTTATGAAAAGTTCTACACAGCTTTAAAGCGTAAAATTAATGTTAAAGAGACGAGAAAAACGGCGAAAACACGACGAAAAATTAATGGTGGTGGTTCAAAGTGATTTTGAGAAGATAATTTTTTACAAAAGGGTGCGAAAACGAGATATCAGAACATTAAGCAATTCACCGCAAATTGTACATATATAATGAATCCATGAAGAATTGTAGCATGATGCATATACATAAAAATATACATACGCAAATGTATATATGTGTGTGTACGTGTATATATATGCATATGCATATAGATGTACACATAGGTATATATATTTATGGATAAATACATATACATATAAATATACATATAGTTAGGTATTAGCAGTTAAGAATTCAATTCACTAACAATAGTTAACGATATGGTGAATGTGTATTTTATTATAACAAGTAAAACGTGTAATTACGGAGCGGTGAAAGTTACAACAAATTGATAAATCATTCGTGTATTGATTGTCATTCAATCAATTATTATCAACAATTTAATATTACCAATAATTATTAAAAACAAATATGTGCCACGAACAAACATTCACGAAAATCCAAATATTTCTATATTGTACGTCGTGTACCGTTTAAACGATTATATCAGATATACTTTAAGCCACATCCACATCTCGTGGTCGACATTTTTCAACAACTTCACACGAAAATACCCAAAGATAGAGTTATTACTGCATATTTTTTTCCCATTTCAATAAGTAATCCCTGACATATTTTTCACCTTTCTCACTGTCGCTCGCGTTTGGGGAAATACATCCACACTTTTCACAAATATCGTTGCGGCGGTAACGTTTAATTCCCATAGAATTCTACCCATCTCTCACGGTCAACGAATTTCCAGTTTCATTCTTGTTCAATCTCATTTCAACGAAGGTGAACATATGCCTGGACAGATATTCGAGCATCTTTGAACTTTTCCCATAAGTACAACTAGAGAATGTCTTGCGGCGAGGGGCGAAAATCGAGCTTCGTGGTTTCGCAAACCCACAACTCGAATGGTCATGCAGCAAAGTGGCACAAGAGTGAAACGAAGCGGGGTTGGAGGAAAAAAGTGGGTGACAAAAATGGTCGCATTGTGTTCTCTCAAAAAATTACTAGCACCTATCCGATCTTCTCCTAAATTAGGTATTTACTAAAGGCACTAAAGAGAGAATTGTGTTGATTTGAGTTGATCTAGACGTCCTTAATTTACCAGTTTAACGTAACTGAAGTTGAAAGAATTCCGGGGATGGCTCGTGCGTTACTTTTAGCCGACCGAATTTGTAATTAGTGTTCTAAGTAGTGGCTCCACTAAAAGTAAGCAGAAAACGACAGATGTAAGATGTCCGTGGACATCCGCCAAAATTCTTTCAATGCAATGTCAACCGGATCGAAGCACGTATGAACTTGACAAAATTATAAAATTGTATGTCGACAGCTTTACAAGATAAATAAAATTCAATCACGAAAGGCGCCTGATGATAATGATGCAAATAAAACCTTACGACGTTCTGAATTCTTGTCGATGCTGTCTGGAAGATACGTACGTATCTTTCTTTTTCCGACCATATTCTCACCAAGTTCCATTTCGATACGACGATTCTTGGCTCATCTCCTACGAATTTACGTACACAGAGGAAAAGTCACGATCAGGGGCAGATTTCCCAATACGTCGAATAGGCCGGACTCAGGGCTGCAGAACTTAGTGGGATTTTTTTTGAGCAGTCGCACCCTCCTTGCATTTATACCTCAACGCTTAGCAGCTCGAAAATGCGTTCATAGCTCCTCGCAAAAAATGCACCCGTACAGAAATTACGGTTATTCACATTATCGTTATTTTCGTATTATTATTAAGAACTTGCTAAGAGTTATCAAGAAATTTACTAAAAAAACGCGTTTAATTTGTTATTTTTTTTAACCATATCAACTTGATTCTCCATTACTTTTGGCTTGCTTTCTGTACGTCGTCCGCTTAACTTTTCTCTCCCAACACTCATAAAACTTACTACACCATCAAAATCAAAATATTAAAATGGTCAAGAAATTAGCACAACTATTTTAGTAAATCATATACTTCTGTTTCTAGTTTCGCGTAGAGAGTATCCAAGAAAAAAGGATTATACATAATTACATGTAAGAAATTGGCCCGATATAATTGTATATTTTTTATGTATAATTTATATACTATTATATATAATTATATGAGATTCTATACAAAACTCCAAAAAAAATTGTATATAATTCGGTACAATTGCATATAAATTAGGTGCAAATTACATATAATTATATCGGCTCAGGTTTTTATACTTTGCTTTGCAGGGAGTAGGGGGGCGGAAGTCTTTCATCGGGCTAGAGCGCCCAGCGTATCAAATCCGCCCCTGGTCACGACGATGAAGACAGATCAGCGTAGTAATCGAAGATGCGAAGAAATTGATTTTTGTTTCTACAGAGTAGCCAATGAGAACAAATTTAAGAAGCAGGATAAGAAAGTAGCTCGAAGCGACCTCGGGTAGCTTATTAGCTTTCCTTCGAAAAATAGGAAACGATGGGTTTCGAAAAAGCGAAGGACAAAAAAAAATGCGTGGGTTGGCAGAGTCTAGCTTTCGGCTATCTATACCAAAAACCGTCATCTTAATGCTCACTTTCATTCCTCGCGAGTTCAAAAATGTGCAGCGTTGATAACACTTGTTGGGAGTTGTAACCGGTGATAGAGCAATTCAATCGATGTTGCAATATTTTCTTGGTAACTCTCACAAGAGATAACTATAAATTATGGGATAACTGCGATGCAAGGTCTTGGCACCCGTTTGATCTTTTTTTTTTCCAACCCTCGCGCTAAAATAAACCCTCTATTTGCCGTTTCCAAATATTGGAGAACTTCTCTGATTTGTTCTCTCTACCTCTTATATGTTGCAAAAAAAAATGTTGATAACAATAACGCCCATTTTGCTGGTCAGTACTGCCGATTTCTTTAATCTTTTCACAAATAAATGGATTTTAATCGGAGACGAGTGTGGTACTTCGCCAAAAATTCGATTTGTCGACTTCAAAATTAATTTACGGTGTTATTCTTCGTTTTATAGATTAATGTTTAATTATGTTTGCTTACGTGACGTCATGTTCCTGTAAGTGTCTGACTGACCTTACGAATATCGTGATTACCATTATTTGCGCTGTTATATTGAGGATTATCGCTGTTACGATCGTTGTTCTCTCGTTTAATTTCTCGATGAACCGAAGAGGAACTGACCTTGAGAAGAGAACCGTGAACAGGAATATTCTTAACTCGTGTAAGTGAACCCCTAGGTACCTAAAATCTGCCCCCAACGAAAAACGCCGTCGCATTATTTGCATCGCAATTGCAATTCCGTGCGAATTATTTTCCCAAGGTCAAAGAAACACGCGAGCGACAGTCGGTAATGCGAAGAAGAAAATACCAAAAATGCCCTCGTATGCCTGGCGACAGAATTCCAAATTTCAGGATGCACCAATAATTAGCAACAATAATTAGCAACTCTCTCCCGTACACAACGACACACCTCACGAACACGCGATATGCTACGAAACATTTGCGATATTAATATTAATTAACATGTGAATATAACGACACAAACACGCGACCGCACTTCAACTTATCGTACATATTATTATTATCAAATAATATATTACTACATAACGCAAATGCATATTATCGCGAAAACCTATTATTATTACGATCGTCGTTCATTTCGTCACGATACCATGTTGTTATTGTTGTGGTTGTTATTATTAGCATTAATTTTTTCCGGTCCTTTCTTTTTTCCCACCGCGTTCTCTGCATCGCGCCATCGCCATCCTAAACATCCTAAACTGCGTCGTCTTATCAATCGCAGTACTCGTTACGTACTGCGGATTTTCGCCCCATTACTATTCATGTTATTAATTCCAACGGATAACTTCTTTTTCACTGCTAACGACAAAACGAGAAAGAACAAAACGAGCAAGAACAAAAAGACACGTCAAGTATCTAGCTGTTCGAAACCGCATTGTGATATCAGATTATGAAAGACACGCTTTTCAGGCGGTGAGAATGTTCAATTGTAAACAGTCTATTGTTATTATTGTAAATGTCTCATGTCACATAAAGGAGCATGCGTAAAAACGATGACAACGTACTTTTTTCAACTTTCAATACCGAACACGACGGTTTTTGGGTCTCAGTGTTTTTTAATAGTTTATGTAATCTTGGCCAATCGATTCTGCTCCAAATATTTGCAGAAGCGAGGAAGGATGCGGCACAACAAAATTATGAGAAAACATTTTTTATCGGCACTACGAAATTATTTTTAATGTTAAAGACAGTTTTCTTCGAGTCAATTACCCACTCTGTTTCCTTTGATTTTACTCGAAAGAGCTTTGAGGGCGGACTTCTCTCTTTTAGGGTAAGAAAAAGAGAAAAAAATCTGAAACAAATTTTTTTCAGGGACAACTAAAAAACGGGGAAATTTCGCTTCAGCCGAGTTTTTGAAAGAATTGAACTGTCTCAACGGAGATCTGCTCCAAAAAGATGGTAGAAAATAGTATGTTCGCCCGAAAAAATGTAACCGAAAACGAACTATTCACGAATAAAAGCACCAAACTCAATTCGATCAATACTACTAACACCAAAAAATGTTGCATTTTGTTTTTTCCAATTAATGTTTCTGCTACTGATTATCAACTGCATAATCAATGGGTACAAATACAATAGAGATAAAATTAATAAGTATCCAGCACGATAATTTACTTTTATTACATTCTTCAAATATGAAGTAAAAAGTTGTTCAGCAATTTGTGGCAATTTTGGTCTGGTGCCTTTATTCGTGGACAATCGAAAGTCGATGCTACGATTCATCAGAGCCGTCGTCGTGTTATCCCCAATCGAAAATTTGGAAGAGCTTTATCTTAATCTGGACCACTGAATATTTCAATTCGACTGACACTGTGGGAAAGTTTTTCAGTTCTTCCTTATTATTATTATTATTATTTTATTATTATTATTATTATTATTATCGATAGTATTATTGTAACTGGTTGTGCTCGCAGCGTTGTCCGCCAGAGATTAAGAGTATCAGTAAAAATCACTACACAAAATTATATCACTCTCTTCAAGTAAATATTTTCATTCGAAACTCTCAGTAGAAGGTTGTTGATCGGTGACTTTTAATTAAATTTGAGACTTCTTGGGATGCCGATCAAGTTTGGTTGAAAGCTTTTATTTTAATTGGCGACGTTTCGGCGCACTTCATGCGTGGCGAACTTTCAAGCCTGCGGAACAATGAGTCCATGTATAAGATTCGAAATTTGCAGGTAGTGCTTAAATTATGATTAAAGAAGGTAATTTTAATATTATAGACGCGGAGTTAGTGACGCGGTATCCTGGACTTATACATGGAATCCTCATTGTTCCGCAGGCTTGAAAGGTGCCACCTATGGAGTGCGCCGAAATGTCGTCAATTAAAATAAAAATTTTCAACAAAACTTGATCGGCATCCCAAGAAACCTGCAATTTAATCAACAAATATCATAGAAATGTTCATCGTTTATCGGATAGCTCGCGTACGTTCTGTTTCAATTCTCGCTGCATCTCGGTTTTCTGATTCTACGCGCGCGATCGGGCTTCACCTAAACGTACTCTTCAGATTCTGGCGCCATGTCGATCTTCCGATTCTGATGCACGTGAATAAGCGATTCGTAATTCTGCTTTCGATCTGCTTCGTTTGCTTAAGCAGCTCGAATTTGCTCATCTTAACGTGCCGCTCTGGGCCGTCTACTAATTGTAAGTGACGCACGTTTGCGTGGTATATTTTTCGATGAAGCAATTTACACTTCTACGATAAGTTGCTACAATTTTTTTGCGATTGTCAATCGTCAATTCTTAAATTATGTTCACAGAGAATCTTATTTCAAATATATTTGCTGGTGCGTCTCACGCGCCACCTACTTTAAGTTGACTGTATCTACTATGCCTATCACCTTAGCACTGATTTTCCCCGCATTACCTGGGTGACGATGTATTTGTGGTATTTCAAATGTGGCTTCAATATTAAAACACACTCTTCCCCTCGCCCTCCCGCTCTACCACCCTCTCTTTTAAACTTTTCTTTTTTTTTTCTCACGCTCTTACCTTCGCGGAAGTACAGGCAATAAGTTGACAAAGTTTCATCTCCATCGGATGAAATACGAACAAAAAAACGAACGAACATTGATTTGCATGTATAAAATTACTATTATTATTGTTGTTATTATTACTAGCATTATTATTAATTTTATGATTGCATCTTCAGATCTGAGCGTAGACGTCAAAGTCAATGGAAAAAAATGTCCTATACAACTATGGTCGAACGAACGTTTCGTGGAGACTTCAAGCTCAGCTTTTCGATACTTCATGAACCATTTTTTCAGTACGTTCAACTGCGTTGCTGAAAACTCGATGTCAGCTCGACAACAGTTTCTAGAAATGTCTTAATTCTCCCTTTTGACCCTACTTTGGCACTTTTTTCGGTAAACCGCTCGCTTTGCATTGAACCTTCAATATTGGTACTCCCATCAAAAATTGCTGGAAAATTATTTGTTGATGCGATCGATGGTGCATTATTCGTTGCAGAAAATGAGTAACTATTTTCAATGACCGAAGGATATGATGCTTATGCTGTTCACTTTTTTATTTCAATTTACTTTATCTGGGGAACAATATTTTTTCAAAGACCCACCGACAAAGACACAAAGAAAAGGCAGCAAAATCCTGATTCAGCCCAATTCCGAATTGATAATAATTATCAATTACATAATTATTATGTAACGCTATTATAAGAAAAGGACCAAGCACAAAGAAACAACGACGTTACGAGTGCGACGTGTTTATTTATTGGGAAACAGCATTACAATTATTGCGAGCAATTATTATTGAGCTGTCCTGCGCACCAAATGGCGAAACACGGCTTCACAAATTTGACAGCGTACCATGGAATGTTTAACGGAAAGGCCGATGAATTTGCGTATTGCGAGAGAAAAACGTTGCTTGGTGACGCGGTTTCGATAAATGACGGACATGAAAAGTCTACAGATTCCAGGTAGAAGGATACCATAGGAAAAAGCGAGATTTCGCGAAAAAAATAACTACTTGCGTGACTGTAGAAAGAAAAATACTTGCGAGCGAAATACGATATTCGAATTTCGTATTAATGCTTACGAAATCCAGATTAAAACTGTTATTAACACGACCATCATCGTACGTAAGACGCAACATCGTTATCATTGTCATTGTCATCGTCATTGTTAATGACATTTTCACCATCGCTTCATTTACTATTGTCTTTATTATGATCATCACTAATAATCATGATAATATATCGTACTCGTCGCTGTTATTATATATATCACAAACCTTAATATAATAATTTATTATTAATAAAGAAAATGTAAAAATTAACATTAGACTTCATTGAGTAAATATACCGATTGCTACTTGAATTTATCATGGTTATTTTTATTTCATTCTTCAGGCTTACATCTTATTCGGCGAGCTGAAAAACAGGTAAAAAAAAATTCGGGCAGCAAAAAACAAACGAACGCTGCGCTCATCATTTTATTCTAAATGTATCGTACATCTCGCGTCAATTGGATCTCTTATAAAAAGTGATTCGTAAGTTCCTCACTCCTATTTGTTATCAACAATTCCCTGCGAAAAACATGTTTCAAACAAAAGTTGTGTATTTTCTTCATTTTCAACAACTTTAGATTTTGTTTTTACTTATTGTACAACATCACAAATACATTTTGCAGCAAAAAATTACGGGTTTTTATTTTTATCGGGTAGTGACATATAACTTTTTTGTTTGCGGGCATCGAAGCTCACAGTATGCGAGCTACTTCCAACTTCGGATCCGGGATTCATTGAGGGTTGGTATTTCGCAAGCAGCAGGAGATCCTTCACGGAATCCTTATTCTGTTCTCGATCGACCGCCAGATGGCCGAGGACTCGAGCCAGCCGCGTCCTTTCTCGCGGACAGAATTACCTGAGAAACGAGTTAGGTACCCAGCCGTAACGCAGACAATCATACTTACCTGGCGCAGAGGTTACCGTGATCACCAAGGCTGTTCCTCCAAGATGAGGCTCTTCCATTGCACCACGGTCGAGCTGACCCTTGCGAATACCCCTAATGTGGGTATCTCGGGCGTATTATTTTTGGTAGTTGGGACTGCGTACGCGCTGTCCCAGATAATCCAGTTCAAGCATAAGGGTCGATACTTTCCATGAACATACGTTGATGTTACGAGTCCTCGTTCATTTCACCCACTGGACGAATTCGTCGGGAGTCAGACATGGTCCTACCAGACGGTTCAACCATCTCGGCAGGTCTGTAAGGGGGTGGGGCTAGGGATAATCCAGGCGAAAAAAGCATATTGTGATAATAATGCGGCGACCTGAGTAATAGAATTTTATCAAATTTAATTACATGTTATGGTACAACTTTTGAAGTATGTAAAAAAATGTTCAACGAAAAATATTGATGAATAAGCCGGTGACGTTGAATTTCCAGGGCGCCTTGGAAAAAAGTGGTTTTGCGCTGCCATTCGTTCTCGTTACCATCGGATCATCTGAAACAAAAAAATTGATATGCATTTTAAAGGTGATGTATTTCTTGAGGTAAACAGGAAGTTTTTTTCTTCTATTGTTTGCAGCACTCGGAAATGAAAAACACGATTTCGGCTAAAAACATCGCCGTTAATTTGTTATCAAAAAATAGAAAAAATTGAAGAACTAAAACCTTCCTGACTACCTGTTGATTTATGCAAAGAAGTAATGTTCAAATTTTCGAAAGGATCGGTTCAGTAGATTTTGAGTTCTAATGTTCACGAACTTCAAAAATGACGTTTCCGGAAAATCCGATTTAAAGTTTTTCATACGCTAAAATTCGAAATAAACCATCAATAAAGAACCATGAATTGAAATGAAAGACCATGAATGAAGTGAAAAACAAAAGTTCACGCGGATAATCTAGAAAAATAGAGGATTGAAATAGGTAAAAAAATAGAAAAAATGTTTTTCCAGTCACGTGACATGGAATATTACTTTGTTTTCAGTCGTACGATTGGTTATTTTCAATTTTCAAACGGCGAGGCAGTAACCATTGTTGCAACGACACGGTGCATGGTTGTAATGATGCTGCTTGCTCACAATTATTTGTTCTGTGCGGATGAAGAACAGAGCAAACTAAATTTGAGGACTTCGATACTTTGGAAGTCATAAAAAAGAAAAACAGACTTGGTCTGCGAATTTTTTTGGAGAATGGAAGAAAATCCACGTTTTTGCCAGTTTATCATGTTTGCAACGAGGAAATTATTCGAACGATGATTGAAAAAATCAGATCTGTGGAGTGATTATTTGTTCTTTACGCGTTCGAATTTAAATATCCTCAAACTGAATGACTATTTCAAACATGTCCAGAGAAAATAGAGAGGTTTTCCTGGTCAGACTAGATGGATACGTCTGTGCGTGATAAATGTTCGTTACGAATTTTGTTCTTTGCCAGATTTTCTGAGAACTTCAGTACAATACTAAAATCTTAAGCTGGCAGACATGCGGATCTGTCGAGTTGAATTCGGAATAATTTCTCACTGGCATAATTTGTTAACAGTAATGGAGGCGTAGATAAAATTCATAAATAAATAAAAATAATATCTTATCCAGATTTCCTGCATGCATTGGTTATTCCCAAATTACGCGTCGAATTTGCTACAGCAGAAACGAATGTATAGTTTTTTTCTTGGCGATTCGGCGACTAAAGCTCGTTGGAAAAATTATCCAAGATTTCTTCGGAAACAAGCAAACTCACTCGTGAGTTTTTACAAACATTCCTCGACCAATAGAAACCGCGTCGGTGTAGCAAGAAATTCAAGACCGAGAAACTTGTCGAAAATAAGTGGAGTCAATCATCATATATATACCGTGAGCAAGAAGCGATTTTGGGTATTATGCTTAATGCCAGGGCGTTAAGCAAAGTGCCAAATTTGATCCTGGCAAACAGAAATTGTCACATTGTATCAAAAGATAAAGTTCAAATAAGTATTTTCAATAAAACTCGACGATAATAGCGAAAGTCGACGAATGCATTGAGACACTCCGATTACACTTGTGTACTTGTTAGCTTCGTACCGCATAACATGTTTATGTATTCGTGGCTCTTGGTGTGAGTGCGTCGTGTGTGCGCGCAACTGAACGCATGGGCATTTATCGGGCAGTAACATAAAACTTTATTGTTTGCGAGCATCGGAGCTGACAGTATGCGAGCTACTTCCGCAAGCAGCAAGAGATCCTTAAAGGCGATTATCTCGAAACTACATTTTCGCAATCTGCGGTAGCGATAAAAAAAACTATTCACCCGATTCTGTTCAATTTCATCTTTTTGGACATGAATTGCAAACCCTCCAATATTTCGAACAAATAATTTTTTTAATGCATTTTGCATAAAATCGTTCGGTGCAAATTCGATCTTTTTTTTTTTTGACTACAATATTCGACATTTTTAACTCTTTTTAGGTTTACCGACAGCGTACTTTCATAGGGAACTTAATGGTTTTTGAAATTTTTGTTTCGGATGAAAAATGAAAAAACTACAGCTGCCGCAATTTGACGTCTCGGGAAAAATTCGTTTAACAACGATTGGTTGCAGTCAGCTAATGAATAATTATTTTCCATCGAAAAAAATTTTTTTTCGAGTCTTCGAATATCAAATAAAATAGCCTCCAAAGTTGAAAACGATTGGTGTAGTACTGACTGCAGAAAAAAGTCCCGAATTTCCTCGTCATTTTTGACCGTTTCCGTGTGTTTCCCCTCCTAACGGAATCCTTATTCAATGGTCGATCGACCGCCAGATGGCCTAGGACTCGAGCCAGCCGCGTCCTTTCTCGCGTACAGAATTACCTGAGAAATGAGGTAGGTACCCAGCCATAATACAAAATGGCATACTTACCTGGCGCAGAGGTTACCGTGATCACCAAGGCGGTTCCTCCAAGATGAGGCTTTTCCATTGCACTACGGTTGAGCTGACCCTTGCGAATACCCCTAATGTGGGTATCTCGGGCGTATTATTTTTGATAGTTGGGACTGCGTACGCGCTGTCCCAGACCACTTAATTCAAACAAAACGGTCGTTACCTGAACCAATCTTAATGATCTAACGATATCCTGAATCATTTCGTGTGAAATAGATAGACACGGCAATCTACTTTGCTACCAGAAATTATTATGAATTAATACTGCCGTCCGGTGAAACTTCTCCATGCTCATCATGGTCGTCCCCTTCGCCGAGGAAACAACACAACATGTAGATTGGTGGGCACCAAGGCGCGCTTGGTTAAGACCCATATTTCCAAGCATAACTATGGCACGTGTATGTATACTAACATACATCATAAAAACGACATGTCATGGCATCAGTCCCGGTCCTGTTATTATGCTCTTTAGCACTTTTGTATCTTTTCTTTAAATTTTTCATTTTCAGACTACAGTTGCTGCTAACATGTTTGTCTTCATAATTGTGTTCATGCCTGATATCAATAAACTTTCTCCAAAAATCTCAACTATTGAATTTCAACAAATTGTGGTAATCTTTGGAAAGTGATGAAAGTAGCGTATGCTAGTTTTTCATCATCAGTTCAGGAAGATCTTGTGGCTGTCCATTGAATAGGTTAGGGAAAAAATAATGCGTATAATGAAATTTCAGACAATGATGATTATGTAGCGCAAATATCGATGACTAGCCCATTTTTATGACTTTTTGTATATCGCCCGCTACTTTGCCATCAAATTCTCCACATTGTCACTCTTGACTTCCGTAGTTTGGGAAGTATTTGCAAACTTCTTCTCATTACTTGCGCATTTCTCGCGATTAGCAGTTTTATTCCTGCTACGACATGGCGATGGGTTGGCTAGAGATTATTTTGGCCTTGCCATTTGCTGTTTCTGTTGATGCCTATGAATATATGAATAGCGACTGACATATCTGTTACATATGAAGAGAGTATAAGCAACAAATTAGTACATCTATTGACATGATAATAACTTTTGAGCGCTGAAATTTCTGAACTCCCCAACTATGGCACTATATACGTTTTTTGTAGTTCATCTGTTACATGCAGTTCAACTTTTTCATTGCTCTGAATGCCAACGGATTTTCGACCGACAATGAATAATGATCAGGCAAAATTTGAGTCTGTAATGAGGGGAAGTTTTATTTTGGAAACAAAAATAGTCAATACATCCTATTAGCAGCTTCCAATGTTTATCAGTATTTATTTGTTAATTTATTGGTAAATTAAAAGACGATGTCCTTATTTTTACACATGACTGATGCTGTATATCACTACCTGCAAATTGAGTATACTTGGGAGGTACTTCCAACTGCATGTCGACTTTTCTTTCGTCGACGAATAGTCTGGTGATAACTTTTTCGGTCGAAGTTTGCCCACTCATCTTTGCACATATTATTTGCAATATAAATAATTCAATTTGCAATGGACACAACAACAGTGCCTGACAGTGCACTTGATGGAAAACTTTGAAATGAAGTAAATCAATATGGATAACAACATGCGAGTGCAGCTCTTCCAACAAATATTCCAACGGAGAATATGTTCGGTTTAGCTTGCTGACCAAGAGCGGCAGAGGCGCCCTCCATACGTAATAGGAAGAAAATACAATGGTGAAGCCCCAACTACTACATGTCACACAGGTCTTCAGACTTCTAGTAAAACGGTGCTTAGACTTGCGCCACATCATCGTGAACTTGATCCGATCGAAATGGCGTTGTCGATGATTAACAAGCAAGTCAGAATCAATAAAACCACTTTCGAAAAAAGAAGTTGCTGGAGTGCTGGTCCAAAACTAGATGTTATTCTTAGACACTCCGCGGGGGGAGAAAAGAAAACCTGGAACAACGGTGAAATCGTAAATAGAATAGTGTCACATCCGCCGCCAAGCGAATGTAATTTTATCTATACGATACTATTTTGTCTAATGGAAGGGATCGCAGCAGCCTAGATGGCACTTGCTTTGTTGGCAATCATGTGAACTCGCGCGTTTCATTTTGGCATAGCCTCGTATCAATATCAAATGAATATCGAACGTTCAAGAACGAAAGTTTGAATAGGCAAATCCTGAGAGATCATGCGACTGCAACGGTAAGAAAATGTCGCAGAAAAATATGCGATCGGTGAGTCGAGCAAGTTCGAACGACAAACACTTGAACGCCCACGCTGACTCTGAAAGCACGTGTGGCACATAATTAGGTGCAAATGTACTTTCGAAGCCCTAAGTCTTGGAAGGACCAATGTTCTCTTTCTTTTCGCCTCAAAAGTATAAAAATTTGCAATCACATATTTCTTGACAGAGAAAGAGTACAGAACCCTTACCCAAGAAGAGACGGTTGGGGTATTGTCGAGTCGATGGTGATAGTTGCCTTAGTTTAGTTAAATTAATTTCAGATTCAATATTCTGATTAAATCAGCAGTTACTACCACTGCAAATCCTCCAGTCAATCTTCCAGTAAATGTAGCCGCTAATGCTCTTATTGACCCTTTAAACCCACCTCCTGCACTCGTACAAACTACTTGCAGTGCCAGATTAGAAACTACTGTGGTAGAACCTAGACCTCGGTGTTCTTCGATGCCAGATTCTCCAAATGCATCAAACCACTCTACTGGGTCGAACTTCCCTACTTTTGGCCCGAAATATGTTACACCAAACCCAAAGTTACACCAGGGCAGAAGCAAGTGGGAAGAAGCAAAGGTAAAACCACTATTCTTACATCATCTCCCAACAAGAATGAGCTACAAGAAACGGTCAAAAAATCCCTCGAAGTGTAAGAAGCTAAAGAGAACAAAGCTAAAATGAGACCGCTAGCTCGAGAAGAATGAGACAAATAAATGGGAAAAGCAAAAAATTTTCAATCAAAGAAGAGGAAGAGAAAGAGAAATAAACTCTACTGAAGATGACACATCCGAAGATGACGAAGATGCGGCATGTAGGGTAAGTCCGGGGTAGATGGCCATAAGGGAGAGATGGCCCATCGAAATATTTCGTGAAACGGTTGACTAGGTGGCACTTATTACAGTTTAGTTCGCTTCGCATCGTGCGCGGCAGCGAGGGTACGTGCAACTTATTGGCGAAAAAAGATCAAAAAGTAAATAAAATTATTGTATTTGTTTGGAATAGTGTGAATATTTTCCAGAGGGCTTATGTTTTACGTTGTTGTGATATTAGTATCGTAAAATAATGGTTGTTTTTGGTCTAGTTGCAAAGTATACGAGTAATATTTTGTCCTAACTGCAGAATTACTCATGTCGTGTTGCGACTTTTTTTTTTTTTTTAGGTGTGGTCATCTCTCCCGTAAAAAAGGAGAGATGGCCAGCGGTAGTTGGTATGTGATGGGCATATGGCCATCTTATACCAATGATGCAGATATTATATCTTATTCAAATAATTTGACGACATTTATTCTAAATGTGGTGCAGAGAAGAATAGGCTGTTGAAAAATGAAAAATAAGACCCCAAACTATGGTGAAATTAGAATTAAGGAAAAGAAAGATTTTTTTTTCGAAGTGATCTCATTCGAATTTGTTATTTTCGTACTAATTATTCTAAAGTTGATTATTCAAAGTTTAATTGAACAAGAGTGGAGTATAAAAAGGCTGTTAAGAGATGGAAAATAGAACCAAAAACTTTGTTAAACTTAGAATTAAGGTATGGCCATCTTACCTTTAATGTTATGGTCATCACACCCGGACACCTTGGGAGAGATGGCCAATCGTAAATTTGAAAAGTTTTTTTTTTCGAGTGATCTCATCAGAATTTTTTATTTTTGTTTCTATTATCCCAAAGTGGATTGTTCAAAGTTTAATTACAAATAAATATCACTATAATAACGTGTAAAGTTTTTTTTTAATAGCGTTTCAGAAAAACTGGCCAACTACCCAGGACTTACCCTATATATATTGCGAGAAATTATATTCCACTTCAATTGAGGATTGGACGGCATGTCGGAAGTGCAGACAGTGGGCTCATAACTCGCGTGCTAGCATAGATAGTGAGGACGACGGAGCCCAGCGCATTTGTAAGATGTGTCATCGAAGAAATTAAAAAAAAAAACCGAGTCCATTCCGCCCCGCGTAAATTTCAATTAGTTCTTTGACAAATGAATTTGGCCATTATTCCATATACTCGTAAACCTTGGGCCAAAAGCAGACGTCTTTTTCGAAAATTCAGATCTTTCAATAGAAAGTGTTTGTACAACATGGGCTTGCCCAATTCTAATATCACATTTGTTCGAATCCAATCATCTGAAACTAAACCTTTACTGATTCTTTACGATTTGAAATTAAACGTGACTTTTGGTTACGATCGAGCTAAATTGGTTGTAGTTCGAGTAGGAGACCGTTCAGTATGTAAAACCATGTCAACAACTTACAAAACAGTATTCCAACCCAATTTCTCCCACCAATCACAGTACTTATGTACAGATTTCAATCTCGGCAGAGTATGGGCAAACCCTCGCCGAATTGTAGCTCTCACGAAGAAACGCTAACAATCTCCTTGATGTTTAATCCTCAACTTTTGACGTAACTGTGCAGTTGGTACTCGGGATCTCTAGCGTATTTTCAAACCCTCGGCGAAATAGTGCGTGGGGCACGGATATTCCATTCATGATATTCGCTACTCAATGATATCGCCCGAGGAGCAGCAGGACACGATATATGCGATGAAAGTATGTCTTCACTCAATTCACCAAACTAGAAAACATGGGAACGCATCGCATATACCACGGCACAACGAACATTGAACGGATTCGGAATTTCCGGACCAGCAAATGCTGGAGTACCGGGCATCTTCATAGTTTTTCGAGCTACCAAGTTAATCATCGATTCGCTCATTCGCGGATATTTATCACAAACCATCTGCGGATTTGGATAACATCTACTGGGAGTGTTATTGAGATCAGTAACAAACCTAGCGATACACATTGCTCCAAGACAAACGCCAAAGAAGGACAACAAGGGTACCGAATACTCGAAGGAAGTGTTACAAGAAGTGCGAAATGCATTTATTGTGGAGTGTTCACCCCAGTAACCAAGCAATCTTCGATCACAGAATGCGAGAATGCTTGCGTAAAGATTGTAGCCATATTGCCGCATTTGCCTCCTAGCCGATTGCATGCAATGAATAATATAAATATGGAAAATAGGTCAACCTTTAGGTCATAGGACAAATGGTAGACATGATCTGACATTTTGTTTCGAGAGGGGAGGGGTCGAGGAACCGTCACGAATGCGATTTTATCTATACGATACTATTTTCTGTAATGGAAGGGATCGCAGCAACCTAGGTGGAAGTCGCTTTGTTCGCAATCATGGAAACTCGCGGAGACCTCCCGCGTTTCGTTTCGGCATAGCCTCATATCCACGGTGAAACTGTGTGTTGGGCACGGATATTTCATTCATCCCTGGTCCTATACCCACCAACGCAATCTATAAGAACCATTATACGTCCATTCATTTGGTGAAGAACATTAGGATTTCGAATAACTAGACAGAGGTATTAAACCGCTTCACACTATTTCAACCAGTGTTCACAGCGTCAAGCAGTTTTGTTTTACCGTATCTACGAACTGTTGAACTTCTGAACTTAGATGTGTGTGTTCTCAAGTGTGAACCCCCATACGAACTGTGACCTTATTACTGCTCTATATATCATCGTTAAACTTCGCTTACGAAATTGTTTAAGCAATTATTTCGTATCATATTATTGGCGGACGACTCATTCAGATTTCCCCATTTCATTAGATTTACGAAATGAGAATCTTCGTTCAATTTGCGTTTCTTCTAAATATTACGTTCAATGAATACTCATTCGTTATTATTATTTTATATTAAATGCTATAATGTTCAGCCAAGTTAGGTCTGTATTAATCATAATTATCAAGTTTTTCATTTGCGAATCATCATCATCTTTTTGATAATTCTTTCAAATTCATTCATCCATTAAATATTGTTTCAAACCAATCTTCGTGCATTCTCACACTAATATAGTCTCTGTAAGAGGTTTTACCCTCATTACGCTATCCTATTTAACCCGAACCAACAATTGTTGCGTCTTGAAGCTCTCGCGAAACATGACCAGGGAGGCGGAACAAAATGGTATAGTAATACCGGATCAACAAAATGTCATTTTGTTGAAACGTGGGCTGTTATTAGATTATTTTTAATGGTGGCAGCGGTGGGATCAGCTTCGTTGGTTAATAGACGTTCATGTCGTTACATCTGCTGAAGGTGGAAATGTAACGGTGATTGCATGCTGTAACGCTGGAGGTACATTTCTACCTCCAGTCTTGATAATGAAAGGTATACGACAGAACGCTGAATTTTCAAATGGCCTACCACTCAGTTCTTACATATACACGAACAAAAAGTCATCGTACGTCAACTCGGAATCATTTTTCAAGTCGTTGAATGAACATTTCGTGCGCAGAAAATCGACGAGGGAAGTTCTATTGGTACTAGACGAGCATACATCCTATTGCAATGCTTTGTTCATGTTCAAATTTGCGAGAGCTAATGACAAAATACTCTCATGCCTCCTAAGCTTTTAAGCCATTGGAAGATTACCTCAAAGAAGTAACTCAAAATTTGACTCTACACCACGCTCAACGGGAAAAAAACAAGATTACGAGCAGCTCATTGGGCAGGCTTGGATAAAAGCAACGTCTGTGCAGACACGGAATTCCGGTTTCAAGGCGACGGGAATGTATCCCTATAATCCAAACCGCATGATTCTTACGGGGCACTCACCAAATTATCGATTAGAAATTTGCCCGGATAACAAGAGAGAAAGAAATACTCTATTACGACAGATAAAAAACATGTGGCTATAAGAACAATTCATGCCAACTGCTGGGAAGGCTACTCAGAATTGAATGCGCAGTCGACCATTCAAAAAAATTTGTTGATCCAGGAACGTGGGGCCACAATCAAAACATTGAGTCCTCTTGTTGAGTCCTCGCAGAATACTTTAAAAAGTAGGTACTAACAATAATTGGGACTATTGGATAGACTTAGCTATTTTATCAAATAATACTAGTATGCATGAAAGTACTGGTTTGACACCGGATGAAGTATTTCATGGTAGATGAGGCAGACAACTCTTAAATACCACCATGATTGTAGATAATCCCATCGAAATATATCCGGATCGACTATTACGCGTCGCCATGAACATGAGAGCGCTACAAAATCGAGCTCGCGTCAATTTGATGAAATTAAAAGTTCGTTTGAAAAAATATAACGACCGGAAGATACGTCGTGTCTCACGTTAAAAGTCGGTGACAGGGTCATTCTCTTAAAAGAGGCTAAATTGGGAAAATTGTCTCACCAATAGAACAGTACTTCACGAAGTGCTGAACAAAGGAAACATAAGGTTGAAAATTAGGACCAGGTATAAGAGTGTACACAGTAAAAAATTAAAGATTACGAACGCAGAAACATAGCCACCCAGCAGTATCTACACCTAATGTCCTCGGCTGAGAGACCGTCGCTATTTAGCGATATCGCCCGAAAAGCAGCAGGACACGATGTATCCGAGGAGAGTATGTCCATGAATAATAGGAATATGGAAAATATGTCAACTTGTAGCCCATAGGACAAATGTTGGACATGATCTAACATTTCGTTTTGAGGGGGGAAATCTCACTGATGTGTCACGAATGTAATTTAATCCATACGATACTATTCTGTCCGATGGAAGGGATCGCAGGACACGATGTATCTGACGAGAGGATGTCAATGAATATTACAAATATGGAAAATATGTCAACTTGTAGCCCATAGGACAAATGTTGGACATGATCTAACATTTCGTTTTGAGGGGGGAAATCTCACTGATGTGTCACGAATGTAATTTAATCCATACGATACTATTCTGTCCGATGGAAGGGATCGCAGGACACGATGTATCTGACGAGAGGATGTCAATGAATATTACAAATATGAAAAATAGGCCAACTTGTAGGCCATAGGACAAATGTTGGACATGATCTAACATTTCGTTTTGAGGGAGGAAATCTCACTGATGTGTCACGAATGTAATTTCATCTATACGATACTATTCTGTCTGATGGAAGGGATCGCAGGACACGATGTATCTGACGAGAGGATGTCAATGAATATTACAAATATGAAAAATAAGCCAACTTTTAGGCCATAGGACAAATGTTGGACATGATCTAACATTTCGTTTTGAGGGGGGAAATCTCACTGATGTGTCACGAATGTAATTTCATCTATACGATACTATTCTGTCTGATGGAAGGGATCGCAGGACACGATGTATCCGACGAGAGTATGTCAATGAATAAGATAGATATGAAAAATAGGCCAACTTTTAGGCCAGAGGACAAATGTTAGACATGATCTAAGATGTTTTGAGGGGGGAAATCTCACTGATGTGTCACGAATGTAATTTCATCTATACGATACTATTCTGTCGAATGGAAGGGATCGCAGGAGACGATGTATCCGACGAGAGTATATCAATGAATAATATAGATATGAAAAATAGGCCAACTTTTAGGCCAGAGGACAAATGTTAGACATGATCTAAGATGTTTTGAGGGGGGAAATCTCACTGATGTGTCACGAATGTAATTTCATCTATACGATACTATTCTGTCTGATGGAAGGGATCGCAGCAACCTATACGGAATACGTCCCCAGATGAAAGACCATCCCTATTTAGTGATATTGCCCGAGAAGCAGCAGGACACGATGTAGCCGACGAAAGTATCTCTACTCAATTTACCAGACTAGAAAACCTAGGAGCACATCGCATATACCACGGTACAACGGATAATATGAATCGGATCCGTAACTTTCGGACCAGCGAATGTTGAAGTACCGGGCTTCTTTCTAGTTCTTCGAGCAACCAAGTTAATCATCGACTCGCCCATCCGCGGATATTTATTGCAAACCATATGCAGATTTGGATAACATCTACCAGGAGTCTTATGCGGATCAGTAACAAACCTAATGATACACATCGCTCCAAGGTAAACGCCAAGCAAGGCCAACAAGGGTACCGAAGACTCTTAGGAAGTGTTACAAGAAGCGCGAAGTGAAAAAGTCTTTCAAAAAACAAGTTTCGAAGATCAGGAACGAAGAGATTAAATTACTGAGGCCGAACTCGTACTACACCGCTGGATTGACATTAATGTGGATGTGGATTCCCGCGACGTTAAGTTACATCCACGCGGTAAAAAACGTTCCGTCAAATTTAACACGAAAACGATTGTGTTAACGATTTTTTTACACAAACCAAGCGTTATTTTAACACACTCGGTGCGTAGTGTTAGAGTAGGAAAACCAGTGCGGAGTAACTTTTAAAAAGCTTTACTCCAGTATCTTCTCACCTCGATTCTGACGACCAGGTAGAATGCAGTTCCTCCACGAAAGTACTGAATTTACTCCGAGAACAAAATATGGATAATCAAATAGCTTCTATGGTAACATATACAATAACTGCTAATGGCTCGATAATAACCATGAACTACAAAATGCTGTTTACGATGACAGATGGCAAGGCTGATTCGCGTCCTCGCCAATAGGTTACGGGCCAACGCCAATACCGGGCGGGGATTGCTGGAAAACCATCCGGAGCCAGCACATGACGCGAATACCGCTGACATCACGTGATTATTCATATCTCACGTGCGGGACGGAATTATCAAGGTGAATGAGAAATTAAAGATGGATATGGTAGAACATCTACGGCCTACTCGGTCTGGGCAACGTGTGAACCGACTACCAGGTGAACGCATGGATCTACATGATCGGCTCAATCAATTGTGCCTTATAATTAATGAAAAGACGGTCGTTGGTGGGGCAGAAGCGGCGTCGTCGCTAAAACTCGATAAAAACCTCCATCAGCTGGACACAGAACCTTTGCCTGCTGGAGCCTTTGGGCGCCAAACCAAGGCCATATAAAGGCGATCAATCGAAACTGGAAGACGTAACTGATCATGGAAAATGCGGAGGACCGAAGTGCCAAGGAGGCGAGGGCTGCCCAAAATAGGCAGATGTTTGAGAAGGAGAGGAACAAGAAATCACGCAAGCTCATCTCAGAATGAATAAAAACAATATAATGCGGAATGTTCATGTACTAGTATCTCCGGTGAAGAGAAATAAGAGCGGCCAAGTAAATACAGATAAATAAACCGTAGTATTTTACTTCCTATTTGTTATATAATGTCTTTGTATTTTGTTATATCAGGTGCTCCACAAAAATCAGAAGGTGACTGTTTTTACGTTTACAAAATTGAAATTGAAAGATGATCCACAAATGACATACGATGAGACAATGATGAAACATCGGCAAATACAGAATACAGATTCCGCAATTGACGACAGTGATTAATTAATACGAAGGAGGTGAAGTTGCAGGCTGACGGAACAAAGACAGCATGGGAGAATTTAAAATTTTTTTTTACCGGGTATTTCAGCGTTGGAGACATCTAGGTTCTCCGGAGATTATTCTCTAAACCTTAAACGCCAGAATTCACTTCAGGTGCGTTATTTTACCGAAAACTTGCGTAGGCTGGATAAATATCATTGATTGTATCTACTCTTTTCTCAATACATCGTCAGATATTCATCTGGTCTCCATGATTACTCCACAAGAAAATTAACGCAGCGTTGTTTATATTTCGTTTCCATGAACGAGAACATTCAAAACTCGATACGTTATGGATGGACGAAGAGAACACAAAATTGAAACCGACAAGCAAACTTCGAAGTGCATGTTGAAGATGTGATTCCTTCAATAAATATATAAAAAATACCGTGCGATTATTTAAACATATTACTTATCACGCACATAACCTCAAACTCTGATTACTAATAAACGTATTATACGTAACATTACAAACATTAAGATTGCGCAATACATTGTGTTCTAATTCTGGAATCTATCTTATTTCTTTTTCGTCTTTCCTTGATGGTTATATCATCCCCAATGCACCGAGTAGAGATGAGTCCCAACTATATTATTTCCTAAGTGAAATTAATGCACGGGGCCCAAACTGTAGGTATACGTTACGCACTCTCTTGCACTCCTCAACCCACTCTCCCGCTATCTCACGCGCCGATGCGCAAGTCTATTCATTCGCCGAATGCATTACAGTTTAGTCAAGTAATATAATGTCAAAATGGCACCACATAAACCAACTGTAAAGCAGCGAGTGGAAGCATACAAAAATGACTTCATGTACATTTTTGATGCGAAAAGCAAGATAGTTATGTGTGAGTGTTGCAATGTGCGTATAAACTGAGAGAAGAAACGGGTCACAGGGAGAACAAAATTAAACTGAGTTCCGAAAGAAAACGAAAAAACCTAACCTCAATAAGTGACTCTGTTGAAAAATTCTAGAAGACTAAAGACTGACAGGGATGAATTTGTCAAGTGAATCGTTAGAGATTTTATGCATGATGATTTATAGTAGCAGAAACTTGGCGATGAAAGCATCGGAGGGTGGATAAAGAATTATTTGAAAGGTGAGACATGATAAGATCGTCAAGTTTCCATTGGCATCACAGTAATTGACTCGAATAAATAACGTGTGACAATAACAGCGAGTATTATGCTGTATCAATTGAGATTATGGTCATCATGTTGTCCTGTTGTGGAAACAGTTTTCTGACATTAGTGTTACTTCAGTATCTCAGTAGTAATTTCTGACACAGTGTTTCAGGAGCAGGAAATCGTCCTTCTGTGAGGTGGATAAGGAAGACAATTATTCCTATTATTAAAGAGGAAGAAATTCAGTCCTCAAAAGAATCGCTCAAGGGTCAAAATATTGTGGTTTTATGTGATGAAAGTACAGACCGTCGAATAGTTGCAGTTTTTATAACGCTCTTAAAAATTCTACCAATCAACTCTGTTGACGCAGCCAAACTTGTGGTAGCAGGTGTTATTCAGCTAGAAAAATTGCACCGCCCAAACTATATTGCAGCAAGCCTACTTGATGTTTGAATGTTTCGGGGGTAATTCCTCCAATGGGCTCTTAATGGTTTATGGCTTATTTGTAGTATAACATTGACACAAAAATAACAGTGCAGCATATATGACAGCTTGTATCAGAACTCTAAAAGGGATAATTGGCAGTGAAATGATGGATATTCAATGTAGGTCACATAAATTATAGAAATTGGAGAAAATTCCAGCTGATAAATTCAAGCGTCTCAATGAGTTTGTTAAGAATACCTAAAAGATATCCAAAAACACGAGAAAAAGAAAGAATACGTATCTCCCTTTTTTCAAGTGACAAGTACAAGGATTCTGATGCTAGTAATTCAAAAAAGACTAAGATTTTCCCTCTACCTGTCATGAATCACTGGAATACTTGGAACATATCCTCAGATTATTGTGAGTATTGCTCAGACCTAATTGATGCGTGCAGACCCGACCCAACGAGGTTAAGGCAGTGCAAGATTTTAGATCTCTGACTGACGAGTATGTGAAAATTATTTAATCTGAAGCAGCGTTTGTAAAGGAACAATGCTCATCAATTTCTGATCTCTTGTTGCTGTCAGAGGGAAATAAATACCCTCTTGCTCATCGTCTCTATACTATTTGCTACGAAATTATTAGTGCCCACAGTCTTATACAGAATTCGGATGCTTCAGATCTAAAGTAAATTCGGGGTGAGGGCGCTCTCAACACTTTGTCCAGAAGACAACGTAGAAATGTAAAGGATAGGATCAAGGAGGTGGCAAAACTCAGTGTGGAGCGCTTAAAATCTCTTATTGAGTCTGACCCTGCAAAATGTTCTTTTCAGGCTGCTACTACATTCTTGCGTCCTTTCAAGATGATGGGTTCTTCAGTTGAGCCTGTGTCTAATTCTGTTGTCAATATAACCTTACTAAAGGATATCCCTGACTCTTAATTGCAAGTCCTGCATAGTGTGCTGAAAAATGAGGTTACAAGTAGAATCATCAGTAATACTAAAAATGCTGACGCAAAATCAGATGACTCTGGAAGTCCTGATAGGCATGTTGGAGCAGAAAACAAAAAATTTGCAAGCCAATGTTTGTAAACAATTTTTTCCCCTGTCTCAATGTTGATTCTGAGAGAGCCTTTTCCTCTTATGGGGACATTGTTTCCCCAAAGCGATTCAGATTTTCGACTGAAAATGCTGAAACTGCAATGTTTCTGTATTTCGGTGATGATTTTAAAAACCCTTCGGATTTTGAGGGATGTGATGATGAAATGCTTGGAAAAAAGTGAATGGTACCTTATAGATTAGTGATCACGATAAAGCAAATAACTGTCAACTGTGTATGCTTTATGCTGGTCAATACTTTTAACTTAAAATTCGTACTGTAATCACATATTCACTTTTAATTTGAATGAAAAAATAAGATTAAAGTTCAGCTACCAACGCAAGAGAAGAGATTTGTTCTCCCCAGATTGAGATTGCTTGTTGTTAAGTACTCTCAAAGACTTTTTAATTGTTACCTTAGACAACAATATTTTCATTTTACCCGTAAATGTTGTCAAAGCATGTTATTTGACATTTACGCATGTTGTAAATCATTTCTTACCAATACAAGTGATGTGATCTGTGCAAAGAATTATATACATATACATATTTGTGCCAATAAAAGCATTGTTCAGTTTCAATGAATATATGGTCATGTGTGATGCAAGTACATAACCCTGGTCTTCCGGACATTTTCTATTCTGATTCATCTGCCTATGACAGCCACACAGCGACTACTACAAGATACATTCGATGACAAGACTCATTACTCATCGCTTTTATGAGTTGGGAGCATTAGAGAAGCAACCTGAGTATTTGAAAAGTCCCCCACGAGAATAACATTTTTGAGCATAAATTGGCCTTCTTGGGGCATGATTATATACATTTTTAGTCTGATTTTGGAGCATGAACTGGAGATTCTCAAGGCATGAAGTTCGCTTCCTCACGGATCAGCAACTGTTGGAGTGCCGGGCATCTTCAGTTTTTCAAGCAGCCAAGTTAATCATCGACTCGCTCATCCGCAGATATTTGTTGCAAACCATATACGGATTTGGATTCCATCTAGTGGGAGTCTTATAGGAATCATTAACAAACCTTGTGATACACATCGCTCCAAGGAATACACATCGCATGCAAAGAATAATGTAAATGGGAAAAATGAAGAAAAAAGACCATAAGACAAATGTTAGACGTGATTCAACATTTTGTTCCGAGGGGGGGAGGAACAAAGAACTCACGGAAGCAATTTCATCTATACGATACTATTCTGTCCGATGGAAGGGATCGCAGTAACCTATATAGAATTCGCGACTGCAAATTTGAGTTAAACAAAAATACCGGCACTGGGCTGAAAAAAAGCAGTTTATTGCCAACCGTATACGAGATCGATGGAGCATGGTACAAATTTGTTCCCCAACCAGTCGAAAGAACGCCACCTAAGAGTTGAAATGAAGGACCAAAATGTCATGGACGTACTCGAACGCAGATGCATTAGCCACCAGTAGTATCAACGCCTGATGTCCCCGGCTGAGAGACCGTCGATACTTAGCGATATCGCCCGAGGAGTAGCAGGACACGATGTATCCGAGGAGAGTATGTCCATGAATGATAGGAATATGGAAAATATGTCAACTTGTAGCCCATAGGACAAATGTTGGACATGATCTAACATTTCGTTTTGAGGGGGGAAATCTCACTGATGTGTCACGAATGTAATTTCATCTAAACGATACTATTCTGTCCGATGGAAGGGATCGCAGGACACGATGTATCTGACGAGAGTGTGTCAATGAATATTACAAATATGAAAAATAGTCCAACTTGTAGGCCATAGGACAAATGTTGGACATGATCTAACATTTCGTTTTGAGGAGGGAAATCTCACTGATGTGTCACAAATGTAATTTCATCTAAACGATACTATTCTGTCCGATGGAAGGGATCGCAGGACACCATGTATCCGACGAGAATAATCCAATGAACAATATAAATATGAAAAATAGGTCAACTTGTAGGCCATAGGACGAATGTTCGACATGTTCTAACATTTCGTTTTGAGGGAGAAAATCTCACTGATGTGTCACGAATGTAATTGCATCTATACGATACTACTCTGTCCGATGGAAGGGATCGTAGGACACCATGTATCCGACGAGAGTATGTCAATGAATGATAGGTCAACTTGTAGGCCATAGGACAAACGTTGGACATGATCTAACATTTCCTTTCGAGGGATAAAATCTCACTGATGTGTCACGAATGTAATTTCATTTATACGATACTATTCTGTCTGATGGAAGGGATCGCAGGACACGATGTATCCGACGAGAGTATATCAATGAATAATATAGATATGACAAATAGGCCAACTTTTAGGCCATAGGACAAATGTTGGACATGATCTAACATTTCGTTTTGAGGGAGGAAATCTCACTGATGTGTCACGAATGTAATTTCATCTATACGATACTTCTCTGTCCGATGGAAGGGATCGCAGGACATGATGTATCCGACAAGAGTATGTCAATGAATAATAGGTCAACAACTTGTAAGACACAGGACAAATGTTCGACATGTTTCAACATTTCGTTTCGAGGAAGGAAATCTCACTAATGTGTCACGAATGTAATTTCATCTATACGATACTTCTCTGTCCGATGGAAGGGATCGCAGGACATGATGTATCCGACAAGAGTATGTCAATGAATAATAGGTCAACAACTTGTAAGACACAGGACAAATGTTCGACATGTTTCAACATTTCGTTTCGAGGAAGGAAATCTCACTAATGTGTCACGAATGTAATTTCATCTATACGATACTTCTCTGTCCGATGGAAGGGATCGCAGGACATGATGTATCCGACAAGAGTATGTCAATGAATAATAGGTCAACAACTTGTAAGACACAGGACAAATGTTCGACATGTTTCAACATTTCGTTTCGAGGAAGGAAATCTCACTAATGTGTCACGAATGTAATTTCATCTATACGATACTTCTCTGTCCGATGGAAGGGATCGCAGGACATGATGTATCCGACAAGAGTATGTCAATGAATAATAGGTCAACAACTTGTAAGACACAGGACAAATGTTCGACATGTTTCAACATTTCGTTTCGAGGGAGGAAATCTCACTAATGTGTCACGAATGTAATTTCATCTATACGATACTTCTCTGTCCGATGGAAGGGATCGCAGGACATGATGTATCCGACAAGAGTATGTCAATGAATAATAGGTCAACAACTTGTAAGACACAGGACAAATGTTCGACATGTTTGAACATTTCGTTTCGAGGGAGGAAATCTCACTAATGTGTCACGAATGTAATTTCATCTATACGATACTTCTCTGTCCGATGGAAGGGATCGCAGGACATGATGTATCCGACAAGAGTATGTCAATGAATAATAGGTCAACAACTTGTAAGACACAGGACAAATGTTCGACATGTTTCAACATTTCGTTTCGAGGAAGGAAATCTCACTAATGTGTCACGAATGTAATTTCATCTATACGATACTTCTCTGTCCGATGGAAGGGATCGCAGGACATGATGTATCCGACAAGAGTATGTCAATGAATAATAGGTCAACAACTTGTAAGACACAGGACAAATGTTCGACATGTTTCAACATTTCGTTTCGAGGAAGGAAATCTCACTAATGTGTCACGAATGTAATTTCATCTATACGATACTTCTCTGTCCGATGGAAGGGATCGCAGGACATGATGTATCCGACAAGAGTATGTCAATGAATAATAGGTCAACAACTTGTAAGACACAGGACAAATGTTCGACATGTTTGAACATTTCGTTTCGAGGGAGGAAATCTCACTAATGTGTCACGAATGTAATTTCATCTATACGATACTTCTCTGTCCGATGGAAGGGATCGCAGGACATGATGTATCCGACAAGAGTATGTCAATGAATAATAGGTCAACAACTTGTAAGACACAGGACAAATGTTCGACATGTTTCAACATTTCGTTTCGAGGAAGGAAATCTCACTAATGTGTCACGAATGTAATTTCATCTATACGATACTTCTCTGTCCGATGGAAGGGATCGCAGGACATGATGTATCCGACAAGAGTATGTCAATGAATAATAGGTCAACAACTTGTAAGACACAGGACAAATGTTCGACATGTTTCAACATTTCGTTTCGAGGGAGGAAATCTCACTAATGTGTCACGAATGTAATTTCATCTATACGATACTACTCTGTCCGATGGAAGGGATCGCAGGACACGATGTATCCGATGAGAGTATGTCAATGAATATTATAAATATGAAAAATAGGTCAACTTGTAGGCCATAGGACAAATGTTGGACATGATCCAACATTTTGTTTCGAGGGAGGAAATCTCACTGATGTGTCACGAATGTAATTTCATCTGTACGATACTACTCTGTCCGATGGAAGGGATCGCAGGACACGATGTATCGGACGAGAGTATGTCATTGAATAATAGGTCAACTTGTGGGCCATAGGACAAATGTTGGACATGATCTACCAATTTATTGGAGGGGAGAGGTGTCACGGATACGGATGGAATCAGCTTTGTTTATAATGTGCTGAAGTGGTTCTTGGAGTCATCAGTTCCTCCTTACATCCCAAGTCTCCGAGAGCTTCTAACGAAGATAAAAAAAGCTTTTCTGATGTTCTGGGGCTAATATCTTGTGTCCAACCAGAGACACATCCAAACGAGGGTGAGGCATCTGACTCCGATTGATTATTATTGAATATCGCGCCCAATAAAAAATATCAATTCAATTGCTCCACAGCAAAATGTTCGAAATTGCGCACAGTGAACCCAAATACTCAAGTTCAGTGTTTGTCGACTGTTTGCGACGCTATTTCGATAATCATACCGCCATCCTCCGACCGTCATTTGGTTTATCAAAATTTGCGAACCAGATTCGTAGTCGGCGACCCCAAAAACTTAAAAATTCCAAGTTTGGTACAAATCTCGTCATTCACAGACTTAAGGCCACGTCTTAGTCAAGCTCCCTTACTCTGCGTCGTGAATATTATTACCGTTTGTCAACGGGGGCTCTTCTCTTTCCTATGTAAGTAAATTCCAGTACCTTGTGATTAATGCTCAGACAATCTACGATTGAATTATACTTATAAAACCAATCCATAGATAAATCCGTGTATCCTAACGCCAACTCGCTCACCACCAAACACTCGGATCTACCGCGATGTAGTATATCCATCGAAAAACTGAATCGTGTTAGGCGATGAATGCATGCGTCACCAATGTCCCAAGTGTGAAGAGTAAACGCGGGCTGGGATTCACTATACTGTGAGTTGGATGGAGTTTCAAATACATCGAAACCTGCTTCGCAACTTCCAGTCAATGCTACATATGGTCCTGAATTGGTGACTGATTGTGAAACCGGAATATAGAGACAGATAGTCCAGTCCCAATAATCAATAGAATTTGTCACTACAGAATCATATATCCAGAACTATGTTGAAAATCATGATCGTACCGGGGAAAAAATGTCTTTCATCACAGCTTACGATATTTTCATCAACAATAGAATTTGCCATTCAATTACTAGCAAAGTAACTGACCGAATGTAAAAAAAATTGGTAACATTCAATCCAACAAACTGGCAGCTGTGGTGAGAATTTTGGACCCACGTTTCGACAACCTCAATTTTCAAGATGCTAGTGCATGTGGAAGGGTAGTACAAGAATTGGAAAAATGTTGCGATGGAAGATAGCAATACATCAAACAAAGGATCTGAAGCTAGAGCAAACGGTGAGGATTTAAATAGTGGATGCGCGATCAACAACTTAGGATTGGTCGAAAGCGGCGACGTCTTGTCTCAGAAGGAGATGCCAATTTGCTCAGGTAATCCGATTTGCGCATGAAAAGGGATCCCAGAGGAGAAATGGGAAAATTTAAAGCCTGTTTTTTCAAGCCTTTTTCAAATAAACACGGTCATGTAGGATGACAGTTGGAGACACCGTGCCGAGCGAAAGAGTGTTTCTGACAGCAGGCAGAGTAATGGCTGTATCCAGACGATGGATAGTAGGATGTGATTCACTCAGTGATTTTATTGGAGAAGACCCTAAATGAGGCTATTCACCTTGAACGCCTCATGATGAAATCAATTATATAGCTGCGAAGTAATCTAGACAATCGTCTAGAGTGGCGATGTGTTAAACTTTTTACTTAATAAACCGAATTAGTGTTGATGAACTCAACTTTACGAGAAAGTCGTCCCAGACGGTTGAGGGTACTTTAACCATCGCCTACTGACATATCGATTAGATATGACTTGGAATGCCGCTACCCCGCGACATTCATATGATCAGCGATGCTTGGTCCGGTCTATATCCTGCTTCAGGCGTTTTGTACCGCGAGAAGCGACGAGCCGTTGCCGGCCATCTGGCGGTCGGCCGGCGGTGCTTCGGCGGCCCGCTTAAGTGCGCGCGTGCGTCACAATTGAAAAGTATTTCTTCATCAGTAGGTATTTTGAATAAGAAGTCCTTTGATTAATTTTCCACTGAACATGACATAATCATGTTCAATGTAAATCATGTTTCGTGTGAAATCATTATAGACGAAATTCGATCGCACGCTCCGAGTACATTCGCCAGACCATTGAAATAACAACAATGTTTCGTTCGTGCTGTGAACTTGATGATTTTCGAAATGGTATAAGTATAAGAAAGAATAGGTAAATATTTCATGGATGTCATCCGTTCCACCGTTACTTAAGAAAACTCGTGTTATCACCCTACTACACTATGTCCGGAAACTTTTTGGCTGCAGTGTGCATAGCGGAGAGCCAATAGCGTGACGGGAAGTGGCACTGCAAGACCGGATGTAGTGATTTAAAGTAAAATGAAACAAGAGCACGACTCGATTACATTATGCAAGCGACTAATATGGAATGATTGAAATGTAACATTTATTAATCATCAGGCAGGTTTCCCAACAATTGGCATTTGCAAACAAATTTTTCCTGGGATTTCTCAGCAACACCGCTTGAAGTATTCTCAGTATGCGTTATAGTACTTCAGTATAGCTCTATACCACAGGAAATTCTGCTGCTGCGAAGGATTTCTAACACATGATGGGAAGACCTTGATGTGCACATGGGATGCAACTGGTGGCCTCGCTGAATCACAGTTCTACTCGCGAATGAAATACTCGATATGATTGGACAGTTTTTCTCGACATACAAGCAGGGAGTCTCTGTCCAATTCTATTCGTTCAATCGGAAGTGCGGACTTCCCAGAATTCCATGCATTTTTCCAGTTAAGTGGAGAATTTGTATTCGAGATGCAAAATGACGTATCTGTTGTTGTAAATATCAATAATGTATTCGAACCAACTGAAATGGAAAAGCAGTAAGCGGCACCATTGATCTTACCATACCCAGGATAAACTGAGCCGTTCAATACTAACGTATTAATGCGATGTAAAGGTGGATCTTGGAACTATGTTATTCTGATAACTCGACTAAATATTGATTTATTTTCTATTCGTTTTGTCTGTTTTCGAGTTGCGATATAATCGATGTGGCTGACTTATTGATCCGAAATAGCACGCACGCGCTGGCGCATGCTTAAACCAAGGATCCTCATACAAGTGCTGGGGAGTGGTGTAGTGATGACAGTTTATGACTGGCTTAGTCCTTGCTGGAAAACGGCAATGGAAAGAATGGGTTTACTAAAAAAGGTACGTCGCGGTCAAAAATGCCTGAGCGAGCATATTTTTCCGATGTACATGTTTAATGATTGAAATATGTATTTCTAGAGAATGGTATATCCGGTGCAAGTAGAACTCGGTAGAATGACAAGTGATAAACGAAACGTAAGCTCTTGGTGCAACGGTGATCTAAGCTATCGATGTAGCTCAGATGATTCCGGTGACGGTGTTTCGTCAGGTAGAAATCCTCGATTTGATTTCATTTACAATTAATCTTCAAAAGATTTGGGGCAATATCTAATTATACTCCTGACGTACCCGCAGGTGTTGTGCCTGGAACGAATGACTTCGAAACTGGACTACCTACCTCGTATTCAAAACAATTTGAAAATCTTCACCAAGATACCCCTGGGACTCAGAATAGTCACGTGCGAGCAACGAACGATGCAGACTTATGCAGAATTTGCACCACTTCGGACAATGACATGTTAGTAATCTCATTAGATAACGAAAATAACTTGTTAAAGAATATATTTCACAATGTCAAACAAGGTTGCGTATCTCGAATAATACCGTTAGTCGAGTATTTCTTTTGTCCTGCTAAACTTCTCTATCCAAAGAGAGTTTGGTTTACGATCACGAAGAAAAGTCTGTCACCAGGTAGTTCGCATTAAAGAAAGCATTTCAAAATTTGACTCACACGGCCTTAAGGCGTTTTATGGGGAATAAGAAATTGCTTCAGCTTCTTCAGTGAAGCATTGAATTTAAATGTCAGTCATATTTTCGCAGTATTCCGATCCCGGTGAATATTGGCAGTCGATGCGAATAATGAGCATTGACGTTAATATGCAGGACGGAATCTAATACCCAGGATAGGAACATAGTAACCTCAGACAAATCGATTTCCCTTGCTTGAGTTTACGATGTTCAATTATAATTGATGACTTACAATTAATTGTATTTTAATCGATTTTGAGTCACCCGTTGATTTTCCCATTGATCTGCAATTGATAGTTCATCGATTACTCGAGAATTTACTCAATTATCTGTGCCGGTGCGTGTATCAATTGATCAATTTTAGCTGAAGATTGGTGAGTTCGATCACTCATCAGGTTTACATAGAAAGCAGAGACAAATTTCCGTGTGATTTTATTATCGTTCTTTCTATACAGTGAGCTATACCAACTTGCTCAATGGAAAGTATCATTTTGGAGTATCATCTGTCTCCTGTAATTAGATTTGTATCTGAAAGAAATTCGTCAGGATCCAATTATGTAGCCACTTGATAAATTTTGAGTGTTCCCAATTGAATAGTATTAACAAAATATTTTTGCCTGTCAGTTTCCAACTCAATGGAAATTAACACCAGTGAATTGATATGATTATCGAAGTTACTTTACCACACAAATGAAGACAAAGGCGCGCGCGCACTCGCACAAGCATTCATAATAATTGGTCACTTTTCCGCCCTCACCTTGGATGAGAATTCTTGTTTGGTGGGATAACATACTTTGTTATGGATGCTTTTGTGATTCACGTACGAGCGCCACATATTTCCAAGCCAAGATTACACAGAGTAACCCCTCCTCCTACCCACTCTACCCACCTTGATCCGAGGTGAGGACCAAAAAGTAAACTATTGCCAACCAAGTCTATAGAATTGATAGGTCGAGAGTTAGAGGTATTTGAATTTGCCTCTGTATGAAAGTTGATTCATCAACATTTATACTGATATAGAAGATTGACTTTACTCAAAATAGACTTGGACCAGCTATTTATGTCATGCACATTCATAGTCTTTCGGTATTCATTATTTCGACTCACATAACGTTCACCATTTTCTGATCAAATAAAATTGTGGTGAATGCTGACCTCATCCTAATCAATTTCCTAGAAATCCGCCTATACTTAATATCTAAAAAATCCTGACATCATTGTACCACATATTTCCATCGTTTTGGGTTTCCATTTTGTATTTGAAATTTTCGACCTAGGGTCCGTAATGAGCGACCCAAGGAACCCCCTAGTACAAACTTTCACCCGAATTTGTTGAGATGTGGAAGAAATTTGTTACCGTTTTGGGTCCGCCATTTTGTTTTTGAGATTTTTGACTTCGGATTCGTAATCCGCAACCCCAAAACACGCGAAATACAGAGTTTCGCCCGAATCGTTGAGATTTTGATTTTTGGCCACGATTTTGGGGTCTCGTCTCACTCGGCGATGGTATCTCGAAGAACGAGACTCGAAATATATTGAATATTGATTGAAATTCTGAAAAATAATGATTATCGTAATACTATTATAATCACGTATAATACATTTCCTTTATGATTTTCAGTCCACATTCGAATGGACAATTGTTCATTCAGAAGAGAATGCGACGGTTGATCTGTGCCGTTAGCGAGCGAGCTCAACGAATTCGTCGTCGGTTAGACCTCCCACCGACACCGTCGACAGCCAGCAGTGAACAAGGTCCTGTAATCAACAGTTTTCCGCTACTTATCCTCAATTTTGGCGAAAAACACCAATTCTACGCCAACCAATTTGACATCTGTGCCCATTAGGGTGTATCGAATTTTTTCCAGAGTTCAAAATGAGCGTGTTAGAAAATGTTCTCAAAATTTTTAACTTCGCTGATTTTCTGATCTCAGTATAGTGATACATGTTTTACAAATAGTTGCGAATGATTTTTTCACCGGTAAAGTCGAGTTGGGCGTGGAAAGATTCATTTTATTCTTTACAACTCTGAGTGAGGCTTTCTATTCCGATCGAAACCTCCTGATTGAGTTTGACGCCAGATCAGCGTAGCAAGAGGTGTTGTGACTAGATGATACGTGTACGTTGCCAGATCTTTCTCACGTCGTCTTCGACTAATTTCAAGTACGTTTGAGGAAGAGAATTCGAGCAGGACCATGAGCCTTGAGAGCGGTTCTCTGTGTGCATCGAAGTACCATCGATGCATTTCAGAGGGCAGTCCACTTCGACCCGCGAGTGAACTGATAAAATGTACTAAAATTGGGAAGTCTCTCTAACAAAGTGTTGTTCATTATTCAGACTCCATATTAATCGGATCGGATATTTCATCTCTCGAATTATTTTTGTGACTGAAAATATTGTTTTGCAGCTGATTATAAAACTTTCACGTTTTTCAACTAACAAGGGGAAGGCCCTGCGACCAACCGATTTCGATCGCATTTAACATAATGGTTGGGGCCACTCAAAAGTAACTCATGTAAAAGCATTCGGGTCACTACGTCTTAGGTTTGAAAAAATTGAGGTCAAAAGTCATGATGCCAGATCGGTTTCGGACCTGGATGAATCGTTAGATATTTAAAAAACGATATTTTATTCATATATATATATATATATAAGGTTCGCAAACTAATAGTTTCCGCGAAATCGACGAATTAGTATTTTACACGCTCGGCCTATGAGCCGAATGAGTTTGGCTGGTAGCCAACCAGAGCGGCGGCGCAGTGATTAACGGGCCTGCCCAGAAAACCGTAGGTTCAGTGCTCGAATCCTTTTTCGGTTTTCTTTTGGGGGGAAATTGGAGGGGAACGTGAAGATAACAATGAAAAATGACTGAAAATATTACAAAAACACTTCAGGCATATTTTACCACAAAAAATAAGACACATGAAAGGAGAAACCTTATGCACACCATAATAAACGAACCACAACGAATAAAGGGAACCTCTATGGCGTCATGACCTTTGACCTCAATTTTTTCAAAAACTAACGCGTAGTAACCTGAATGCTTTAACATCAGTTACTTTTGAGTGGCCCCCGACCACTACGTTACATGCATTATTCCAGATAGTCCGAAAAAAGATTCGTCCACGCGTTTGTACACTGCTTCATGTACCTAGTAGATGGGAACTGGACAGAATATCACTCACCAACGATTTAAAACAAATTGTTTTGAGCGGGGAATTGTCTTCAGCGAGGAATGTCGATACTAATGATTGAAAATGAACATAAATGAATATTGAAGAGTGTTAGATTTCAAAAGAATTGAAGAAATCAAATCCAGTACATAAAATCTAAATAAATATAGAGTTTTTAACGTGAGCAAGCGATGGAAATAATCATCGTTTCGTCCAAGCGAAATCGCCGATTTATTTTAGTATGGTAGGCTCCCGATATATGACCACGCCGGAGGGCTCCCGTTCCACACACTTCATGCACACGAATAGCGCTCCCCCACCACGCGACACGCTTATGCACGCTGCGGCCGGCTATGTCTGCCGTGCCACTAGCTTCAAAATCAAAACAAAACAACACGTTTAAACATAGAACGTGGAAAGGGCTCTCCGTTTGTGGCTGCTTCCGAGAATTTTTGCCCGTATGTCGAGCGTCTATATATGCACAATTAGTAGTTGTACGGTACTTAATGCGTAGTTAGGAATACGTTCGTATCAATTTGAGCACCAAAGTTGATGGGAAGATTATTCGTCTCTTAGTTAAACATTCAAAATTCTGGTATATTACAGAGTTTTTCCAATTGTATTCTGAGGGTCACTCGCCGTGAATAGTTTGGAGTTTATTCAGAACCGAATTAGAGGGAAATTATGAACCTTCAAACGACGGTTGCCGGTTCACCAAATACTCTGTGAAAACTTTATTGAAACAATGAGAGAGCTGTTAAATCGTATCATCGATTTTTCAGGTGACAACACGGATGCCGTGACAACAATATCAAAGGCTATTGAAGAAAATAGTTGCTGCTCGAGTTCGCCAAGTCGCAGCGGAAATTTTTGGTACCATTTAAGAAATATTAGCTGGAATCGTGCTATAGATCCTCAAAGTACGGGATAGGGTCAAGCTATCATCCACACTCGTCGTTTCAATTGAAGCGGATGTTTTCATATTTTGTATATTCATTCTTATAGGTTTCGCGTATATTTATTGGTTGTTAACAGTCACTTTCTGCTTCACCTACAACTGCTGCGTCATTCCACTCAGAAGCACTTTTCTATACCAAAACTCAACAAACAGGGCGATTTGGCTTGCTTGTGACTATTTAGCCGATTTATGTTATTTGATCGACATCGTCGTCGTACGACCCCGCGTCATGTTTCTCGAAGATGGATTTTGGGTCAAGGATCTGAAACTCACGTGCAAGAATTACATGCGCAAGTGGCAATTCAAAGTATGATTTTAGTGCGATTGAACGTTGCTGATTTCTTTTACAGCTAGGAATATTTTCCAGACTGACGTACTTTCACTTCTCCCGCTCGACTTGTTATTCTTCCTCTACGGGTACTGCCATGCTCTGTTCAGAATTCCTCGATTTCTAAAGGTAACCGTACATATTAATTCTATCATTGTGACAAGAATCATAAAATCGACTCAACGAAATGATATAGAGCCAATGATATCTGTTATCATCCGAAAATATCCGCGCCAGTAGGTTTCACCAAGACGTTTCTATCGTACCTAGTCAAAAAGGCCTAGAGAGCAAAATCCAAAACCAGATTCGGAGCAGAATCCGTTTCGAACCCTTCCGATCCCGTTTCCGATCTCCTTCCGTGTTTATGACGGGTTGTGGCGAAAAGCGCTCGATGGAGTCGACTTGCATCCATTCCCTTAAAGAGCACACAGACACCCAACAATAAAAAAATCTCGTGAACCAGGGGATGACTCTACTATTCCTTTGTTTTTGGGATCACTGAAATTAAATATGACCATACACATTTGTTTCGATAGCCGATTTTTCCGCTACCACCAGAGTAGGTGGTACGTTTATCGTACCACCATTGTGTGCATGATACGCACTCTATCTAATCTTCGGTGAGCTGAACGAAAACATTGATTATACTTTGTTCACCGGATCAAGAAAAAAAATTTCTATGCCACTTGTAATACCACTGCATTGAAATATTCCCAAATACACTTATTTGTCGGTAGAAGCCTTTGAAACAATGATATTCATGGCATTCGCTTTCTCCTCAAAACTCTAGCGGTAATTACAGACGGATGCATAGCAGAAAGACGCACACACAAGCAGTCAATACCGGACATCGACTTTTCCTTACCTCCCTATTCCCTCCCCGCTTTCCTCCCTTTATATTGCCCCTTGCTCCTCTACCTTCTTCGTTTCTCGCTTCCGAATCCCTCCCTCTCACACACACACTTATATATACACTACCCTCTTAAATACATAACTCACTGAATTCAACCTCAATACATTCATTGCACATACAATGCGCAATATACTACTGATGCCCCCTACACATTTGACACACTCACGTACGTGCACACACATGCACCCACAGATGCAGCAACGCCAAAATACCTAAAACTTCACTCACTCTTCGCACATCACACACCCATTACATACAAGCCACGATATACTCAATATCAACCCCTATTCTTTCATCTTTTCTTCTCCTCCTGTGCTCCACTTCCCGTTCCCCAACATACACGCTATGGATGGAAAGAACTCCAGGATGATCTAACGTCTGGGACAACAAACAATATACGCAATATAGACCCCTCACTATCCCCTAGCCCCTCGTCCTTTTCGTTTCTGAAAATCGGAGTTCACTGTTTACGGCGCAAGGCAGCGCACACATAGCACAAGTCAGTACAATAAATAGATATGGAATTTCTCGATTTGGAAGGAAATGGAAGGATCCGACTTCGGCTAACGAAACAATTTTTTATTCGTTTTTTGCAACACAATCGTAATTTTTTCGAAATAACAAAATGGCCATGCTGGTGCGCAAAACGGTTTTTTGACGATCAACGCTTTGTCTTTTGAGTTCACGACTCGTGATCTGCGGCACAAAGCAGAACAAACCTAGCACATGTTAGCACAATCCGTATTTTTTTCAAAATCCAAAATGGCCATGCTAACTTCTCGGATATCTTTTTCAGTGGTTTTATTCATTTTTTGTGGCCATTTCCGGTTCCAGTGACCCCAAAAACATGGTGATGTACGTCCATTCCAACTACGCATAAAAAATTAAATTCCAATCCCCAGAGAGTTGTATCGGGAAGTTGGGGGATTAAAAAAATGTTGATTTGTCAAATTCGGTTTCAACGACTCCAAAAATGTAGAAACAATAAGGTCTACCCTCTGGTTCAGGAGATTTTTTTGTACTCGTGGCATTCATTGAACGGCCTCGATGGCCGTTATATACAGATAAACAGAATAGAGTTACTACAAACAAAATACACGCAATTCTAAAAACGTAATTCAAATACTACGAACGAATGAAATGTTACTCCAAACAATATAGAGTTACCACAAACAAAGTAAACGCTACTTCAAACAAAATCGAGTCACTAAGTATCGAGTACAAACAAATTACAGTAACTACAAACAGGAAAAACACTACTGCAAACGAAATAGAGTTACTCCGTACAGAATAAAGTTACTACGAACGAAATAAACGCCACTACAAACAGAATGAAGTTACCACGAACGAAGTCAACGCTGATACAAACAAAATAGAGTTATTACGAATGACATAGACGATACTACAAACGAAATCCAGTTACTACAAACAGAATAAACGCTTCTACAAACAAAATGAAATTACTACAAACGAAACAAAGTTACAATGAATGGAATGAACGCTACTACAAAGAAAACAGAGTCACTAAAAACGGAAGAAACGCTATCAAAAATGAAATACAAATACTACGAACGAATGAAACGCTACTCCGAACGAAATAGTAACTACAAATGAAAGAAACGCCATTAAAAACGGAATGCAAATACCACAAACAATTTCACGTTGCTACGAACAAAATCATGTTACTTCGAACGAAATTAAGTCACTACAAATGACATGAACGCTACTAAGAACGAAATAATGTTACTTCACACAGAATAAACGCCACTACAAACAAAATCAACCCACTACAGACGAAACAAACACTACTACAAACGGAATAAGCGCTATCAAAAACGAAATACAAATACTATAAGCACATAAAACGCTACGACAAACGAAATGAATTCACTACAATCAGAAAAAAGTTACTACAAACGCAAAAAAGGCTACTGCAAACAGAATAGATATATTACAAACGAAATGGACACTACTACAAACGAAATGAAGTGACTACGAAAGACAAAAGAGCTATGAAAAACAAAGCCATGTAACTACCAACAGATCCAACGCTATTAATCACGAAATACAAATATCGCAAACGAATAAGACGCTAATACAAACAAAATCGAGTTACTCTTAACGAAATGTGGTCACTTCAAACGACATAAACCCTACTACGAACGAAATCAAGTTACTACGAACGAAATAGAGTTGATACACACGAAATGAACGCTACTACAAACAGGATAGAGTTACTACAAACGAGATAAAGTTACCACGAACGAAACAGTGTTACTTCACACGAAATAAATGCCACTACAAACGGAATAAATTTTCGACAAACTAAACAAACACTACTACAAACGAAATGAACGCTATCAAAAAGAAAATACAAATACCGCAAACGAATTGAACGCCACTACAAACGAAATAAAGTTACTGGAATCGGGAAGAAGTTGCTACAAACAAAATAAACGCTACTACAAACAAAATAGAATCACTACAAACGAAATGAACACCACTACAAACGAAATAAACACCACTACAAACGAAATGAAGTCACTACAAACGAAATCAACGCTACTACGAATGAGATAAAATTACTACAACCAAAATAAACACTACTACAAATGAAACGGAGTTACTACAAACGACATAAACGCTACGACGAACGGAATCATGTCACTCCAAACGAAAAAAACGCTACCATAAACGGAATACAGTTACTCCAAACAAAATAAAGTTACTACAAACGAACCAAACGCTACTACAAACGAAACGACGTTACTACAAACAACATAAACGCTACTACAAACGAAATCATGTTACTATAAACGAAATAAACGCTACTACAAACGAAATTAGGTTACTACAAATGAAACAAATGCTACTTTAAACGAAATAGAGTCCTTATAAACGGAATAAGCGATATTCTAAACAAAATACAAATACTGCAAACTAACTAAACGCTACGTCAAACGAAATAAAGTTACCACAAACGAAAATAAGGTACTTTAAACGAAATAAGGTTACTCTAAACAACATTAATACTCCTACAAACGAGATGAACGCCACTACAAAAGAAAAAAAATTTTCTTCTCAACTACAAACGGAAATTCTTCCACTACGGTTAACTACAAACGATTTTTCTCAAGAATCAAACACCCATCTCGAATTCCGACCATACCAGGTCTGGTCCGTGTTGCGTGCTTGATTAGGTTTGTGGTCCTGTATTAAAGACGAACACCCTTATTAAAGATCATCACCCTCCCGAAATCTGTTACCGATATGATTAGCGCCAACTGGGGTCTGCAAAATCTCGTTTACATCGCTCTTCGAGCATGTCAAGAATCACTCATACTTTGCGTTGATGATGATGATTTTACGATAGTCTTCCGCGAAACCCAGTATCGCATTCAGCGGTATACATATATCATATTAGCCAACAAGATCTGTCAATTTCCGACTTTCAGTCACATGAACTCATCCGGGGTTTTCTAGCAGCCAGTTTTGTCCCGAACTCGAAGAAGCATAACCTTTCATAAAACTTTTGAGAACAACGTTCTTACTTCCATCAAGTTCTAGATCATTTAATCCATGTCGCACTTTGTCGAACTAGTGGCCTACAGCGTTGTTGACTAGACTCAAGGCCGGCACAGTTCCATCACCCATGCTTATCCAACTATAAACACGTAGCGAGCTCTTGCTTGGTAGTCAACACAAGTGTGGATGCTGCACGGTAATTCGAATCTCATCACTGTTGTTAACGACGATGACGCATGTAGCTTGTGTGAATGAATCTCATAGTGTGCGATGGATTCGTCAAAGATAACAGGGGTCTGTATGTTTAATACTTTCCCCTCCATGGTATATACGTTTATAGTACATGGTACCTACGTTTTGCTTTACAAAAATTCCTTTCCAAAAGCTTTGATCTTGAGACCTCAGCGTATCAGAAGCAGCACGTTTTGACGTATTAGCTCACTGAGAATCGGTCGACGACTGGCTTGTTCGCGACATTCCAATGCACTATTATAACTATCACCAACCTTTGTATTATAAGTGATTCCCATTATGGAGCTTTGATATGTGACCTCGTTTTTATGATCTCCCCACGAAAATTGATGAAATCACGTCTTGATCGACGATAGGTAATGGTATCCTCCATTTCAAAACTACCGGTATGCTCACTACTTCTCTACCCACATCAGGTTTATTGTGATCAACGTCTACATTGGGAATCGAATTGAAAGTTAGCAATTCAATAAGACCTGGATTATAATTTTTGTGAGGGGGTTATTCCAATCAGCGAAAAGTATTGAGTTCGAGGATGGAAGAGTTCCCCGATATAGTTAGCATCAATGAATCAGTCCTGACTGTGAATTCCAAACTGAGTTCGTGGAACTCTAAGTTATCTTCATATAGATTCAACTGGTTACAGAGAAACTTGAGACATAAGTGACCATAGTCGACCCTGTCATAGTCTTGATATCTTTCATGGTTACATTTGACTCTACTAACACCAAGGTATCTGACGACATCGATAGAGGTCGAAGATTAACAAAACTATCATAGTAAATTACTTCGCCATCAATTTTCCTGTACGCAATCCAATGTGTGCCAGAGCCATCTTTATCGTCCAGATTGCCGATTGCCGACTCACGCTTGCGTGGTCCACTTTTTGGTATATCATTTCGCCTGATCTTCGCCTTTCGATTGATTGCTTTTGCTTGGTGCACAATCATTTTAATAACCCGAACATAACTGGAGATTAGTCTTTATAAACGTAGTATCTATAGCGTTCAACGGCAGTCCAAGTCAAGATGAAGTTCAAGACGCAGTCAGTCAAGTGACCTGTGATGAATTTCGATAGATTTGTCCAGCAGAATAAAAAGAATGAAAAACGACACTGTGATTTGCTACTGAACAGCGTACGCGCGGTATTCTGTGAACGATCAAACTTCGGAAAAACTAACTCGCATAGCAAACTCCAATGGCTCAAGATTTAAAAATATCTATATCTACTCAAAGTCGTTGAATCAACCAAAGTACAAGTTCCTGGAAAAATACTCAAAAGTACAGATAGTGTGAAATATTTTCCATACAACGAGCATGAACAAGTAGTTGCACCAGATGATGCGTTACTAAACTTAATAGTTTTCGATGGTGTGGATTGTGAGAAGTAGGAAAATGTGAGCTTTCCTTTGCATGGGTCAACACAAGAATGTGGATTGTTTCTATCTCTGTCAAACGTACGCACGCATTTCGAAACATCAGGTTGGGGACAATACTAATTTTTTAGTCTTGTTCAAGCAGGTTGGAATGAATGTCAGGCATGTATATAACGATCATGTGAATACCCATGTCACTTACACACAATTCAAAGACTTGTGTTCCAAATGCTGAAACAGCAATAGGTACGGATTTGTCGTTTTCGACAAGGATAGTGAGATAGGGTTTCATAGTTTCGTGAGTCTGAACAAGTAATAAATACCATCTGTCCATTGGAGTAGAGTTGGTAGCGTTTCTAACACAGCTTTGTCAACATGCATGGTACGAAAATTCGGGAACAAAACGAAGTTTTGCATTACATCGTCAAAGCAAGTGCCGCGATTCGCCGAAAACATCGAAAGATAAAGTTGGGCGAAGAGGTCACCGAGCAGACAATAAATGATGTTTTCAAACGAGTCATTACTCTACAACAATAGGTGAGGGTTTCCAGCGCTGCCAGCTCAATCAAGGAAGAAGTTTAACCTTTTGAAGAAAAAATAGAACCAAAGAAAGATGAAACCGAGCAGTCAAGAGATCGCGAAGAGACCTATTCAACAGCAGACGAGGAATGAGAAAACGAAGAAATCGCTACTATAGTATCAAGTCTTGCAAAACCTGAATATGTATCTTAAAATGTTATTAGATGAAAGTAAAACGATTACCTATAGGATAGCTATGGTCTACGCAAACTCGCAGTCGATGAGTTAAAGATTGGCAATTCACCGATAAGCTCAAATAGAGATCATATTCGTATTGGTTATGCGCGTTATTCGAATACCAGAGGCTTATTTGAATTGTTGTTTAAAAAGATACTTGATCTACAATAACTTGAAGGCATCCGTCCACAAACGTTCAATCATACGCTGCAAAATAAGTTGTCGAGGCTGTTCAGCCTGCGAGCGAACTACTACTCATCGGGTTTGGTGTTCGATTATAACACCAAGCATCCAACCATCCGCATGAAGTCAGCGGAAATTTCCCAACGAAACGAAAAAGAATTATTACCTATTGTTTATCACACAATTTGTGTAAAATCCATCAAAAAACGGAAGTTTAAAGTTTGAGAAAAAGTCCGAATCAGCAAATATAAAAACGTTTTCAAGAAAGGTTATAGCTAATGGGTCAACTAAAATATTTTCCATCGCTCGAACAGTGCTTACCAGTTCCGTTACGTACAAGTTTACAGACGATCAAGACCAGGCTATCGTTGGTGGTTTCTACAAGCAGGAGCTTCTGAAGATTAGAAAAAACTCTATGTAAAATGTTCAGGTTTCGACAATTTTCACAACAGCTGGATAAATAAGATTGATTTGTAGCAATTGTGGGATTAATAAAGAACAGCACATATATTCAACAATTTATTTCATATGCTCGGCACAGTTTACTTACATGTCTTATAGCCCCACGGACGCGTGTCCATAGTATCAGGAAATATCAAACGTTTGTCGTCATTCCAGCTCAATACTCTTATCTCGCCAGATGGTACGAACCTCATGCTTTCTGCTTTGAATTAAATTTCGGCTCCTGATCGAATTTTGTTGTGTCAGAGCATATTCCATTTCAAAGTGGAGCCTCTGATTCTCTTAGCACGTTTTCTATCCGAACTCTATTGAGTTCGATGAAAATCGGATGACAAATGTAAGGCTGAAGGTACGCCACAACCTTAGGTGGAGAGGATAGAAGTTCCTCGACGTGCGGGGTGATACCCAAAAACCGTGTTGGGAGTCCGTGAAGCTGCGCCCCCTTTCCGACGATTTTATATCTCATCGGTTGGGATATATGTAATTTTTCTCTCCTCATTTTGTGTCGAGTTAGAAAATATGGTACCCCATGATTATCCGTTTTTTTTCAAATTTATAAAGTGGAGAGTATAGCAACACGGTGAGCTACACCCCCCAGTTCTGAAATCGATGAAGGAATGTTCCGAATGCAATGAAACAAAAACAGGAATTATGTGCTTTTTATGTACCAAGAGTTGAAACCGGACCGAATGCCGCACATACAAGGGGTGACGACTTTAACCATTTCACGCATATACCGATATACGTACAATGTGAACCTGTGACCGAATCTACGACTGTTAATGCGGGATAGTACTAGAATGAAATTCGGGGAACAATAGTAGTACAGAACACGACCAGCAACAGTCGTGGCAACGTGGTGATTAGAAAGGGGAGACAGAAGGTAGTCATGAAAGGGGTGGAGGTAAAATGATTTACGGAAAAAAATGTATTCCTTCGAAAAAAGCACCACTAAAAAGACTTGATTCTTGTACCGCATCAACTCTGCCAGTTATAGGTATCTGAATACGGAATTTTCATGAAAATGATGCTTATTCGTCGTTATCAGAGGCGCAAAAATTATGTACCCTGAAATTGGAATCGGATACACATATTACCATCGAAGTACTATCACTCCAGTCGAGATAGGTATAGAAATAGCTCAACCTGAAAATATCTCGCGGCAGCGATTTCGTTTAAACTTCGGAGAGTGGGTGGTTGAAAGTGTAAGTCTCGATTTTCGGGACAATTCCATCATCGTGCTCGCCGCTATCTTGATTCGATGGTGTATTTTCTTGTTTTTCAGAAATAACTTGCTAATTTACAACTTTGGCGCGGGTAATCCGATGGGGATGATTACACTGATCTTCACGGGGAACGGCGATACGTGAAAGGGGAAATACGGGGGAAGACTACAAGACTGGTTCGGGCTATTTACAAAGCAAAGCGAAATGAAAGAAATTTAAAAAAAACGGGGGGAAATATTTCAAATGTTGGGCGACAGCTACATATCAGAGTAGCACGGCATGTCCGAAGAAAACTATCAAACAGGTCGCGACCGCCTTAAAGAATTCGGGCGGGAGACGGAGACTCTAACAGGGAGGGTCATTCTCTGCGCCATCGGCTCTAACGATTAACCTCGGCAAATGCGATGGGACTGGGAATAATTCACTGGGGAACATCGGGGGAAAAATCGGGAACTAACGAATCTTAACATATCTTACGGAAACGTGGTCGCCACTCGCTGCACGGGGTCGCACAACATGGCTGCCTATCGGGCGGGAAAATCTTCGGGCTGGCAGGACGGGTCTTTTGGGGACAAGGGGGTGGTTTGGAGACGCTGGGGGACGAGAAAAGAAGCGAGCGGAAAAACTTACATGATCTCGATGCAATCACACACTCACACAATTGCAATATAATATTCGCAACTCTCAGTGTTCTCACACGTACACTCAGGGGAATGCTTGGATCAAATCTGTCTGTCGGTCTCTCGGTGTTTTCGACGTCATCTCGGGTCGGCTGCTGGTTGGTTGGGTTGGAGGATCCTGACCACGTTGCGGGCTCGGGTTGGCTGAGGAAGTTTCCTTGCGCTTCGGTTGGTCGGACGGGAGAGTTGGTGTCTCGGCACCGAGAGTGAATCAGCAACGGGCGAGGTTCCGGCGACAGGTGGCAGCAGTTGGACTTTTCGGGGCCTTCTGCCGCAGCGAGCTTCTGACATGCTCACTGCTTCGGCGTGGCGGTGGCTGCGGTCTGTTAAGACGTCTTGGCGTGGTGTCGGGCTTGTCTACAGACTGGCGGGACGCCGTGCAAGCGGTGGTCTGGTCGGCAGGGCTTGCGGCATGCATTCCCCTCTCGCCCGTGCTTTCTCGACTCCCAAATGTCAGGCCGTGCTCTCCCGACCCTGCTGGATCCCAGGCCGGCTGGATTCCAACGGTGGGTGACGGGAGACGATGGCTGTGTGGCGGCGATGATAGATTCAAGCTTCGTGAGGAAGGGGGGAAACTTACTATGAACACTAGAAAAAAAACGTACTATCGGGCGTCGCAGGCAAGTGACGGAGCCCGGGCTGACGAGGGGGGAAGCTTGCAGCGAGATTTTTCATTACAGAACATACTCGCCTCTTCCACCCATTTGCTCAACTCTTCTTCCGCTCGGCTTCTCCTGTCCTTGCGTTTCCAGTTTCCTCTTAACATGATTCTTTCCCCTCTTCTTTCCTCTATTCTTCCGTTCAGGCTCATTCTCGTCTCCTTTCTCTTCTCGGTGGCGTATAAGGTGGCAATATTCTACATCTCTTTGCCTTATGTCCATCAAGCCCAGATGTAGCTTCTATTGTGCGATTTTCATTTCCACACCCTGCCTGCCTATCTTCTATCCCTGATACCCATTAATATGCCCGATTCTATTCTTCTTTTTCTGTTATTCCTCGTGGCTGAGATATACCTCCATTCGTATTCGTCTAGTAGCTCCTCTGTCACATTCTCCCAGTCCTTTTTCTCCACCCATGTCTTCGTCAGACCGATCGCCTCAAAACCTGTTATGTATTGCCAAAACTCCGGCGTCTTATTTCTTATCCCTGCTGTGTTCTAGAACCACACTCTTACGTCGCACCTTTCCTCTCTTGTGACCGTCCGTCCTGCTTTGCCTGGTGCTTCTTTGTACCGTCTGCTACCCTCCATGCCTAGGGACTCCACCTCCCCCCTCCATGCCTAGGGGGCCACTGCCGCCTCTGCCTTTTTTCTCTCTCCCTCTTCTTGGACCCTGTCCCCTCTCGGCCACTTTGAGCTACCTGGATTCCTCCGTCCATTTATAGCGTGTCCCGTCAATTTCGATTCTCTAGAACCCCACCTTCCAGCTGTCTTCCTTCATCCTTTTCTTCCTTCGTTCTCATGTTCAGGATCCGCTGTATTCCTCTTTCTTTCTTTGTCGGATCATGGTCTATATAGAGCTGTGTGGCAGTCAAGTGTGATTGGCTTGCCATGACCTCCTTCTCTTCCCGCGTTTATATTTCTACCACTATCACCTTTCTTCCCTCTGGCCCCTCCGTCTTTACCATTTTTATTCCACCGTTGCATCCAAGTTCTTCCACCAATAACTTTCCCACCGCCTCCTTCTCTTTGCCCTTCTCCGTTTCCATCACTTCTACTGCGAATCTGTTCCTCCTGTTCTCTGTGTCTTTGCATTTCATTCTGCAGATCATTTCTTCTTTCTTAGCTCTTTTTTTCTTCCTGCACCTCGTGTCTTCTCTGGTTATCCTCACCCGTTTTTACTCCTCCTGCCTCCGTTGTTATCCATATATATTGTTCCTCCATAGTTCTTGTCAGTCTTTCTCTCTCCTTCTCCATTCTCCTCCATGCCCCCATTTCTGTTGCATTGTCTTTCATCGTGCTCCGTATGGTCTCCACTTTCGCCTTTATAGCCTTGTTCTCCTCTTTCTGTCCCCTCTTCCCTGCTGGCAGCTCTTCGCCAATCGCCTTAACCTCTGCCATTTGTTCTTTCGCCGCCGATTCCATTCTATTCAATTCTACCATTATAGATCCCAATGTCTTTCATCTTCACCTATTTCCGGGCTCCCCTGTGTATCCTTTTTGTCCTTATTCCCCTCCTCTGTACGTTGCTCGGAGTTCTATTTCGTCATCTCGTTTTTCCCTGTGCCTGTTAGCGTTCTGAATTCCCTCTTGTTACTTCTACTTTCTACTTCTTGTTCTACCGTCTCCTCTTTCTCCTCTGCCTCTGCTACCTTTTGTGTCTCCTGCGATTGTCCCTTCCCCGAGGATTTGCGCATTAAACTGCCCCTTTTGGAGATCAGTGCCCATTCCTCCGCTCTGTTTTCAGCGTCCGTTTTCTGTCTCTGTTCGTGTCTCGTTTTCCTCTTTCTCTTCTTTCCCCGGACCATCTTCTTGTTAGCCCCAGTCTTCTCCTCTTCTTCCCGTTTCCTCTTGGTATCTTCAGTGTCCTCTGTATATCTTTGAAGGATTCCAGGGAGCCCCGGCTACTTAGCTTATGACTCAGGTTCTCTTTTGCCCACTTCTGCAGCCTCTGTACATTACTCGGTCTTCCTATACCCTTTTTGTCTTCTGATGGTGTATGAAATTCCTCGATTTTCTCTTTATCCTCCATTAGTTTTACGGACTGAGCACTTTGCTCCGTCCGTGTCACCGACCGAGAACTTTGCGCTTCACACCTCCACTGGCGGTGTGGTCGCCCGTGTCTGGGTCGCGCCAGAATCTCGATCCTCTGTTTATCCCAACCTCACTTTCTGTCAGCACGTTCTTTTCTTGTCGGTATCTCTGGCATGTGCTCACGTATTCTTGTTCTTCCCAGGTCTTTCGCGCGTCAGCGTTCTGAGCGTTACCCCGCTATCCCGTTACACATCCCTGGCTGCTCTTTCCGCACTATTTGTCGCTCTTCGCGGACCAGCACTCTGACACCACCAGTCACATCAATTACCCAATGAGCGAACTTATAATAATCACTCGATGCTATCGATCGGAAATGAACAGTTCAGAATCACTACAATTTCACAGACATCAATTCGAATTTCACTTTGTCTTGACAAATTTCTAAGTCGTGAAATGCAATCGAAAAAATATTATTGCAGAGCGAAAATCCGCTAGGATTCTAGGATTCCCAATAACCTTTACGCATCGTCAGGTGCTCAATCGTCAAGCTCTTTCCAGTCGCTCAGGCCGATACGTTACAATGCCTAGCAAAAAATTAAGGGAACAGTAAAAATTCAGAAATTTTTCATGACATTTTAAAAGGCTGTCTATACATAAAAAATGGTCGCAACGGAGAAAGTGAAACAGGTTTTTGAAGCTTGAATTCTCTAGTTTACGAATCTTACTGGTGAATCTTTTTTATGCTACACCTTCGGCGCGAGCATAAGAAATAGTGCGAGCCAAAACATTGCCAAATTTTTGTCTTTTCCAAAATCGTCCACGGACTCGAAGAATTTTTTGGCGCCTAATCAATACCAGGGATACGTAGCCTGATTCTTCGGCTTCGAAACGGTAGCTTTTGCACTGTCGTATGACCTTTTTTATTTATTAAAAATGAACTTTTTTATTCAATCATTAATACCTCATGAACTAATAATCGCACAGGAAGTTGAAAATGGGTTTCGGAAGCTTTATATATTATATCACCATTATAAAATTATAATCACCAACTTTGTGGGAAATTAAATTTCCAACAACTTTGTGCCCTATCATTTTCACTCTCAAGCTGTAAATCAGCGAGTTATGTCTTAAAAATCAACTTTAAACCATGATGGCGGTGAACGCGATAACGGAATTTAAGGCCAAGTTCAAACTAAAGAATCGCTGCCGCTAATTATTGCCCGTTGAATGTCTATCTCGAGTGGACTATATATTCCGGCACTTTCAATGATTTTCGTACCGCACTATGCACTTCCTCCTCGCGCACCATCTCATCAGCCGACGTCGTTGCGTTATTGAACCAGACATTCGCAACGAAATTCTATACTATTTTAAAGATATCATTTATGACGAGAATAATGATGCAGTTAAATCGAAAAAGGACCAAATTTGGAGGCGCATGTCGGATGAGGTGTTCGATAAAACCAAAGTGATTAAAAGTGAAATAGCGTTACACACGCAGGTGATGTGTCGCCGTGTTTTCTCTGCGCACATACCAAGGAAGACAATGTAAGTAAGATTAAACTATATGCACGTGTATTTTTCAACAAACTTCGCGATTAATCGCATTTGACAGCTTGTGCAATGTACAGTCATCATTTTCATGAAGATTCATCCATTTAACATCAGGTATCGGCATATCACCAATCTTTGATCACGATAGGGGATGACTCCCGTAATTATCAATCAGGCCTAAAGGATATTGACTATTCACCCAACCGATAATCAATCGAGGCGATTTATTATTCAATTATCAATATTGACAGATGTCCAGTGCATCGTTGAATTATTCACGAATAATCAATATGGAATTTTCGCGATTATTTCCGGGGACTGTAAATTTGGCGATTATTTCATTTATCTCGTAAGCATAATTCAAAAATTTAGAGTTATTTAACTAATGAGGAATCAGGGTGAATACTTGACGATTTCTGAATGAACGAAGTGATCAAAATCAACGAGCTCACGATTGGAGTATCGAACAACATTTTGCGTAATTTTTCGATGAGTGACTAATCAAGATGGCACATTGGTCGGTTAGTCAAAGTCATCATCAATCGAGATCGAAAAAATATCGATTGCTCAATTAATCGGTAATAGGGACTGTGAGTCTGTCGATGAATAATCGATAGCTGAAGGTATAATTATATTGATTCTGGGTATATAAATAAACTCAAGCTCGGTGTAATTCAATCCAATTCCGGGAGAGGAGAGTAGGGAAAAATGGATCGCGGATGAAAATAAACACAATGGAAAATGAAGAGGTGAGGTAACAAAGAGCTCGAATGAAAGGGGGTTCCAACAGAGGATTCAATTGAAAACATGCATAAAAATAATAATAACTATGATCCATATTAGCCAGAGCATTTTATTTGATTTTTTCATTCTTTTTTTCCGTTCTCTGCTTTGGAAGTGATCCACACAGCATTCGCTCTGCACAATACCCTTTTCTCAAAGTTCACGTCAGTCAATCAGGTAAATTTCGATACGGTAAACATGGTGGCGAAGCTGAACATTCTTTCTACCGGTGCGGAGGATGGGGCGCAAAGTGTTATATCGAAGATACACAGATTTCACAGTTGGATATGCGTGTAACGTGAACAAATCTTTTTTTTGTCCACACACAATCTCCGAAACTCTGTTTCACCTGTTCCAGTGTCCTACCTTGTTTGGGCGACTGACGCTGCTTTATTGCTTTATTTGGTTGCACAAATCATTCCCAAAATGTTATTCTGTTCGATGCGTTTAACAATCTAGAAATCGTCAAGAGTTCTGAAAACTTGTAGTACTCATTACTACTGATAACTCCACATTCTACAGGCTCCTTACATTTAACACTTTGACTACTGCATTGACGCATGAGTCTCACACCTTGATTTTAAACTGTTACGCAATATTGTGAGTAAAGGTTTACAATAGGCAAAGTCTTTGCCATTCAAACTTCTCCATTCCTTTCTCGTGGAAAGGAGAGTGGGCAGCAAAAACCCTATAAACGACCTACACCCTTGGCAATTGGTGTTGTGCAAAAAACTTATTCCTCCAGAAAAATAAAAATGAAATTTCATAGATCGGTATGCTCATTAGCAAGCTCTTTGGCGATATCATATAATTCAGAGTTACGTTCCTAAAATCACTACCCGTCAATGGATCCACAACTTCCAATGTCTCGAGCAAGTCTAAAACTTCTTTTCCACCTCCACCAATTGTTCCAGGCCATCCTACAAAGAATTCCACCTTGCCACTACTAGACGTTTTGAGGTTTGTCCTAAGCAGTTCACGATTACCTCATACTTCTTCAGGGACCTCGTTAATTTCAATAGTGGGTTGCATTTCTCAATGACGTCTGTATATTTTAGTTGAATACTTTCAGTCTTTTCAATGCCTCGACTGACGTCACTACTTGCGACTAGATGCAGCGTATGTGCCGCGCTCCTTTGATAAGTAGAAAGCAAAGGTGAAGATAAGCTTTCCAAGGGTACGCATTCGATACCTTCACGTTCTGATAAGTCTTTCTCTTCTGAACCTTCCTTGACCTAATCTGAAAATTCAAATTATGGACATAGTCTATCTCACGACCGCCGTAGGGAGACGATTGAGGGTTCATAAAAAGTGCATAAGAAGCTGTAGCCTTATCTCGCGCGATATTAGCTACCATGAAAATACTCGAAATTTTAAGAGCTTGCGAACTACATAAGGTCAAATTTTGAGGGGAATCGGATATTACTACATGATGTATTCAGAATCCTAGGGGACGCATCGAAAAAAAATGAACAGTATTAACAAATGCGATAAATTACTTGTGCAATTTCAATTCAAACGTCCACACACCAAGTAGTGTGGATAAATAGAACTTGGAAACTGAAAAATGATATAGGGACAGAAGAATTGTATTTGTTCAGGGTAATAGTTCGAGACTATTTCACGTAGACTCGACTTGAGATTTTATGAGTGGATTTGTTTTCTTCAGGGCCGTTCCCAGCATATTGGGCACCTGAGGCAGTAAAAACGTGAAGCCCCCCCCCCACCTCACCCCTCGCTCCACAGACACACACACGCACACTTAATCCGCTCTTCGTAATAACCCGAAACAACAACGTCGGTGTGACGAATAACTGACTCCTTATTCACTTTTTTCCAGCATTTTGAAACTATTTTTTAAATAGTTTTTTTCTTTTTCTAAAAATATTAATAATTTTGTGGATTCTGCATTTTCTTTTTCAATGCAGTTTCCTGCGAACTCCCCTTTTCGATTTTTCGTCCGACACTGCGAGCAGTTTCACATTAATGATAATCAGTCTCACTAGTGGCCTCTAGTTTTGGATGCAGGATGCGAACGCTAGAATCGCTAGGATGGCAGTAGGATGTGCCCATGTCGGTGTGTGTTTCCATAAACGCCCGGTATTCCGTCGCGAAGGGTGGACTCTTCTCCATCCGCCAGTGAAGACGAGTGAGTGAAGCCCGAGCAGAGATCTCGCTTAAACCCAACTGTCTAGCCGCCTCGGCCTTCAGAGGGAGTCGTACGACGTAACTACCAGTAGAGTCTCGTCGATGTTCTGTGAACAGCCTTTCGCACCATTCGCCCATGGGGGATGGTCGATTCACGTGTGGGATGTCTTCGATTTCCCAGAATCGCTGAAGCAGTGCCACTAGCCGTTGATGCCACGGCTGGCCGAAGGTTTTAGTAGTCAGTCCGGGAGATGCGATTGAGCGTGGCGATTCCCTTCGATCGTCCAGCGATTTCACCGCCAATAGCAGCCACGTCGGTTCCTTTGACCTTAGTCTGAGCCCTCAGCTTCGTGACTAATTTGGAAGCAATGAACGTCACCTCAGAGCACGCATCCAACACAGTTTGGAATGAGACAGGTGGTCGACGCAGACCGCCGATGCTCAACAGCGCCGTGTGAAGAACTAGTCAAAAAGCCTCATCGTTCCAGTCGTGCATCACTAGAGACCGATCTCGAGGGTTACCAAGGTTGTCTTGCGGACCTTAGCAGGTCATTTGCTTTCGCGTGTCGCCGCGGCCCTCTTCCAATCGCTCTTGCGCAACAATGTATGGTGAGTAACTCGGCATTGCTGGTACGTGGACCGGAATGGACACGTTCGAGCCGAGTCTCATGCGCGCAAGCAGTTTAAGCATAAACGAAACCGCATGACCCTGTCTCGTCTTTTCGTTGGCTCCAGATTGGTGAAAAGCTCGCAGTGGCCGATATAGTGATCGCCTTTGTATTATTCACATCTCCGTCGGACCTGGCGGATAGCATAGGAATGCGCCACCCTGTCACCGCTGCCCTCACTCGAGGACGCAGATGGCTTGGCACTCGATGTTGTGTTTGATGACCAAGCCATCGTCATGCGACATCGGCTATCCAGGAATTCATTGAATTCGACAAACGATGCCAACTTGTAGCCATTTCGCGGTGCTTCCTCTTCATTGTCGGCCGAGTTCCGGCGCTCCACTTCAGCTTCCCAGGCCTGTCGAGTTTCCGTATCCGTATAGGATGCCGCAACTGATACAAACCAGTCGTCCTAGGCGTCTACTGGATATTTGAAGGTGCGCAGCTGATCTCAGTATCGGTTAAGGGTGTCGATAAGATGTGGGAATGATTTAACCAACGCTCCGCGGATGGGCTTCATAGCGCGCAGCGCAGCCAAGTGCTCCTGAACCAGGATCCGCTGGTTCTCATAGTGGCCTTCAAGCAGTGCCCACGCCGTCTCATAGTTGTCGTCGTTTCTAGACGAATGCGTGATCAACTGGATTGGCAACCAGATGTGCGTGAACCAAATGTTATCTGAGGCCCACAGTGCCTTCTACATAATTACATTTTATATGGAAACATGAGCGATAGTTTGTTTTCGTGACCTTGATAGGTTCATTGCAACGTATTTTATTTCCAACCACAGGTTGTTGGTTACGGCACTGGAAAAGTTGGAGCTTCCGCTCCAAACGAAGTCGTGACTGACGGTGAGAAGGCACTGATAATAGCAATCATTCAGGGTTGAACGATTTGTGGTACTATCAATGAGAACCATAATGCATGCTATTGAGGCAACTCGATAGCATCCCATGTTCGCCTGGATGTTGCACATTTTGTGCACAAAAAATCTTCGCTCTTCAATACTGCCCAGCCCTTGGGGAAGAAGCTCTTATGATCACCATAGGGCAACTTCTCTGCTGTAGAGGTAGAGGAGAAGCTGGGCAAGTATTAAAGAGTATATTCGCTGTTTGCTAAGCAACATCGATGAATACCATCTGCAAAGAAGTATTCACCATCTTAAAACCCTTTGCGATGGGAGCAGATGAATTTTCTAGGGTAGTCTTAGAAGGTTTGAATAATTTACTTATCACAATTACATTTCTTCTTACTATAAATGAAGACAAAAACACTTTTGCGAGATCCTGATTTTCTCCTCGTGTGACCTTTTCACCCTCGCTTCGCTCAGGCGCGAATGTTCACACGTGGAGAAAATCACTTTCTCGCACCAGTTTCGAAATGTACTATAATGTCACATTCACTACTAATAGATGTTGCCGGCGCACGATACGTCGTACCTGACCGGTCTGATCCAGAACTTCCTTCTGAAGACGAATTTGGTAAGTAATTCAGAGAAGTTTTCGTCATGATTTTTATCAAATACGATTGATTCGATTCGATTAATACTCTCAGTTTACAAAAATTACGGACTTTATAACAATTTCTTTCGATAATTTCCCATAAATCGTGGCAAATGACGAAAAAGCGTACTTCTTTTAATTATGCTACCGATCAAATAGTTAGTTCATTTGTAAACCACCAGAATTTTTTCGGGATTTAATGGGTTCATGTATTTCTGACTTATTGTATTCCTCGATAAAAACAGAAGATTGGAAGAAGACGCGACTTGCACTTTGTTTTATGATTGGGCATCCTAAATCAAGACTAACTTGAGTCCTTATGTCGAACAAGAGTTTGGGGATGGACGAATCCCTCGCGACCTCACGAGTAGAAATGGGCGACACACCAAATCCATGTGTAGCAGAGTGTCCAGCTTGCTCCAATGAAGATGCCCCAAGTGGGGCCCACAAATGCATTATTTGTAATGATGCTGTGCATGTCCTGGAGGGGTGTTCCTCAGCAATCTATGATGAAGAGCAAGGCTACGAGGAAAAACGCTTTGGTGTTGACTGTAACACCTTATCTAGCCATGTGCAGCAAATGCTGTCGTCCAGAGAAGTGGAGAACTGGAGGGGACGCGGTCTGGAGAGAACCAGGAGAACAATAAATTCCCTCCAAGTGAGAGAGGGGCTCTCGAGAAAGATTTCACCAGGAATTTTGTGAGTCTAGAGAAGAGAATTCTGAAACATTCTAATTCTCTAGACAAAATTGTGAAAGTTGATGGGGTGAGATCTTCCGACTATAACACCTATGCGTTCGATTTCACCTCACAGATGTTACTGAAAATGATGCGTAATCAGCGAATGAAGGAATATATCATCTCATGGAGAACACCGTACTCTGAGTTTTTGGAAAGGCTGTTCTTCACAGGTATGCACACACACGCACATGCACACCTGCGCATATGATTTGAAAATTTATTGTTACAGGAATCGTGTCGAACACGTACACGAAGAGAGCCGAAATCCTGATTGGAGCAACAGGAGATAGAGGAGTTTTCCAAAAGGGAGATATGAAAATATTGCAGTGCGAGACTGCAGTAAACGATCTCGTGCTGCATCTCGTGAATGGTAATCCTTTAGCAGCCGAGGTCGTTTGCGGCGAAAACTACACAATCTCGGTCAAGTCAATCGCGGTGTCTATTTCCGAAATGCACCACTTCGAAGAGGCCCTTCAGAGAACTTGTGGCTGGAGACAATTAGAAAATTACGAGGTCTGCGAGGGTCGGCGTGAGACAGATATCCAAATTTGCGGTATTACATTCGATAGTAAATTTTGTAAACATACCCGAAACCCTGGTACCGAATGACATTGATATGAAATTGCAGGGCGTTGTAACGTTCGAGGTACCGATTTCAAGGTTAAGAAGAGCAGACAAAACAGATACTCTGAACGTTACCGATATATTCCACTACTCCGCTCTTCTCCATCAGGGGAGCGGAGAGTAGACGGAAATAGATCTGCAAGTAGCGGAAAAAAGGATACGATCGAGCACTGTTATACCGTGATATTACATATGTATATACCGGGTGCCCCAGTTTAAAGCACGCATTACGTTTTCAGCCGACCTAACGTTTCAATTGGAAAATGTTTCGAACAACAGTTGTCCGGTTTAGAGGAGGACACCTGAAGAATTTTGTTCTGTTGATTCAGCGAAATAATTGGTGATGCTGTAGAGGATGGACCAATTTTTTTAAATGGACATATTTCTTGGAGGGATCGGTGACTGGGAAAAGATATCTCGACTTTTTGTAGAACGCATCACCAGAGCTTTTGCGAGAAGTTGATTTGGATACACGAGCACGAATGTGTTTCCAACAAGATGGAGCACCTCCTCATTATCACTGAATCGTGAGGAATGATCTGCAGGCTACCTACGGTGGTCATCGGATCGGTCGAGGAGGTACAGCCGAGTGGCCACCAAGATCGCCGGATCTCACATCGTCTGATCTTTTCCTGTGGGGATTCCTTAAGGATGTAGATTACCAGGAGACTCCGACGAGTGGGGTAGACATGAATAGCGTTACTAATACGTGCAGAGCCATTCCAAGGGCGATCCTTTTGAAAACGGCGCAGAGCTTCGTAAAGCGAGGGAGAGCATGTCTTGCTCTTGATCGTGGTATTTTTAAACAGTTGTAGCCACCCAACTGATGCTGCGATACCACAAATATCACAGAAGGGGCTTGGAGTAATAAAATATCGCGGATGTGACAACCTCCCTGCGCCTAGCAGAATTCATTTTTTTGTTATATCTCACGAACTATTCATTTTACAGGAAAAAAATTCCTGCGAAAATTGTACATTTTTCAACGAAGAATTTTTTAGTTAAAACAAAAATGTATGATTCCATTTTAAAAAATTGGTCCATCCTCTACAGCATCACCAATTATGACGCTGAACCGACAAAAAAAAATTCTTCAGGTGTCCCCCTCTGAACCGGACAACTTTTGTTCGAAACATTTTCCAGCTAGAACGTTAAGTCGGCTGAAAACGTAATGCGTACTTTAAATTCGGACACCTTGTATACTTTTTACTGATATTTATCGTATTTTCGAAACTATGATGGGACTTCCGTAAGGGAAGATAAATTTGAGAGAGAGAGATGATGTTATATACAATCTTATTAATTTCCAACCCTTACAATCGAGGAATAGGCATCATCTCTCGAAAATTCCGATTCTGGGTGCTGATAACTCCGAAGCTTATGCGTACCGCCGTAGGTTCCAGGATATAGTATTTCGATGGTAGAATGTGTATCCCATTGCAGAGTACGTAATTTTTTCACCCCTCATAACGGCGAATAAGCATCATTTTTATGAAAATACCGTATTCAGATGCCTATAACTCGAAGAGTTGATGCGGTACAAGAATCAAGTCTCTTTAGTGGTGCTTTTTTCGAGGGAATACATTTTTTTCCGAAAAAATGTTTACCCCCTTCCATGACAACCCTCTTTCTCCGGTTGCTGGTGATGACCTTGCTACGACTGTTGATGGTAGATTCCTATACTGCTATTTTTCCCCGAAGTTCATTCCACTACTATCCCGCTCTAACAGTCGTAGATTCGTTCGCAGGTTCACTTCGTAGGTATTTCGGTATATGCGTGAAATCGCTAAGGTCATCGTCCCCTATATCTGAGCAGAGGATGACCCTATGGCATTTGGTCCGGTCTCAACTCCTAGCACATAAAAGGTACATAAATCCTGTTCTTGTTACATTGCGTTCGGAGCATTCTCTCATCGATTTCCGAACCGGGGGGTGTAGCTCAGCGTGTAGCTACACCCCCACTTTTCAACTTTTAACAAAACGACCAACCCCGAGGGACAACATTTTTCACTCGGTACAAAATTAGCACAACAATTACATAAATCCTAGCCGTTGAGATTTGAAATCGGCAGAAAGCGGGGTGCAGCTTTACGGAACTCCGTGTTGGAATGATTGGAGACGAAGGAGGTCCGATTTGACAAAAAAATATAGATATTTATTAAGCAATATTAACAAAACAAATAACAGAAGAATTGGAAAACTGGAAAATATACAAAAAGCTCTGTCGCACCTGAGAGCGTCTATATCAGATGAAGTAGCTACGATAACACTAATGGCAAATTGTTTGGGATTGACGGGGTGAACCGATTTACCGATACGAACAGCCCTCGTCGCAATCGGCTTCGAGTAGTCAACACTTATCTTATCAACTCATCAGCTCGACGTCGTACAGTGGTGCGAATCGGGAGAGAGAGGGAAATGGAGAGGGAGAGACGGGAAGAGGAGGGGAGAGGGAGGGAGGGGGGGGGGGGGGGGCGATGACTTTGAAAACTGTATGTATCGTGTAATTATGAAAACTTTGAGAGTTGATTGAAGAATAAAAGAGGAAAGAATGAAATAAAGCAAGCGTGTGAACTATTGCGCTCAATCTCCCCTCATCACCACACACCAGCACCTCTCGCCTACGACCACCGCTGCTGCTGCTCGACGGTCACCAAGTTGAAGAAAAAAAGAAAAGAAAAGGAAAGTAAAGACGAGAGAAGAAAACAAAGGAAACAGAAAAGAAAAGAAAAGAGAATAAGAAAAAAAGAGACAAAAAACTGTGGCGCACTATGGTCATCTACTACTTACCGTTTTAGGTTTCTCGACTGACGCTTCTGTTAGAGAACGAATATCACTGAGAACAGACCAAATTTTTCTCAATTATAAAACGGTGATGAAAAACACCTAAGAATACGACTGCGTTCAGGGTTTTATCATTTTCAGAAATTCTGAAATTCCTGTATGAAATTTGGAAACTGTTGGGAAGCCATAGTACCTTCGAAGAATGAAATTCCATAAGATTGGATTCCGTGATGATGAATGCGAAAAAAGCGTAATTTCATAGCATCAACAAGACAGTGCTTGTAAAAAACGAGGCTCGCAAAAACCAAATCCGTCATACTAAATTCACAATTTTGAATCTCAACATGCTGAGTTGACTGACTTCGTTTTTTCACACTGGAAAATTCAATCATCCTATTCGGTGTCAGACTTCGTGGTCTTTAGACTCTCAACTCAGCCACGAGACCCCCAATTCTTGACCCCAAGAGCATGTCAATATTGACTTCAGAGTGACAGATCGGAAAAGATAAAGGTCACCCATCACGTTGTATTTTGTCATCTCTATACTATCTATAGTATTATACTATCTATAGTATAATAGTTTTTACATGATGCTGAAATAAAAAACCAATAGTCAGACAGACAAGTTCATTGAGAACTCAGTTTTATGTTTGACACGAATCTATAAATTTTTCAAACACGGTGGAGGGGGGGGGGGGCAGCAAGATTTACGTGCCCCATTACAGAGAAGAGAGACAATTTCATGTGAGTAGCAATCGGGTTCAATGCAAACAATGTTCATTTTCAGGTCCAGACCTTTTGGGAATTATACAATTGCATGGATAGCATCCTTTCAAGTCCTCATGTCGTTCGGATTGCGAGGACCCTATCGTATATGCTTTATCTCATTCATATAAGCGCTTGTGCTTATTACGCATTCTCTGCTTGGGAGGGTCTCGGTAGCAATAGCTGGGTTTTCAACGGAATCGGCAATGCGTAAGTTCACACGACCTGTATCACTTCATCACCAAAGAACCAACAGCCTTGGTTTAACTCTTTGACTGGCGAAACATGTTTCAGCTTTCGTCCCACGAACCGAAGTAGATAAATTCAATTATCTGTCACTGAATCTTGTAACCCGGGAGTCGTTTGGTTTGCTGAGTCCAAATTTAAAGTGAAATTTCGTGAAATCGGAAGGCCCAAGTAACAAGGGTTTGACATAACGCAGCCATAAAAAAATACTTTGATCTAGAGACCAGACTCATGTAACCCTATGTACTTTGAAGTGCTGAGGCCGAACCCACCATTGTAATTTGCCCTAAGGGTCTGTGTTTGTCCCCAGATTCAATACACCTAAAAAGACTCCGAAAGAACGTTTTGTCTGCCGAAAAATGGAATGTGTCACATATCGAAATGTTTTTTGAATCTTTGAGCCTGAGCAGACTTTTCTCAACCAACTATGTAGACTTCTATACATATCTTCGGAATAGTCAAACCTCACTTTACAAAATACCTCCCATACGGAAGAAACAATTTTTCATTCCTTTATCCCCCTCCAGTGAGTCATTCATTCTACTAAAACCCAACTCAACATCAACATCACCTTCACACGACCATCTTTTGAGAAAACTCACAAATTGCCCACAGTCCGTTGCTTCGATTATATATACTCAACTCTTTGTAGTGCTGAATCAAAGTAAAGGGATACCTATTCTATGGATCACATTTGGACGTTGTCCAAAGATACTCATTTCGTCACCAAAATGGCTGACGTTGAGAAAAAAGGTTCGAAGAGTATCAACGAAGTAGTTGAAAGTTTCTTAGGTAACAATCGAAGTACCAAACATCAAAAAGTCGTGACCGAAACAATCGGGCAAATTTTCGAAAGTCGAGGTGTTCGATGAATTTGGAATGACATTTCCTTGATTCGCATGTAAATAGGTAGCCAAAAATCTCAGAGGTTACAGCTAAGAACAAGGATAACGGTTCCATCACGATATCAAAGTGATGCAAAAACGATATCAGGGGCGGTGGGATGCAGTCATGATGGGTGATTTTTTCCCAATGTTGAAGAGAGAGAATACAGTCGCAACGCACGAACAAACGGAAGCGTAATCCTTTGCATATGTAGATGTTTTGGAGAACAGAAAACACGTTACAGAAGTACTATATCGGATTGAAAGAAAGTTTCCTCAAAGGATGGTCGTGTTGAGTTGGTGTGGATGTTCAGATGAGTTTCAATATAACAAAAGACTTATAGAAGGAGGATAGAAGAATAGAAGGCTGTTTTGTGCAGTATGAGAGGTCTTTTTCGAAGCGAAGTTTGAAAATTTTGAAGATGTGAATAGGTGTTTACATAGTTGGTTCAGAAAATAGTTCACTCACACCCAGAGGTTCCAAAAACGTAGGAATATGTGGGACGTATACATTTTCTAACAGCGAAAACAATCTTTTTTTGTGATTTTCTAGATGCTTTTGAAATCTGAGCCAAACACATAAACTTAGGGCGAATTCCAGTGGTGGATTCGGTTTCAGCGACTTAGATGGGTCTAGTTCCTGGATCAAGGTACTTTTTGTGCGAGGCTGTGTAATTGAAGATTCGAACATTATTCTTTACGAAGTTTAATACACTAAACGAAGTACTTGCCATCAGTCAGGACATTCTTAACAACGTTGATTCTACAGGACTTGTCTGCGTGAACCATTCTCAAGTCATACGATCTTGTCTTGAATACAAGGACAATGACGTGAAAATCCCTTGATCTTCGATTACATCGCTACTGCCCAGTATTGCGTTAGTGCCAGTCAAAGAATTAAGCATTCCTGTTCATCGCCCACTCGTCAATACAAATAATTTCCAGAAAACAATTCAACCACAAGTTCCGTGGATTTTAGGTACATTCGATGCTTTTACTTCGCTACAAAAACAGCAACTTCTATAGGGAAAAATCCGAAGCCAGAAAATGAATACGAGTACATGTTCATGACTGCCAGTTGGCTTATGGGTGTTTTCGTCTTTGCACTACTCATCGGACAGGTAACGATGCAATTTTTCTTCAACGATTCGTAACTATATACAGGGTGTTCAAAAAGTCCTAGACCGGTAGAATAACTCGGAAAGTAGGAATCACATTTTCTGTTATCTTCACCGTGACATTTAAGGTCATTTTGAGGTCATTTTTTTATTAGATAGCCAAATTTGTCACGACAGAATTAAATTTCTCACAAGTATTGTTGAAATCATTTCTATCTAAAACGGAAAACTTGAGGTGTTGCATTTCAATCCTTCTAGGCGAATGTCGAGAAGCATTGCCAGAAAGAGGAAAATCGTTTGAATAAAAATTGAGGGATTCAGAGAGGAAAGCAATGTCGCACCATGTTTATTGAGGTTGGTCGATGGCTTCAAGGTCAAATCCGCGTTTACTGCGTTTTTTCATGTAAAAGCCCCTTTTCCTCGCGATGGAATTCAATTCATCAAAAGAATATAGGTCAATTTCGTCTGAAACCATTTCATCTAAAGAGAAAATGTTTCACACCACACATCTAATTCTTAGATTGGTTGGTGATCCACATGGCATACCCAGTAGGCGTCATTGTGTATGTTATATAAGAATGATAATGTCTTAGAAGAACCGTGGAGACATTGGAAAGTAGAATTCGTGTCTGCGTCGACGAAAAGGAAGGCCTTGTTGAACCTTCAAGTTAAGCAAATAATTTTGGTCTGAGATAAAACTGAATCAAGAGAAACTCATCTGTGTTCTTTTGAGGAGTTCAATTAAAAGGCGTTCTCATAAAAGAAAGCGCGGTTGACCTTGATTTGATCTTGAAGCCATCGAAAAAGGTCAACCAGAACTGTGTAATATACTTTTTTATTTCGCTGTTCAGCATCACAATGAGCGATGATGATTCCAAAAATAGTAGAAATCAGAGTCATATGTCACGGATTGTAGCCATTGGAAGTTTTGACATGGAATGACCCTTATTTGTAAATAAACATGTATATACGAAACGTTCTACACCAAATCGGACATCACTGGACTTTTGCATCTCTGATTCTTTTTGTTGACATTTTTATTTTAGTATTGGTTGAAAGATTTTTTTCCAAAAATTCCGTCAATTTCTTTTTAAACGTCCATAAGTTTTAGAAAAATGGGCTAAATGCCAGGTAAATAATGGGATAACGATGGGATCTATTGTTTGTCAATTCTCTACTTTTCATATTTTAATTATCCGTGTTGAAAAATTATCTGAAACAAAAATAACATGCAATGGCGCTACTGATAATAATTATTCGGCACAAGTGATTATCAATTAGTTCACACCGATCGATTTCAGAAAGAAGGTACAGTGAAACCTCTCTTAACGGACACCTTTTAACAGCGGACAAGTTGTAAAATCCCTGGCAGATAAGCATTGTTTAATGAACAATACTTGCCTCACAATAACGGACACTCTTAATAACGGACGCGGACACTGCCAGGATGCATTTTTCTATGAAAAAACCTCTTGACCTCTCGATATGGCCGGTGATGTGTGGTACTGCATAATGTAAAAGAATGAAGGAAATAAAAAACTTAAATTTTTTATATCGTCCGATTTTGGGTGGAACGCCCCATGTATATATATCTACATCTCTGTATGTATATCTCTGGTGGTGCATCATTACGCCACCTAATCGATACCTAAATCTTGCCACAGATTCGTGACATCATTACAACAGCAACGTACACGAGAACTGAGTATCGTAAGCTCGTCGATGAGACGTTGGAGTACATGCGACGATTGAATCTTCCACGCGAGTTACAGGAACGGGTTAAACTCTGGTTCACCTTCACCTGGGAGCAGCAACACACTCTCGGTGAGAGCTGGTCCATTCGATAACTCGAAAACCACATTTCTTTATCCATCCGTGCCGAAACCGCACCAAATTTCCTTAGTAAAGCACCTATGGTTCCTTGTAGATGAGCGACGCATTCTGGATTCTCTGCCGATAAAAATGAAAACCGATGTAGCCATCAATGTTCACATTCAAACTCTCAGCAAAGTTCAGTTATTTCATGACTGCGACGAGGCACTGCTGCGGGAACTGGTTCTCAAATTACGTTCAGTAATGTTCCTTCCCGGAGACACAATTTGTCGAAAGGCAAGCGGCTTCCTATTGAGCGATCGACTATTGTTCGTACGATTTTTGTTGAATACGGTATGAGCAAAATTTCCTATAGGGTGAAGTTGGCAAGGAGATGTACATTGTTAAGACCGGTCAGGTCCAAGTGATAGGAGGTGCAGCCGGCTCAGAGGTCTTGGCGACGCTTACCGAAGGATCCGTTTTTGGGGAGATAAGCCTGCTCGCGTTGAATGGAGGCAATCGTCGAACAGCTGATGTCCGATCCCATGGATTCTCCAATTTATTCGTTCTAAGCAAATCGGATTTGGACGAGGCGATACTTCATCATCCGGATGCGCAAGAGATTCTGAAGAAAAAAGCCAGGTATAAGTCTATAAATTTGTAACAGAACTAGGCGATTGTACCTAAAGATTGTTTCATCAATAAAATTCATACTCTAGTTTGCAATGTAGCAAGTACCGCGGAGAAAGTAGGAACTATTCTAATATTTCCTTTCAATTATCTTCAAATCTACGATTTTTTTACCCACACCAATTGCTAAGCTTTCATCGTAAATACAGATCTTTGATGAGAAAAAATGCTGCCAGACCGAGGACCTTCCAAAAGATAGAATCCGAGATAATTAAGTTGGCCGAGGAATTGCCACCGGAAATGCCACGACTCATACAAACAGTACTGCAGGTAAGACATTCCATGACTACAGTACATATGGTGCATGGGTAATAATCCATTGCAATTTCGGCATCTCATTGTTTCAGTTAATAACAATGTGATATAATATTCGCAATCAACACCATATTAAGAATCATTATGAATAGTAGCCATCTCATATGATGTTTGTCATAGACAAGATGTTACGGTTAACAAGAATTCTTATGTCGCAGGTTTGTCAAGACAGGGAAATCGGAATGCGTCGTACTTTGGTGATAACTACGTAGCGATGATTGTTCCAACATTTACATGGTGATGAATCGAAGCGATCGATAATCAATAAGAAGCGGAGTCCGAAAATATAGTTCGTGTCTGAGATCCCACTGTTGAATACGTGCACACACTCAATAAAAATTCAAGAATCCGTGAAATATGATTGACCTACAAAACTGATAAAATGAATGTCCCGGATTGTGACTGTGTACCAAATAGTGTTAGTCCAGTCTATTGCTTATTGAAATAAATTCAATTTACGTTCAATAAATATAATTCTTATTTCTGGAATCCTTATCCTACATCTAAACTAAATATCGGATATGAGTTAATAGTATTCGTGTATTTCTCCGTAATTCATCAACCAGCTCCTGTACGAGACAAAAGCATTCGTTTCCTTAAGGCCGAGGCAAAAGAAGTGATAACTCGAGAGCTTCGTGTTATGATAGAAAAAAGCATAGGATTTAATGAGACAATCTTCAATATATTATAAGCGAATAATAGAAGTAGTGTAGTGTAGAATTAGTCGAGTAAATTGAATATTCACATGAAATATCTAGTTTTTTCTAAATATTTGGAAATGTATGATAATTTTCGCTTGGGTACGATAATTTTACGTCCCTGGTACGATCAGCGCCACCTGTAAGGTGGCAATACTGCTCAGTACACGATCACGATGTCACGAATCGATATATCGATTCGACGACGCCGCAATAAGAGGCCGCTATAAGTAATACCAGAGAACATAGATGTACATGGAAGCTTAGCCTCTATGTTAATATTTGTCACAGAAAATGTAGTTCACATTTCGCCCACAGGTAGCGTGGCTATATATCGATGTGGCCCACAGATTGATACGTAATGGACTGAGTTATAAAAATATTTTGACCAATGAGAAACGTGGGTTGCATGCAACTATATTGATATGGTAAACCAATAACGATCGAGGCGCTGGTTTTCAAAATATTAATTTCTTTAGCATTATTAAAATGTATTTATCGCGAAATAAGAATTATTTTAATCTAAGAATTACTAATTTAAAATATGATACTAGTAATTACTGTTATTATATTTTCTTAAAATTTGTAAAAGAAATATTTTTTTAGATATATATAAGTGATTATTAATGTGAATATAATGAATGATAGTAACTGTTTTTATATAAATATATCAATAAAGTAAGACGACTTGAAGAAGCAATATTTATACCGTTTTTTTTAAGGTGGTTGTTTATACGCACATACACGGCATACACGTATGAATATATAGCAAGATGGCCGCCTGAAATTCCATGCAAAGAGCATTTTTATTTTGGTTCAAGGTCAAAGCTCTACTGAGTAAACCTCTAATAGTCAAATCATGGACCGAGTGATATAATGAGCTAGTTGACCCGTATGGAGTTCGGTACGCGTATTAAAGTAGTACGCATTAAAAGATTGATACGGTCGCGTTTACCCCGAGCTGTACTAAATTGTACGCAACGATTGCACCGTGTGGATCTCGACGGTTCATGGTACTAAGGCACATCCGAAGTTAACATAACCTTTGAATCCACTATAACACTCATTCGGACTCTCACTTTCTGAAATACCAGTGGTTACACCGCGCTTTTTGTATTTGAACGCGTACTATGTTGGTAGAATACGTACCAAGCGAGCATGGCCGACCAGATTTATACGCCATCGCTTACACCGTGGACTGATACAGGCAGCGCTCGAAAGTGGTCGGGGTGCTAACTACGAGCATCGCCAAGATGCTGCCGACTGATCTCATAGGCTACCCTTCCATACATATTTATGTTCTCTGGTTATACGACAGATGCTTTACATTAATGCAGTGTGATGCAGTGTTTTATAACCTTTCTCATGATGCGACCCCCTTGGTATGGAAAATCTTTCTCGATTATTATAATATGTAGAACCCGTCGGAAAGACTTTTGAAGCTATTCGAACTTCGTAAAAAATTCTACACTATGGTTCAAAAAATCGTGATAAAAATGAGGCCTACCACCAACTGATCATATTTTTAGATAAACATTTCAGGGAGCATGCTGGTTGAAAAAACTAGCACATAAATCTTGGGGTCTCGGCGCATTCGAACCGACTTTCGGTTTCAGATACTTACTGCCTTGCATTGCAACACGTCACTAAAGTGACAACACGACAACTCGTAGCTCGCAGCTGATATCGGTGATCACGGTAGGCGGTTCCCTGATATTCAAGATAAGGGTAATTTTTCGAAGTTAGATTGATAAAAAAGATGGCATAGTATAAGTCTTGTCGTAAATCTGCAGCTAATTTGATGGACAATACTAGAGACTAGAATCTTGCCGTCGACTTCTACGAAAAATGTTCATTATACCATAAATCTGACTGGATATTCCAAGTCTTGAACAGAAAGTGTGGCTATCAGGTTAGCCACCGTGATTTTGTAACTCTACGCCGTATCTCATTTGTCACTGATGACCGCATGAAAACAATTCTTATCGCGGATTCTACGAAGCAATATAATAATGTTTTTTCGTGTCACTCGCAATCAATAAATATCGGTGTTTTCCATGAAATACAGTCCAAAGCTTTCTGCCAATAGTCGGTCGACGACATCAGTACATCAGTTAACTTCGCGTTGAAGTCGTTGGAATGGAACCCCCAACTTCAAAACCCTTCGATTCCTTGGAAGATCTTTATGCTAAATTGAACGAGTCACATCTCTGGCCACGAGGTAACGATTTGCGAGTTACGACGCGATACGTATACAGCGGAAATGATTTGTGTGATGAAAATCAATCGTTAACAAAACTCCACCGAGATGAACAGCCAAAAACTCTGGTCTGTCACGACATGAAAGGTGGCTACTTGGATGACCGGTATGTACGAATCGAAAAACAATCAGCGATGTTGAACGTTCGACTCAACCCAATAAATATTTGACGCATGTTGTATTGGTATTTTCTTTCTAAGATTTGTCAACGGCTCTAAGGGGTACAATTCGTACGTCTTTTATCACTGGAGCTTCGTTGACATTTTTGTATACTTCAGTCACCATTTTGTTACGGTACCACCATATACATGGATCAACGCGGCGCATCGCCATGGCGTAAAAGTCCTGGGCACTGTGATAACCGAATGGGGATCTGGCCGAGAAATTTGGAATCAAATATTACAATCTGAATTTGAGATAAAAAAATTTGCCGATGCGCTGGTAACGGTTGCCAAGCTATTTAATTTTGAAGGATGGCTGTTGAATATAGAAAATGATATAGCTGAACGTGATATTCCGAAGCTGAAGTTTTTTATTAAACATTTAACGGAACGCATACACGAAGAGATCAAAGATTCGCAAATTATTTGGTATGACAGTGTTACTTTGGAAGGTAATCTGCAGTGGCAAAACGAACTCAACAATTTGAATAAGTATGAGAATTTTTATCTCGCAAAGGCTTTAACATTCCTTGTTCCTTGATACATCGCTTCCACTAGAATAACACACACAGAAATCCGCAAGACTATTTGTTACATTTCTCTACTTCAACATATTTTTGAAGGTTTTGTTTCCGAAGTTGAAATAATGGTTTGCATAACCGATTCGATTTGAAACTAGTTAAATGCATGCAAGGAGCATCAAATAGTCTTGTATAAAATGCCTGTAATTGGTTTATCCGCCAATTCTCTTGATTAGGCTTTGAAGAAAAAAAAAACGCATTGCATGCCATTGCAAAAGAATCAGTTCTATTCCAACAAAAGTGAACAAATGTCGCTGATGTGGAATCGTTTTGTATTATCATTATTCGTTATTTACAGTAGACCACCCCAGAAAAAAATATTTCTTTTTACCTTCTCACCACTTAAAGCTATTATTAGTTTTACAGTTTGACTCCTGGCACAAGATGAGACCTGTGCGATGAGTCTAAGAGGTGCCGCAAGGTGAATTCTTTTCTTCCATTTGATTAACACATGAAAAATAGATTTTCTGTGCTTGAAAAAAACGTTTTTTCTGGAGTGGTCTAATTTACAGTAATAATTATCATTCCTACCATTATTTATAATATTTATTCGTCATTCATCTTTGATTGTTTCCTTGTTTTCTGTCACAGTAATGGAAATTGTTGGAAAACCTTCAGAACCTCCTCATGTCATGTAATATAATAATACAATAATATAATACTACTGGTACAATAGATTTTTGTTGTGTTGAAAGTAGAGGAAGCTTACAAGAACTCTAGTGTTGGTGAACCTTGAAGTTGAATTGGAGATTTCAGATGCATTACTTTGATGCGCCAATGAAATATTATACAGGGTGGTCCGTTCAACTCTGCTACCCTGAATAACTTTGTTATAATTGATTATACCGAAAATTGTCATGGGAAAAAGTTGTTGCATGTGAAAGGGGAAAACAAGTTTTGGACTCGAATGTCATCCAAAAATCATATCTTATGAGATTTCGGCGGCTGCGATGTTTTTTTAAATGGGACTACTTGTTTTCTTGCTCACTACAAGAAAACTGACATCAAAACGCGCCCAAACATGTGCAATAACATGACCTTTAATTGACCTTCGGATCCAAAATTCGTGATTGAGTAACGGAGGTGGGAATTCAAGGAGAATAAAGTATTATCGCCACGTTCGATACTACTTTTATGTAATTTATTGTATCAAGTGCGAAAAATACTATCCGTCAACCTGAATCCACTTGTCAATACGCATAATGAAGGATCTGAAGAATTAAATTAAGAATTTCATAAAGAGTATAAATTCACTTGCAATTGCGATTGATTATCTGTAGTTGTGAAACAGATTGTGTCATGCAAAAGTCAATCGATTGATGTGACCTCTCCCAAAATAATTCTCAAGTTTATCGTCATCCACTCAGTCAAGTGCTATATCGATAACTTCTTTTATATTCTATAATTTCTTGTTTCACAATGTCTTATGTATCTTTTAGATTTCTGTTTCGTGCGTCTTTCGTTTCATTAAGAATAGTGATTATAAACTATAAAATGAAAATATGAAAAATCAATTGTGAAGCATTTGTTAAGTGGAGCCAGCTATCGTTCAATTTTGCTGTTCTTACATACTGTTCGCCAGTAAAAATACTTTGTATTTTCTCGATTGTACCTGAACCTTTGCATTTCTTGCACGTACCACTACTTGAGTTAGCTTCATCGATTGCTCTTTGCCTCGCTGAAAACCCCTCTTTTCGTAAAATATCGACATTCACATAGTCTGTAGGTAGTAGCTTCTGTTTAACATAATTGCATGTACTGCACGAAGTTTGTGATATGCTACTAGGGATATCAATCCTTGAAAAGATATCCGCCAAGTGCCGGACATTGCATTCTGTTTCTGCAGTCTGGATATTGCGCCTGCTTGAGATTACCTCAAATATTGGGATACTGCACAAAATACGTGCTCTCTCACTGCAATGGCATGACTGCAAGTTGTTACACTATAAAATGTGATGCGCTAATCGAACGACTACATTTTCTGTATCCGTGGTTTCTTGCAGGTATTCTTTGCACATAGCAGCTGCATTTGCTACTACTTGTAGCATGGAGTCAAATGCGCATTTTTGTCGTATGAACGTGTTACTCCTATTCACGTGCACTGCATTGCATAGACTGTCCATTTGTAGAAGCAGTATCCCCACGCTTTTGTTATTTTTCATTAAGTCCCAGTGCGGACAAGGATCTAGGTAGTTTGGTTTGGAGTATTTGACCCAGGACTTTGTTTTTGCCTCACTCTCAACTCTAATTTTTCCCTTCCAGTTCTCAATTTCATTCAACGAATCGCGACTTTTCTCGGTGTTCTCTTCGCCCACGTTTACTATATTACTTTTCTCTGTCTCGCAACTTTCACTTAAGCTTAAGTTCGTTCCATCATCGCACGTGCCAGTATTTTGAATAGGATTAATGATGGAGTCACAAGTACTCTGCTCAACGACATTTCCCTAGTGGTCGAAATGATTGATTGAACGACTCAGATTCGCACGTTTCATTTTGCATATGCCCCACGAAATCTTCAGATTCACATGACTCATCTTCATCACCTCTTTGCGAGGTATCTATTTTTGAATTACACGTTTTGTTTTCGTACAAAGTGTCCGAAGGATCGATTCTCGGCGTTTTAATGCTCGATGTCTTACATTGATACAATCAATATGCTGTGGGATAAACTTGTCTACCCGCATCGGTAGTTCTCCTTTGAATATTCCATTCTTGATCTGGGAAAATTCCGATTCAACGGCGGCAGAAGTAGCAACCGTTTTTCCCGTGTGAAGCATAGATCTCATTATACCCGTGCAGAAAGTCAAACAGGACATCAAGTTTCGTATTTTGTCCCCTACTTCAGAAATACAAAAAGCATTGACAGTATTACCGTCTGCGGATTTAGAGGCAATATCTTTGGACTCATCCAAAACTGACTTACCCCATTCAATCCAAGTCCCCGCATTATCACTATCGCCAACGTACTCTACAGTTGTTATATCTTCCTCAGTCACTTCAGTCGGCACCTCTGATGCTAGAAGTTCATTATCATCATTCCCTCCCGTTTCTTCACTCAACACGACAATAAGCGTCGATCTAAATAGTGCCTCGGCATCTTGAAGCCGGTCAATTTGATAGTCACATACAATCGATCTCGAGTAGAACTGCCGTACTTTCGGTGGCTTTTCCTTGAGCGGAGCCCATCTTGCTACCATCGCCGTCAAATGGCTAACATCCAAGCGAATAAAACAATTTGGTATCTTGGCTTTTGGTATTTGGTTTTAGTTAACACAGCGATGTCATAACATACTTGCCTATAACACCGCAGATCTCTAGTACTAGAAAATGCTCTCGCTGTCGCTATCAGAATAGCTCTACCAAAGTTGCTCACAACTTGGCACGCCACTTCTTAAAATCTCAACCAAGAAATAAGTAATTATGGCGGCATCGGGTTTTGTGAAAATCACGTGATAGGCAAGGAAGCTGCCTGCTTCGCTAACACACATACATTCGTGTAAAAACAGGTGTGAAGATTTTTGACCCTACTGACCCCTGAATAGTAAAATGGTTTCGTTATTATTCAACTGACCGTGACAAACGAATATACATTTCGATGTAGAATTTTCTGTTCTTCAAGTTTTATACTGGGCTGTGTCGGATATTCACGAAAACCCGAAAACTTGATGAACTTTCACAGTTTTACTATATTTCCCGAGACTTTTCGCAGCACCATTTTTGTAAATAGCTTCTTCAACATGTAAGGAACAATATATCAAAAGCGGTGCGATCGCCCCAACACTTAGATTTGAGCCCTAAGTTGAATGGGCTACTAGCCCCGATACTGCACACAGTATGATTGCCTTTGCGACAATGTGATAAGTGGGACGCAGGCTTCAGCGACGGATCCTTATAAAATATCTCGCTTCTTCTTTGCGTTATTCCATTCGCCAGATCCATCCAGTGTTAAGCTGAAATAATCCTTGTTCAGCTGAAGAGAACTAACAGCTTCAATAATTTCCCTATTCCTTGGGACAAAAATGCTTCAGGATTGATTCGCTCATTTCGTTTTATAATCAGATACTTATTTTTAGATGTTTCTTCGACTGTTGCGACGGTATATTTCTAAACTATGGCTGGAAGGATGATAAGTTGGCAAGGAGTTGTCAGAAAGCAATCTCTGAAAATCGTATTAGAGATATTTACGTGGGTCTCGATGTGTGGGGACGAGGGTGTCCTGGTGGCGGTGGCTTCGAATCAGATTATGTAAATTCCGTATAACAGCTCTTATCGAATTGTATTTTCGCCAAAGAGCTACCAACTATCCGAGACTGTGCGATAAACATATATCTTGTTGCAGGCGTTGAAGAAAATACGGGAGCACAACCTGTCCGTAGCAATATTTGGACCGGGATGGACACACGAGTTTTTTGGGCCCACGACATTCGAGATGGTGGAAAATCATTTCTGGGCTCAATTGATTCCTTACCTATACGTGCACGTGCCTTTCCACGAGAACGAAATGTTTCAAACCTCGTTCTGTCGCGGAGTTGGCTTAAACTATTTCCGTATGGGCCAGGTACGCGCTGTAATATTTGTACACACGTTAACCAGTACTAATCACATTGCGAGCGCGTACGAATGATCTTGTCCGAAGTTTCGGTAGTTCAATTCATTCGCACGAGGAAGACGTGCGGGCGAATGGACTCGCGACACTGACACTAACACGTGAGAAAAAATGCTTGGTGACCTCTAGCTCCTTACGTTGTTGAGTCGATTCACGAGTCGTTGATTAAGTATATCGGTAATCGCTCGTCATGACACGTAAAGCAAACAACGATTTTTCACTTTTCAGCCCGATGAGTTACAGGCTCAAGAAGATACGTCTTTCTACAACCTGGGAATCCAGCAAACTCAACCCTTGCTGCCCACGCGCAATTTGAAATTTATTCGCCAAGATCCGGTGGACTCTACGAAGCCTGAAATCGAACCGATACTGCTGACGGAAAACGCTACGGTCGTTGTTGAAAGAGAACCTTCCGTGGATGGAGTCAAACGCCAGGCGAAGAAAAAGACCATCGAGTACGAGACAAACACGGAATATGTACGCATTGACAATCAGGTGTTCACCGTGGAGAAGAAGCAAGGCTCAAAATCAAACGATTTGCATATTCGCTACGACCTCGCTTTCAACGGTGGATCATCTTTGAAAGTAATCACTGAAATTCCGGAGCGATACCACAGGTGATGCTAGTCAACTTGACGTCTAGTGTGGGAATGGCTCGCCGTCAATAAAATGCGCGATATTAATAATTTTTAATAATTTTTCAGACTCTTTTTAATACACCTAGTTTCGGAAGGCCACATCGAGGTAAGTTTGGTTTGGCGCAACGTTTCGCTGGACGACGCTCATCATCCTGTACTCCTTGTAAGAGACGACGCCCGCAGCGAACTCGTCGACAAGTACAAAACTGAGGAATTAGATTTTCAGTGGAAAAAGAAGTGAGGAAACCGTCTTTCGTCATTCATATGTAGCTCGAGGAGCGTAGTTCTTTTAATCACAGATTAACTTACGTTCCACAGCTTCTATTCGACGTCTTTCAACAAGATCACCGAAATTGGCCTTAAAATTCCAAAAGACGGGAGTGTTACGCTCGGCGAGTTCGCCGTCTATCAGAAATGGAATGCTTAGCCGGCTCGACATTTTTTTCCAACGACCTTCGTGCTAGTAACAGTATCTTGGCGTGTTCAGGCTTGACATAAAAAAAAGTCGACCTTACGCAGGCCTACGAAACCGAAACACAAATAGCAGGTACATTACATCACGTGTGATTCCAGTGCGTGGTTCACAATTGATTCGTCAACGGTCCACGCGATATCCAATGCTGTGACTGGTTTGGCGATCGTTTGAGAACCACTCTGGTGAAAGGAAGACTACCGTACACGAGTCAAGATGAGCGGTATGCGCGATACCTCTTGGATCACGGCCTGTTGACATTTCGATTCAGATAAAAAATCTACGAAAACAAACTCGTAACATCGCGTAAAGTACTTGAAAGAGCGTCATTGTTGCTTAGAACGAACGAAAGCCTTTGAAACCCATTCCCTTTTGCTGTAATGCCAAAATCCATCATTGAATGATGAAATTGGTAACGAATGTTTTAGCCAAGTTTTTTATCCTTTATATTTCAATATATTTTATTACTATTGCATATTATATTTAATATCCTACTGCATTTAGTCCCGCGTCAAGGACGTCGCTGTACATCGCAAGGAATATTTTTTCAAAGAATGGTATTCTAGCTGGTGTTAGATCGTCGTTTTGAAACCAGACGCCATGTTGTGATTATCGTTAAAAATATCGTCTCGCTATGAAATTTCAGGTTGCGTAGTTGGAGAACAGAGTAAAGCTTTGTAGAAAGAAATGGCGGAAGAAAACATCATTGCACGTAGGATTGTTTATAGGTATAGTGTTAAACTGGACATGGAATCAACGTGCCAATACTAGGGTGATTTTTTCGACTATTTTTTCGGTGTCCATGTGAAATTTCGTTGGATATGTCGCAAAAAAATTCCCTGAAAGTTACAACCTTCAATATTACTTTTAAGTACATTCTGTGGCTGTGAACAGATTTTCCATTTAAAATACACGTGAATCAAGATTTTTTTTGAATTCCTGTAACTCAGCCGCATTTTATGCTATCACATCGTACTTGATCTCGATTCACTCCAAATTAAACAAACTACATAAGTGCCCAGTGCGACGAAAGTGTAACTTATACTGGTGAGTTGGTACAGGTCACTGAAGTTTATTTTCACCCAAATTTACCGTTTTTTCCGCTGTTACCTCCAAAACATTTAACTTGGCGTAAGAATGCGAATAGCAGTTTTGTTGGATATTAAATTTTCTACAAAAAATGTTTCATAGACCTAATTGCTTAAATCTATATTTCCTGAGATATTGAAGGATAATTTTGGGTGAAAATCCACTCACCAGTATCAGTCACACTTTCGCGGCACTGGGAATTTTTGTAAGTTGTTTAATTTCGAGTAAATTGATACCGATTACGATGTGATAGCATAAAATGCGACAAATTTATAGAAATTTAAAACAAACAAAAACTTGATTTACGTGTATTTTAAATGGAAAATCTTTTCACGCTCAGAGAAAGTACTTCATATTAATATTGAGGGCACTAACTTTCAGGGAATTTCTTTTCCGACACATCCACCGAAAATTCAGGTGGGGGCGAACAAAAATAGTCGAAAAAAATCCACCTGGCCAACACGCTTCGCATAATCATCAATTATAACAAAAATCAGATCATCCGAATTTCTAATGGGAGAAAATAACCGTTTGCAACACTGCGTTCGAAATTTGCGAACGTTGATCTGACCATTGTAGCCCTGTTGCCAACGAGCTAAAGTGACCTAAATTACGTGTCAGTATGTTAAGTTGTGTTGTAATTCGAGAGTTCAATAGCTTATTGATATTCAAGTCTGACATAGTGAAACAGGCTTGACTAACGTAAGGTTTACATACCGTACTCGCGAGTATCTACGCAGCACATCAACTACATATCAACATGCAGTCTTATGGGTTAATGCGTTTGTCGCTCATTCAGCTTCATATTACTGAAAAACTACCTACAAAATCTCGATGAAAATTGATAGAGTATCAGTAGCAAACCTTCGGAACATTTGTAAACTTCGAGAACATCTGTTGGATACTTCTGAAAGTAGTAATAAGCAATCGAATGAATAAAACTTTGTTTTTCACGAGTAGCGGGCCAGCCTGTTGTCAAAGTAGCAACGTCGCCCATTGGTACAAAACTGCTTAATCCGCGTGCAGAATAGCAATAATGTTATGAAAATCAAATGATCTTTTATATTGGTAGGTCAATTATAGGTACCTTGGAGAGACAGAAAAGTGTGTATATATATGCCGTTTTAACAACCTCTTCCGTACAGCAAAATTATGACTTAGAGCTTCGGTAATGTAATATTCTGAAAAAAAAAGTCTATTCCAAAAAAGTACTATCTTTCCAATTTTTCTTCCGTCAATTTACATATTTTCTATTTGAAAAAATTGCATTCCAAGGTAGATATTTTTTGGCAATGAAATTTCGATCCTTGATTTAATCAAGTCTATAACTTTCGAGATGTATCAGGTCGAATCGCGCAACTTTTTGCAATTGGAAGATTCACTGGTCTGTAATGCGATAAAAGGGGTTTTACCCGTTAATATTAACAAGCCTTGATTTGGCGAATTTTTGATGCCCACAATACGTTATATATAATAATCTGAATAAAATATCTTTAAATATGTAGTTGATATTCTAACCTGTGATTTTGAGTCCACTAATTTGGATCTTTGAATTTTCATATCAAGTTCGAAATCAGTGACCTCAAAAACATATGAAACCAAATGCTCATTCACTTTGAAAGAATTTTTGTGATATCATCCTGCCATTTTGAGCCCGCCATTTTGAATTTTTCAATTTTGATATCAAATTCCAAATCAGCGACCCCAAAACACGTGGATCCGAATACTCACTTACTTTGGAAGATTTTTTGTGATATCGTCCCGCCATTTTGAGCCCGCCATTTTGAATTTTTCAATTTTGATATCAAATTCAAAATCAGCGACCCCAAAAACACGTGGATCCGAATACTCGCTTACTTTGTAAGAGTTTTTGTGACATGCCGCCATTTTAAGTCCGCCATTTTGAATTTCGAAATTTGGATATCAAAATCAGGATCCCCAGCTTTCGGGTGAGTTCTGCGCGCATACTCAGCAGTTTCGTACCAATGTGCGTCGCGGGGAGGAAAAATTAGGTGTAAAGCACGCGCAGTTCAATTGTTTGATACTATCATCTATAGAGACACCGAGCGAGGCTGACGGATCTCAATACGACGTAAACCCAATGAGATCCAGTTCTCAGTTGACCAGCTCTGTATCGACAGTAATAGCTTTCAGATGAAGCGTGAGACAAAAACGTCCGGTGGAAACTTTCCGCATGGAAAAACTTCCGGCTGAAATTTTCCGCATGGAAAAACGCACAGTCAAAATTTACCGGATGGGAAAAACGTCCGGTTAAAATTTTCTGCGTGGAAAAAACGTCTGGTCAAAATTTACTGAATGGGAAAAATCCTGGCCGCGTGCCGGCCGGCGGAAACAGCCGCGAAACGAGCAGGTACTATTGTGTGAAAGTGCCGACCGGCGGAAACACCTGCAAACCAAGCAGGTACTACCGTGTGAAAGTGCTGATAAAACAAACACGTGTAGTGAACGGCGCGTAGCGCCAGAAATTTTGCGCGAAGAAACGATATCCGGTTGACATTTTGTGCGTGGAAGAACGCGGTGATCAAACACGCGCGTCTGAAAAAGATTCCAGACGGACTCCGGTTGTGCAGTAGAAAACGAGTTTTCGCAGAAAATGTTCTCATGAAACGCAGAAACGAGATTTTCTAACAGGGAAGATTTTCTGAGTGGTCTTCTGTTGTGTCCGGAAAATGTACTGAAAAACGAGGGTACGAGATTCTCTAACCAGTGGTTGGGAAAGGCCGCGGAAAAGAGTGGGCCCGAAACAGCAGGGTGAATTAACAAGGCGGTCAGAATTTACCGAATGGGAAAAATTCTGGTCGCGTGCCGAGCGATATTAACACCCCGATGAATGATCACACCGGTCAAAAACGAGCAGGTACTACCGTGTAAAAGGGCCGATAGAAACATGAGATGGAGGGAGCGGAGCTGCTTCACACAACGGCCAGCTCGCACCTACCTGAGAAGGGAACGAGTGTGAGGAGAGTTGCTGGCATTGTAAACCGCGACGACCCTGAGGGAGGCGGTGTCCTGTAAATCCGTACCACTGAAAATCGGTCCCACTGAAAATCAGTCCCACTGCGGAATTTCTGAGAACAGCCAGGGCGAGTTCTTTTGGGAATACCTACTAGTACCTGGCCCCGAGCCTCCCCGAGCCAATGCCCTTTGAACAATGCTTTGGGCATTCCTCCTAGTCAACCCCTACCAGCTTTCTCTCTACCACCCTCATTGCTGTTCTAACTTCACTAGTGTTTAGTTCGCGAGCTCTTTGCGTGTATATATTACTTGTTCGGTGTGGAAGTGACAACGACCAGCCACGGTAAGGCATGTGCTCACTTTGAAGGATATTCGTATGTCGTAAAAAGAAGAAATGTAGACCGAACTGTTGTTTGGCGCTGTTCAAAACAACAATCGACGAAGTGTCGAGGTATACTTAAGAGACCAAAGACTCCAACATACTTGCTTCAAAAGAACATCGGTGTGGAACTCCGGATGATAGCCGCCTGGAAGTACAGAGGACTCCAGCCCGAGCGAAGAAGAGAGCGCGAGAGGAAGATACTTCGATCCCTACAATATATACCGAGGAGTTAGTTAATCTGGATAATCGAGGTTATGATTTTGTTACGGAAATGCCGGAACAAAGCCTGGATAAAGTGTGATGGGAATCGCTTTATTAATTTATTATATTATAAACATTTAATACAAAGTGAAAAACTGAAAAACTGCGCATCGCTGGTTGTGCTGTGACTCGTGGGGCAGGTAGCAAGTAGCCAGTATTCATTGTTACGGCGAACTATAGAGTGGGACGCATTTTCACAAATTCCTTAGTGGGACCGATTTTCACTGGTACGGATTTACCCTCACTCGAGGGAGGCACTTCGTTTCCTTTCGCAGACCAAGTCTACGCTACCAAAATGGTCTATCCAAACACCGAGGAAGACCTAATGGGGGGAGAGCACGAGGCAAGGCGTCGTAGGGAAAATGTGACGGGGCTGTTCAGTGGACCTTCTGCTCAAATCCAGTCATGTACGAATAACCTCAATCTATGACCACGTGTTTGACCGACTGCTCTGTGTGTCACGCCGAAGAACAAGCAAGGTGCTCGTGGCCTTGCAAAGTTAACGACGGGGTCGATGAACCAGGTGGGTCCAAGAAGCTGCGAATATGTAACACTGGTGGCTCGCCCTCTGCTGGAGTGGGAGTTTCACCGTCGCCATTGCCGCCGCTCTGCATACATCACACGTGTACAGCCTAAACACTAACGAGAAGTTGATAATAGGCCTCAATGTACGGGATAAATACCGTACAACCTTCCAATTAGGCGGCGGAGGAAATCGTGGAGTTACTATGAGTTTTGCGAAACGAGAAGATTTGACGAAATACTTCGCTGGTTGCTGCATACCCGAAGAAAAGCATCAAATCGTACTCGGGAACGCGACAATGAGATTGTGTAAACTTTATGGCGAGACAGCGATTCAAATTTCCTCTCACGGAAACAGCATTGCTTTCATGTGACAATGCTTCGAAGCGATGCTAGCTCCGGATGGATGTATGGATGCCGTACGATGTACAATGACGTAATAAGGAGGCATGACACATTTGTAAAAGCATATGTATGGGCGTATCAGAAACAAATGTATACTGCTGTATCACACGCAAGCATTCTCGAATGTATACAGGGTGAATCCTTTCACTCTGTCAACACGTCACGGGTATGTTGGGGCTGCTCAGACAAGCATTTTCAGGTAACACCCTTATGGTCGGAAACTCCTCCTAACGGCTGTGGAGGGCTTTGAAGATTTTTTTTTCTGGTACCCAGAAGTTGCTCGTAGGGAAATGAATCAGAGGTGATTACTCGCGACCCAACGTTTCATTCAGGCGTGATCGATTTACAAATTTGTTACGTGATATCAACAAAATGGTAAACTTTGAAGAACTTTTATAAAAAATGAAAAAATTAACAAAAACAATTCTTGTGGTACGGAAATTTCACATTATTAAACTGATCTTTCACAGTCGATGTTCAAAGTGTCCGCCACCTTGAAGAAGACACTCCGTGGAACGTCTAGTCATTTCCTCGGGTATTCTAGCGAGCTCGTCTCGAACGATATCACTTGCAGCCATAATCCTTGCCACCAAATCCATGTCCGTGGCTACAGGTCTACCGTTTTCGGGGTACACCAGATCTTTCATTCTGACCCAAAAATAAAAATCCAAGGGATTCAGATCCGGGGATCTAGCAGGCCGTGTAATGGGTCCACCTCTTCCAATCCATCTACCTGGGTATTTCTCGTCGAGGTACTCCCGCACAACGAGACTGTAGTGGCATGGTGCCCCATCATGTTGTAACCACGTTCCGTGGCGAAGTCCAAGAGGAACATCCTCAAGTAATTGTGCTAGACTTTGACTCAAAAATTCTCGGTACACAAAAATGCTCCTCCACAGCCGTTAGGAGGAGTTTCCGACCATAAGTGTGTTACCTGAAAATGCTTGTCTGAGCAGCCCCAACATACCCGTGACGTGTTGGCAGAGTTAAAGGATTCACCCTGTAGAGACTAATTGCCCGTGGAGGGATCAAACCAATGAGGGGATGAACATGTATGCTGTGCCATACATTATGAACGATATTTTGCTCCGTTTACAATTATAGAATAGAGTTGGCGATTTCATGAAAATACACTCTATCCCTTCTCCCTACTTTTCCTATGCTGTTGAGAAATTTCATACGAATAACAATTAGTAGCCTCGCAGAGGTATTACAACGCGGTGGTTCGCTTACCACGGCGGTCACCAACAGCGTGGCAAATTAATAAGGCGATCAAACACGTGCGTTGATAATTTTCTGGGCCGTCTCCGGTTGAGCAGCAGAAAAATGAGTTTTCAGAAAATGTTCGGCTGAAAATAATTGAAATTTGCTGTGTGAAAAATAGAAAATAAAACAACGCGTAACAGAAAACGAACTTTCGAAAATGTTCCAAGATTTTCGGGTAGGAGGAAGGCTGTACAACGGAAATATGATTTTTCAGAAAATGGTCTAATAAAATACAAACACGAGATTCTGTAACTTGTTGAAAACGCACGTGTAAAATTTTCGGTCGGAACCAAACGAGTACCACAAAATGTACCGATTAACGCGGTTCTTTAACAAGTGATTGGAAAAAGTTCATCGAAACGCGTCGTGTCAAATTAAAAAAACGTTCGAAGAGTGTCCACTCCGCGTGAAATACCTCTTTTTCGACATCGACAAAGAAATTTGTCCGTTTTCCTCTAAGCGAGAACAATCTATCCTTCCACTAATCAGGTATACAAGGTGTTAAAAAATTCCCGGGACGGTCGACTATTTCGAAAACTGCGCATCGAATCAAAAAACAGAAAACCCCCCGCGCAGGGGTTGGGCGCAACTTCAGAATTTCAAACGTAAACCCCCAATTTTTATTGCAGATTCCGAATCCACGTTGAAAGCTAAGAAACTTTTGTCTCAAACTTTTTTTTTTATCGGGGGAAGATGGCGCTCCAATCGACGGGGGAACATAAAGCATAGACAATCCTACAAAATCATGAAAAAAGGTTTAAAATCGCGAGGCACAAAAATATAGGTTCAATATTTTCGAAAATTCTATGCAACATCGTTATTTTCCAAAATATCGAACCCGTTTTTTTTTGTTTCGCGATCTTAAACTTTTTTCCATGATATTGTAGGATTTTCTATTTTCTATCTTCCCCCATCGATCAGAGCGCCATCTGCCCCCGATAAAAAAAAAGTCTCAGACAAAAGTTTCTTAGTTTTCAGTGCAAGTTCTGAATTCGCCATAAAAATTGGGGTTTCCATTTGAAATTCTGAAGTTGCCCCCCCCCCCCCCCCCCGGAAGGGGGAGCGGGGCAAATTTGGTATGATTGGATAGGACTTTGAAAAATATTGAACACGTGTTTTTCTGTTTTCCGATTTGATGCATAGTTTTCGAAATAGTCGGTCGCCCCGCGACTTTTTTAACACCCTGTATAGCTATTAACATTCTTGTGATGAGATCAGCCGCCGTCTTTCGGCAAACCAGCTACGTATTCGCTGTTGCCTCTGGTGTAATAGAAAATAATTTCACGTCGTGCGCGCGTCTATGAAAGTATATTCGCGCAGTTGACAACTTTTCAAAAATACATACTCAAGAAAATGTCGATATCGTTATGTTCTTACAGCTTAATCTGCTCTCGCAGTGGTAGGATGCGGCGTTTGTTCCACGAATTTTCTTTCAACTGTTCACTCGGTGTCGGCAACGCGCGATACAAGTATTCGCAGTGCGATTGCATAATTGCATACCGCATGTCAGGATAATTATCAGAGTCCAGATTGAATCTTGTCACTGCGGATCACCGCGCAACGTGGAAAACCACAACTTGGCACAATTCGTATTTTACAATATATTCCGACCTTCTTTAGCTCGCGAACGGACCAACAATCACAATAACGAGAATACATTCCAAGCTTGCCATTTAATTTTCATTTTTCCCTTATCATCGTCTTCGCTCCGACAAGTGGCTAAGGAATTATTGAGGTGTAACTGCAATTAAAATTGTTCGATCGAAAGCAAACATTTCCAAAACAACTTTTGAAACCAACGAATCTGTCACATACTTCATTCGTCTTTAAAAAAAAAAACTGTAACCGCAATTTATTTATTTATAAAAAATACAGCTGCATGACTATTTGGTCACTAAAAAAAAAAAAGTTTTTTCCACATTCTTGAGAGAAAACTGGATCTGCTTGCTTGTGATCGCTTGCTAGGCCATCATTATAAATTATAATATACTAGACACGTGTAGGCAAATGTTCATTTCGATCGTGTGACAAAATCGATACAAGCTGATGCAAAGAAGGTCGTGAAACTTTCTCCGTTTCCAAGTAAATAGATCCACAGCGTAGACAATGCCAAAATGTCAAATCGCCAAATACCAGTGTTTTCCTCGTCGTCTTTAATTTTTAATCTTACTATATTGCCAACCGGACAGGGTCCAGAACTTCTGGAATTGCCTCCTTACACGTGCGAAACGTGTGCATTTTTTTTTTGCATGTGCACTGCTTAATTTGCAGAATCACTGACTCATATTTCGCCATTACACCTGCTGTGGAGTATTATTATTGCGCGGAATGCTCGAAACCCGTCGTCACATTGTTATTTTCGACGACCAGTTCTATTTTTCTGGTCCACTGACCTCCTCACGCTGCCACAACATTCTAAGATATTTGCGCATAAATATTAACGCGATTCGTCTCGCTTAGATTTCTTCCAGCACTCTCACTTCCGAAAATCGCTGAACTTATGACCTTTGTACAATGGACGTGAAAATGCAAAAAGTGATCGACTGATCGCTATCGTCTCGTTTTTTATAATCGTATTTATAAGTTCACAGTTTGTTGAAACGTAACGAACGAACGAACATTATTTTTTGATTCGTGAACTTTCGGTTTTCCATTGATTTGCCGCGGAATCAGTTTGCGCGATAGCTATTTGCACGCATTATAATACGTATTACATTTCATTCGTTAAGAAACAAAAAGCGTTACCTAATAATTTTTCAACTCGTTTCGTCGAACTTTGCAGGCAAAAGTGCAGAAAAAATCGTAGCATACGCACGAAAGAGTGCAAAGACACGAAACGTAAAGAGAAGTTCGACACAAAAATCGTACGAATATTTGAAATCGTGTCATGGACAGGTGACCTAATTCCGGCGCACAAATTTTAAAGTGTTCTCCGAAAGGCTCGGCGGCAAAAAATGCTACGATAATTACAGCCATAGATTTATACGGATTTCGAAGCTATTACGATCCAGAATCTATCTCCGTTCTGAAATCGCTAAACGAAAGTAAAAGTGAGGCCTATCAACGATTCATGCACCGGATCAATTCCATCGACATCGCGTTCGTGTTACGAAGTCGTATTGCTTACCGCGCGATCGACGGAGAAACGCCATAAACAGTCTCTTCCTCATCTGCGACAAAACGATACTCCGTCGCGCTCATTTATCGCCGTGGTAAAATTGTTTACGGTACCTAAAACACTCGGAGATAGCCTACTCCTCGCTTCGGCGAGAAACGCGTGTAAAAATCGAAAAGGAAATTTAAAAAATCAACCGCGCACGGACCCGTGGCCAATCTCCTTCGCTGATTCAATTCGTATGGATTTTTAGTTTCATTGGAAATCTTTCGTGAAATTGAGAAGAAATGAATTACACGGTGTGAACGGTTTAGCTTACGCATGCTCCCCACATTTCTCTTCTGGATGCTTCTGTAGAAAGGTAGAGAAACTACAGTCTCGAGGCATCAACTATATCTTCACCTTAGTACAGTTTATTAAGTCCACGGCTCCTCGGGTACCTGTGCCTTGCCAGTCACTGACCAGGCGCGCAACAAGCTACTTAAGTTACTTCCAAAACCGAGTCTCTCCTCTCTGTCAGAGGACACATACCTACGTGCCAATCGTTCGTTTTCTCGCGTACCTTCACACGAAACAAATAGAAGTTTGATTACAAAACTATGTTCGGTAAGGTAAAATCTAACTCGACGTCCAAAAAACCACCGATTGGTATCTAATCGCCGCTATTTTAACACCGAAATTATCAATGAGAACATCTAATGTAAAACGCATTTTTCGGGGATACTCTCTTACCTAGTTATTTGTCGGAATGCCATGGAAATCATCGTGCAAAATCAAGCTTAGAACGTTATGGGTCGTGTGTTTCGCCATCATCATCGTTGTCTCGTGTCTCTTGTAACGATTTCTAGTAATAACGATCTAGTCGAGGCGTCTCAGTTAACCGAGTATCGACGTTTCAGGTAATATTTAGATGCTGGACCACGAAACGCTGGTAGCTGTCAGGAATTATTGAAAGAAGTATCGAAAGATTGACAGTGACCTAGTGAAGCTTTAACGTCGACCTATTCAAGCTCGACCGAACGGAATTGAGTGATACAACATTCTCATACGTGGTAACGGATCGAAATTTGCAATTTGCAATTGGATCAGTGATTCAAACGAGAAAAGGTCGCACAGCAACGTCGTCGGTGTATGGATAACGCGACTAGTAAACCAGTCAACGATGCAATAGACAAAAATTCGGATCAGAGCGAGGATAAGAACGATCGTATAGAGATGGAGCCGGACTCGACGACGGTGAACAGCCAGAACTCGAAAGAATCGCATCCGGACAGCACCACGGGATCAAAGCACTCCAAAGAAGTTCTCATTTCTGGTCAACAAGACAGCAAGGAAGTCAAAGATGACTCGAATCTGGGCATGTTTCCCTCCTGTGCTCAGCTGCTGCTAGGTAAGGAATTCGGAATTCGGAATTCGTCGGGTCGAGCGACATCGGTTTTCAATAAACTGGACTCGGTTTTTGCTTTCTGTTCGTTATCAGGAGTGGTTCTCGTGGTCTTCGGCGTGTTAGTCCGTCTCCACGGCGCGTCGTTGGGAGGGTCAGGAGCAGGACTATGGGCAGGTGCTGCAGCTCTAGCCGCTGGAGCATTGGGGATCGTCGCCACTCTAACAACGCCGAAAAACAAGTCGGATCAAATAAGCCAGTCTTCGAATTCCGGCTTCGCTACGGCGCACTTGGCTACGAGCTTGATAGCCCTGGCTCTGTCAAACATGGCATCGCTAACTGCTCTCACCGCTGTCGTCAGGGATGCTCAAAGGGCGCCGGATCCCGAGCTTCTGAACAATTTGGTGGGTGTGTAAATCTTTTTGGTAAAGGGTGTTTCCAAGCACCGACCACTTCCAATCCAAATGTGAAGCTCGACCTGCACGCTGATCGCGAATAATTTGAATTTCATCGGCATTCAACAAATTCAGTAATGCAAATCGTACAACCAAACTCGCTCAGCAATTAAGACTGAAAGTGGTCTACCTCTAATTAAGCTGAATATTTTGTCTGCTGATTCGTACAGTTGTAAAGAGATAGTTTGCCCTGATTTCGAGCTGCCTTATTTATTAAAAAAAATTGTGCCGCCGCTTTCGATCACTGCGTGTCAATTGAATTCACATCTTAATTGTATAAATGATCTTAAAGTGGAACTCCCGTAGAAATCTGCATTACATCAGTGAACTTGCGTTTCCTCAGCAAATTTGGATCCCTCAATTCACAGGACACACGAACATTCTCGTCTTTGCATAAGCGGAACGAACGTTTTAAATAGCCATGCCAGAAAAACGCGTTTGGTCAAAGAAAAATGATGAGCATGGACTCTCCATGGGCTCTCCATTATTTTTATCGTCCCATTGAATTCTAGGGCAAAAATACAAATGTTAGCCAGGTGAATTATAATTACCAGGGAAGCACTCGCGTCGAGAACAAATGTAAGTGCGCACAGTCGAAGTGTAATTCCATAGTATCATCGTACGAGGTGTTGGAATAGCAATCTACCTACCATGTTGAAAAGTTCGAGACACGTGCGACTGGTCAAGAGAAAGTTCGGTGGGCTGACAGCGTATCCGTTCGATTCATTGTCAAGTGTCAGGGTCCACATTCGCTGTTCAAAGTTATGCCAATTACGGTATACCTGCTACCCAAAATGCGAATCGATTTCCATGGATAACAATAAACATTCACGGCGCGCGGTATGATGGTTCATCGCCTCGTGCAAGATATCTTACTGTTAACGATTTTATCATTGTAGAGCGAAGATAGTTCTGCCGTCGGCGTGGACCCAACCTGGGCAGGATTATTGGCCAGCATTGGACTACTGATTGCCAGTATCTTCGAACTACTTATTTCCGGCTACACTTGCTTCAAGCTCACGCCGAAGCTTTGCGACTGCCTGAAACCATCCTCGCCGTATCAAGGAAAGTTGAAGACCAGCAACATGGTTCATCAATGGGTATCTTCGCATCCGAAAATGCAGCCTATATACATCATACAACCAATGATGCCTGTACAGCCTATCATGCAGGTACCAAACGTTTGTTCAGAAAACATAGCTGAGGAAAAGTGTAACAGCCAAAGAATATCAGTCTTTGGGAGTATTTTCTTGCTTTCACAGTGATTAGTTCGAGGAACTTGTGTTCCAGTCTGCTTGGAAAAATGAAGTTTTTCTCGTGTCGTCTCGCAAAACGTTCACGAACCATGCCATATTCTATTCTCCATCGCGAATTATTTTTTTAATAAATCAGTTTCTACCAACTTGTCACATCTTTCAATAAGCAGTTGGGATGCTCATCGCCGCTAGGTAGTTTTTTTATGGGCATCAATAAATTTTTGTTTTTTCTCCCTATTTTTACTATTCTCTTGTCATCACAACTTAGAAATTACGTAGTTTGTTTCCAAAAAATCCTTGTCTTCAGTATTTCATAGCAAGACTATCTCTTGATAATCATACAGAGTTACGAATTATATCGACTGTATACTGATATTTCATGCATGAAATTCTAATCTTGTATATTCTGATCCTTTACGTATGGATATTAGAATGTTTGGCCTGTTTGCTGCCATTGCAATATGTCTAAGACATTTACTGGACTATTACCGTATACAGCTGCGACAACTGTTAAAGTTTCAAAATCTTGGCTTTTTCTGACCTCACCGTAAAAATTCACTCCTCAAAAATATTTCTTACGAAATACGAAACAAGATTCAAGGGAATACGCCCCACTGAAATATATTGGTTTCTTTGATCTTAGCTGACATGAATATTTATGTTACGAAAGGTAATGCCTATGTGTTAAAAAATATATCTATTTTTCAATTATCTTGCAACGGATCGGGAATGAAAATTTGGGGGGTTTTCCTCAGAAATTATTGATTCGACTTTGGTGCGTAGAAAGAGTCGGAATTTGCGTTACAAAGAGTAGATTATTGCAGACGTTATTTCACTTGCATAATATCATTAATGATTAAAAAAATGGCAACTTATGGGATTAGATCTGCTATGATTTGCGGATTTCCAATTCTCCATTAGTTCATCGAGTCATTGATTACACAGGACTACAAATCTCATCAACCAAGCATCACGGACCAGACTTGGTGTTCACCATGTTTCAGAGGACGCTGAATTCGAATCTAGCATCCGTTTGGCCCCGTGAGGCCACAGTCAAGAGCATTCCAAGGTCAAATGGATAAAATGCTATCCAACTACGTGAAATTACGCTGACCATATGTTTTTGCGGTCTTTCCGTTTGACCTTGGAATGCCTTTGATTTTGGCCTAGTCCGCAAGCGGACACCGGATGAGAATTCAGCGTCCTCTGAAACGTATGGTACACCAAGTCTGGTTTGTGTTGCTTGGCTGATTAGGTTTGTGGTCCTGTTTTATTATTCGAAAACTTTCGAAAATGAATCACGTGGCAGGCGAGGGGTCAGATCGAAGACACGCGACAAAGTTCGCTCATCCCATCCAGTGGCGTAGCGCAGGTCTCAGCCGCCCGGGCCTAGACCGAATCTGCCACCCCCTAATTTAGGTATTTAAATTCAAGAGGGTCCAAAATGTATAGAAATTCTACGGATTTCCTGGTGATGTTTCCAAGCTTAGTAATACTTACACCATTACCAAGATTCGAACACGTAGACCATCAATTTACAGTTCATATACAATTTTCCAACGAAGTAAAATAATGTAACAATCACAAATTACAACACGCATTTGAAGAAAATCATGAATTGTAGAAGGTTAATTGAGCCCACGTGAATCGGATGACTGATTATCGAACCTTAAACAACAGTTACTTTTTATCCAGAAAAACATTCACGGACGGACTTCCTCGTACTGTATCCTAATTTGCAGGTGTTACAATATTGAGCTTCGTCTGGGGCGATTAAAATGGACCACCCGGTACATATATAATATATATGTATACCCGGTATATATATATTATATATGTATATATATTAGACTGTGCGAAAAAAATCGACTATTTTTTTTCTCGGTCCTGTTCGAAAATTACGTTGTCTGTAGCAAAAACAACTGAGCTCTATAACTTATATGTTAGTTAGACAGCTTGCACCCACTTAGATTATAGGGATCAATTAGTACCAAATTTGTTTTTGCTACAGGCAACGTAATTTTCGTAAATGACAAAAAAGGATAAATGGAATCACACGTGGGTTTACATTCTTTCCAAGACCTCTCATGCCAAATGAGATTTGAAATTTGTTTTTGCGCTTAAATTTTCCTAAACTTATTATCTAGGAACGGAATTTTGTAGGAAGACAGTATTCGTTTCCTTCAAATGCATTTCTCAACGAACATTGATGAGAGTGTTCTCAAAGAATTTTAGAGAAGAGTCTACAGTTGCGCCTCTTTCTCGGACAAATCTAACAAGACTTGTAAGACGGGGATGCCAGTACGTACCTACTTCATATCGGTCCTGTTTTTCTGTTTCCCAGGCACCTTACGCGATTCCTCCAAGGTCGAAGAAATATTCAGAACTGATACCAACAACAGGAACGTTCCCACGGCCTTCTATGTATCATTCGATGCCACCTACCCTCGAAATTCCCACGGGCCTGCCATGTTCGCCCCATCCGCGTTATCATCCACAAATGGTAAGTGCACGTTACGAAGTTTCGCCACAAGATTCCCGTGATTTTTTCAGAATTTTGCACAACCTCCAAGAATTTGTGCCGAAATCGCATGCATTTGTTTAGTCAGCTTTTTTCTTCATCCTTCGGTTATCGTACGTCGGGGTGACCCAAAAACCGGTGTTCCACAATAGCGCGTACCAAAGCAAAAACACGGCAGTTCGATTTTGAGTTAGATAATAAACGTGTTCGCGTAAAATGATATCGTGTAACGTGCTAAATGTGGCGTTGTTCTTCACGCAGATCCGAATCAAGCGGAAAAGATACGGTGTATCGTACCACGAACCCATGAGCCTACCGAACCAGCGGACGAAACCGGAATTTCATCCAGTTATGTCGAAGACAATGCCAACGAAACCAAAACCAATTCAAGCGACAACACAGCCGGTTGACTTGGCCCAGACCTACACCGGTCTAGACAAAAAGATGTCCGAGGAATTCATCTCGATCGCGATGGATCCAGAGAAAAAGTCGAAGGCTTTGAGCAGTTTGGGAAGTGAGCTGAGCTCTGCTCCCAGAAAACCGTCGGAGGTGGCTCCGAAGGAGGAAATCTGATCGCGGTTCCAAATGGCGAACTCGAGATCGTATCCAAAATTTGTTCGTGGATCCAAAGGCCACGCGTCATTGGTCTGTTCTTGATAATTTTTCAAGCAGCTATTTCTTTTATCAAACGTCAGACGATACGTCGCAAACTTTTCGTCTGTCCTTAATTGTAAATTCCCGTTGACTGCCAAAAATATCACCTTTATATTTAATTATATACTTTGTTACGCATTATACAGATTCTAAATTCTATCGTTTGTTATTGCTGATTAAAATATTTGATTATATTATATTTCGTTGCATATAAATTAATTTACTCCATCGATTACTCCTTCAAGGCGCTATCATGTGAGGTGTGCAGTACAATGACCTAACGAATGTGCATTGAGAATTACATTTGTGTCGAGTGATGAAGAAAAGTTGGTTAATATGTTCCACGAATCCACATTTTCTTGATCTGCATAAAGTTTTAGAATGCCGTGGATACGAATTTCAGGTTCAGCTGTCTTGTAGGTTTGTTCATATCCTACGTTTCTCGTCAAATTTTACAGTTTATCGGAAATCCGTCTTTACTGCTCGCAACAATCGCTGATGGCCGTCTTACTAGCAGGTTTCACGCATCTGTGATGTTCGATGTAAAGAGCGTCGACTATTTCCAAATTTTTAGCGTACTCGGCTCGCAGGTACTCGAGTTCCTCTTCCAGAGCTTTTTTCTCCTTGCACAGCATACGCGGAACGTGGCTTTCCTGTGCTTTCCTTTCCGCTGCCAAGATTCGGAATTTCCCGAGGAACATTTCTAAATTGGCATTCTCCGCTTGCAGCCGCGCTAGTTCCTTCTTGATCCATTGGCCGCGCATAAAAACTTGATGAAGCAGCTTGTCCAGCCTGTTCGGGTCTCCGGGTGTAACTTTAGCCCGCCTCTGTTCCTGTGAAACGGCGATGCAATAATTATAACAGGTCTTGTCATCGTCATCTGTCCTTCGACGACGACTTACAACTCGGACGAGTCTCGCTAGTTTCGCCTTGTTCTTTCCATGCCTCGCCCAATCGAATTTCGGTGCAATTTCCATCAATCTTTGTCGGATCTTCATCGACCTGTGGATCATCGCGTCCGTCAGTGAGCAAAACTTCTGCTTTATATCATTCTGCGTGTGCATCATAACGTCAGCTTCGTCTTGTACCTGCATCAATGAATACTTATGAGAATATGCAAGATTTGCCGAATAGATAACCGAACATGGCCAAAAATGTTCGCGTTACTGCGAAAATTCAAACGTTGTGCTCGATTTTCTTTTCTCTTTCGGGAAGTACTGATTTAAATTTGTCAATGAAAGAATCCTAACGACGGAGAGTAATATGACCGTTGCTTTTTTTTCCAAATTTGGAACAGCTCATCTTTTGACGAAAATTCAAACAACGAAATCTTCATGGATATGTTCCTATCTCACCGAGCTCGTGAGAGAAGAAATCGTCAATTAGACCAACATTTCTGTTCTTGGGCGTCGTAAGACTAGGGCCGGATTAAGGGCAAACAAAATTTTCAGTTGGGAGTGAAAATAGAAAAATAGTCGTGAAAATAAAAGCACCCTAATGAATATAAATATCTTTTTCAATGAATTCTATATGACTATGGCTTAAAAAAGGGGCCCACACGTATCTCGACCCCACATTCTTAATCCGACCCTCTGTAGGACCCTAGAATGCAGAAGAACACTTCGTTGCCGCTTTGCTAGTTTGCCTTGCGGATTCAACGAGATCGTTTGAGCAGATAGCGAATAAATCTAGTAGCATCAATGAAATTCACCCTTCTGTCGATTGTATCGTCGACAATCTGACGAAAGAAGCTCAAATCTCTATCCAAAACTTGGCGAAAAACCGTTCCATAATCAGCGACGTAGGGTCGCAGGGCATAGACAAGCTCTGCAGCCGACGTAATATCTCCATTTCGCGCATCCTCGCAAATGTTTGCTATATCTCGCATATTCGTCTGCACATGGAATGTTTAGTCTTATTGCGAGTAACATTGGTTGAAGGTAGCTTTAAAAACAAATGCATTTCTCGGTGATCTTACCCCCGGAGATAGTTGAGCCACGATGTCTTTTCTTGGGCAAGTTGATGTCTGAAAACCAATCAACTGGTTTCATCGATGTATCGCAATGTAATTCATTTCATTCGAAAGTAAATTAGACGTTCTCCATTAAAAGTACAAAATTTAAATACGCTCGGCTTCCTCGTAGAAGTCTTCGAATCTTGAGCGCAAACAGGCCTCAGTTCTTCTGGCAATTCGCCTCCAGACTGGACGATGTAGCGCAAATGACGACTATACTCATTTCTGGCTCTGCGATCCGCGTCGGTTTGGATCTCCTTTCCAGCTTGTTGCAGCCATCCCGCGACGGTTTTCCGATCTCGGGGACAATAAGACCAAACAACGTGTTCATACATCACATCGTCACATTAAAACTTGCACATCGATATTCATTTGTTACTCTAGATAGTCGAGTACTGTACGCGCAATTAGTTGGTAATCAGATCAGATTGATCTAGTCCCTCCAAATCATAAAACTTTCCGTTTCTCTATTCAACGATTCTGCACCGGAAATTCTTCGCAAAAATGTTAATACTCCTAACGTTGAATTTATGTTTTTTATTCCACTGCCTTGCTTTGTGCACCTACCAAGGAACCGTTAAATCCGAAGTATTTTAGCTTGAAAGATTCGAAACTATGAAATTTACGCTTTGGTATGTGACGGAATTACGAATCTATGCACAAGGTGAGTTTTGGTCGATCTGCCACCGTTCTGAAGCGTGTAAAGCTGTATTTACACGGAGCATGTTTTCGTGCTTGATTGCCAACAAAGTCCGGTGCAATATTTTCAGCAGGCTTTCAAGCGTGCCGCGTTCCCTGGCCAATCGCATCGCACCAAATCGGCACTCGGGTTGGCTGACATTTTGCTGCCAAAATGATTTTTTAAAAGGTTTTTCACGTTTATTATGATCAATATTGATTCTAGAGGAAAATAGTTCCAACAAAAGTTGTAGGCCATAACAATATTGACATTTTTTGTTCGATACAATTTTTATGTAGAGCCAGTCGTTTGTGAGAAAAATGCGATAATGCTCCAAGATGTGTATATGTCGTCGGCAATAAGAATTTCGGGCATTTGTTGAAAATGCACGTGTAGGTTGGGTTGGGTTGGGCCAAAAACAGCTAAATTGTCGTCATGCCAAAAATAGCTAAATTTAAAAACACAGAAATAGACAAAAATTTAAAAACACAGAAAAATTAATAAAAAAATTTAAAAACCCAGAAAAATACAAAAAAAAAACATGCACCTTTAGACTCAACTCCAATCTTCCTGTGGTAAAGTGCGTAAGTAGATTTTAATATCGAAACTAATGGAGTTTAGCAGAATATACCTATTTCGGAGCATTATCGCTTTTTTCTCACAAACGACTGGCTCTAAATGAAAATGGTATGAAAAAAAAATGTCAATATTTTTATGGCCTACAACTTTTGTTCAAACTATTTTTCGCTAGAATCGATATTTATCACAATAAAGGTGAAAAACTTTGTTAAAAATTCATTTTTCTTGCTAGATTTGACCTTGAAAATGAAATTTGCGGGTATTTTACCTATCATATTCGTTCTCAGCGCGTTGAAATACATCTGTATACGAAACTTCAGATTAATCAGAGGTATGAGCTATTCGGAAGTTTATCCTAACATCCTGTGGACGCCCTTGCCGCTAGTACGTAATAGAAAGCATAATTCTAATCCTTCTTCGCACAATTACCACGACAATTCGTGAGCCAACATCAAACATTTTATAAATAAATGAATAATAAAAACACTCTGATAGAAGTGATAATAAAATAAAACGCGTACATCATTTTCAATGAGGAATAAGTATTTCGATGAAAGAACTGCATCTTGTGAATGCTGTTCGGGGAACTAGATTTCTCATGAAATATGCGAAAATGTAAGGAATACAATTGGGTTGTAACGAGAACAAGAAATCAATCGATGAAGACATTGCTAACCTTCTCTGGGATAGGTTTTTATATCATGTGCGATGTCGCGTACGATTTCGCAGAAAGCTTCGTCTAGTGGGACTTCCATGGTCACAATTTTGCTAATTTCACGTTGATGAGAATACTATCGACCCGCGGATAAATCGTCGATGCGAATGTGAATTAAATTTCATGCATCGAACTCGAAACACGAAGAAACAAAAATTCCATGCCGTTATGTTTTTATTCCGCCGTTCAGTTGGACGTTTCATCGTGATGGCTGCAAACCCTTGATCCCTGGCGTTACCGGATTTGCGGGGAACATGTGTCGGCGTAACATGGGTTTACCACGTTGAACATCAGCAGCATTTACCAGAATGATTCACGTTCAATCAAAACTTTCGATAGGCTACAAAATTAGGTAAACCGGTTGCGCGGTACAAATGGATAACGCTGTCCCCACCATAGGACGCATTATATCGCGATGTGTCAGTCCGATAAGGTGTAAGGCGCTATCAAAAGCTGTTATCTGTTGATTCATGCCGTCCTGAAGCGAACATAGGTGTGCCAGATTTTGTACAAGTCAGTTTTGAGGGAAGATTCGTCCAAGTTTTGAAGTGAAACGTTGCGCAGAATGCATTCCAAAAATATCTTGTGCTATTTGGCTATTGGGCTCCGTAAGTTTGCAATCTTTACGTTCAAATGGTAGAAAAAACGCGAAAGTTATCGGAAAATCCGTCACGAGAGCTGTGCTATGTAGTGTAAGCGTTGATTTGTTCGTGTAAAGTGAGTTTTTCTTGTCAAGCTCTTGTAGGCAGAGAAATTAAAATTTCGATTCATTATGTTGCAAGTTTGTTTAAAAAAAAAAAATTGCAGAAAAATAGCACCAAATGTTATTTTGCTGAACATGTTTATACTACTCTTCACTTTGCTGTTCATCGTTTCACGGACGAATTTTACTATTCAATTCGAGATGATCTTTGTGCCTTGTTATCACAGCGGTTTGCGTGTAAAGAACTGTGATGACGCTATTCGAGACTATGCCGGACCAATGATACATGCGAAACAAGTAGGTCGGCGACCTATCGCGAGATTTAAACTGCAAAGAATCGATTACGTCTGTAAAATTTCAAATCAAACCCAATTCGAGAATTTCTGAGTCGGATCTCGACGTTTATGATCGCACGCCTTGAACCTTCAATTCACTGAAATCGAATCGAAGCAACACAACTGCAAAGTGCCCAAGCGCATATTAAAGCGTATCTGTTGTTTATTATGAACAGTCATCGCAGGAATGTTCATGGAAGAAGTTGAGGCCAGGCGTAAGATTCTCAGAGGACGGAAAACGATAACAAGACGCTATTATCGTAAGTTTGGTTCAGTTATCATTCTCGATGTGGAACGCGAGACCTGGAATTGACGTAGTAAAATTGTATGTATCGCACGTTTCAGGAGGTACAGCGATTCCGGCTTGGTCGATTGTTCTGATAACTGGTATCGGTATGCTGATCGTCGGCGCTGGTTTGTACAGCATTCTGAAAAGGTTCGTAATCGATGCCGCGGACGACGAAGGGGTTCACTCGTATCAGCCTGCTGCACAGAACGATGTTTGAGCGATCGTGATGAATGCGTCGTATAGAAAATGAAATTCCATGCGAATGAAAGTTGAAGCGAAAAAACAATCGATCTTAAAAAGTGAAACGTTTTAATTATTGAACCTAGAGGAGATGTATTTTCCCACTTAGAAGTACAAATTTTGGATACTTATACCGTTTCTTTGTATTAATATGTACATCTATGAATTGTAAATGGATAATGACAAATGAACTTCAGTTTTTGAAGTAGAATGAATACCTACGCCAAACCAACTGTAATTCTTTTACTCGTAGGGCGCGAGGTCGTACTAGTTTTTCGAAGAAACAACTAGCATTAATTTTCACAAAGAATTTCGATTCGTTATCGGAAATCTTAATTGTGGTGAGACGGCTGTGTTTCAACGTCTATTTTGTGACTATGTAACGACTGAAAGACATCTCTGTACTTTCTTTTCGTTTTGTTATCATATCGAGTCTACTCGACAGCGTAGTTCGAAAATACGGTGTTCATCGTCCAAAATGAAACTAATAGTCAGTTTACACGGATTACAATGAGTTACATTGATAACACATTCCCGTAAAAAAAGTACCTTGATCTGCAGCCTAGAACTATGTAACCCTATGAATTTTGGCGCTCTGAAACCGAATCCACCATTGGAATTTGCCCTAAGGGTTTGTGTTTGGCTGTAGCTTCAAAAACACCTTGAAAATTGGTCAAAAGACCGTTTTCGCCAGTAGAAAATTGAAAATGAATTGGTTTCAGAATCTCTGAGTCTGAACAGACTATTAAACCAACTATGTAAACATTCATTCGCATCATCAAAATTGTCAAAGCCAACTTCAAAAAATACCTCCTGTATGGTAAAACAGTCTTCTATTCTTTTATTCTCCCCCTATCAGTATTCTATTCTGCGATATCAACTCCACCGTTTGAGAAAACTTACAGCAGTATGCTGTTTTTACAACAAACAAGGCTGATCGAGCGAAGTAACGTTAGTATCGCTCTTACTCCATGCCTTCATATAAAGCTGGGTTTGACGAAGCAATACGTGAAAACCTTGGATAAAGATGTCCATTGCTTTAAGTATATGTGTCGAAAATTGCGAAACTAAAAGAAAGTATATTTGATGGATCACAATTTTGGAGGTATTTAAAGATACTAATTTCGTCACCCAAATGGCTGACGTTGAAAAGGAGTCTTGGAAGAGTTTGAAAGAAGTAGCTGAACATTTCTGAGGCAAGAATAAAAGTCCCTACTATCAGAAAATTGTAGCCGAAATGATAACAAATTTTCAAAAGTTGGGGTGAATTTGAAATTACATTTCCTTCATTCGCATGTGGAAGCGTAATCCTTTGCATAGATGTTTTGAAGAAAAAAGAACACGTTACAGAAATAAGACATCGGATTGAAGGCAATTTGTAAGTTTTCTCAAAGTTGTCATGTTAAGGTGGTGTTGATGTTAATTCAGCTGTCAGTAGAATAAGAAACTTATAGGGCGAGGATAAAAGAATAGAAGACTTTTTTGCCGTATAGGAGGTAGATTTTTCAGTCAGGTTTAACAATTTGGAAGATATGAATAAATGTTTATAGAGTTGGTTTAGAAAATAGTATGCTCAGAGTCAGAGGTTCCAAAAACATATGAACTTGTGGTTCATTTCAATTATTTGTGGGCGAAAACGGTCATTTTAGAATTTTCTTAGGTGTTTGAGCGTGTCAAAATACACATGGTTACATAGGTTTAGTCCTCAAATCAAGATACTTTTTTGGTAGGGCTGTGTAATTGTTCGACAAGTTTGTATAATTCTATTACATGTAGAAAACGGTAAAGTTTACTACGAGTGAACCTTGAAATATTAGCAAATAAAAACTAAATAGAACTGACTTGTGTTCGGTGATTAATTTTTAATAGTACAATTGCCAAAGAAATATTAGCGATCACATCGAATCATAAAATAACCATTTAACGATTTATATGTTCTGCAATTTTTCAAAAACATACTATTGGGAAAAGTGGTAATTATGTACTTAAATAACTTTACTCTTAACACTCATTAGTAGCCAGTATACGTACTAAGCTACACTCTTGTCAAATACATATGATACGCATGCGTTTGACACGTCATTTTTTCCAACTCCATGCTTGTTACGCATTGATAGATCGCGACACAATTTGGGACCAGCAAGTAAATTATTTCATCAAATTTAACCAAATATGCTGGAAAATATTGTGTTACATTTCGTACTTGATTACAGCGTAAACTCATTCATACCAAAAGTAGTTATACCATCTGAAGAAATCGTTAAATTACTATCTATAGCTTTTATTCCAATCGCAAGTTTGATAAAGGAAAACGTATTAAAAAGATTTTCAGAAGATGGTCTCGAATTGGTGTGATGATAACTAATCGTTGATTGTTGAAAGCCATATCAATTAAAGGACATTGTACAAATTCGACGAAGACTATGCCGAGAAACAGAGGAGTACTCATTTCGTTCATAGGAATCACAATTTACTTGTGATCAATTATCGATCATCGCTATACAGAGAATGGAATTCTACATTTAAAATTCCCTGCGGTGATACTTATCAGGATCAAAATATGATGTCACCACAACTCTGTTGTTGAACTTGCGTCCTGTCAACGTCTGTTGTGCCTTCTGACAGTCTATCACGCTATTAAACTCCACAAAGACCTGAAATCGAGATGTTATTTAGAACTGGGTGTAACTCATGATTGCACAAAAAAAAAAAAAAAAACTGGTCAATCAGGTTACCTTTCCACATCCGGGTACATCCACACCTTCAATAGGCCTGGGAATTTCCACGGAACGAACAACGCCGTATTTGTTACATTCTTCCTTGATATCCTCAAGGATGTCCTCGTATTCCTCTTCTTCCATTAGTTCCTCGGGTGTGACCATATTTAATAGGCACAACACCTAAGGAATTTGTAAAGATTATCATATTAATGGAAAATTAATTACATTACATATCATCCGAACTACCAATAGCATACCTCTGTGGCTGGACCACTGGTTCCCACCATCGACAGACCTGGAACTTGGATCTGTACTGGAGCTTGAGCACCAATCATTGGATTCTTAGCGCCGACACTTGCTCGCTGCACAATCAATTTTTTGTCGCCCAGTTGCATTCCGTTCAATCCTGCTATCGCTTGATCCGTCATGGTCACATCAACATACTCGCAAAACGCGTACCCTTTGGATAATCCTGTTGCTGAATCTTTAACCAAATTAAATGCCCGCAGCTGTCCAAAGCTCATCAGCAGCTCCTTGACCTGTGAGAGCGTGTTCGGTTATTTTAACCATTGACCGCTATTTAGGATGAAATTTGTGAACGAAAACTTGTTGGAGCGTACCCATTCCCGACTTCTGTACACGCCTTGATATTCGTTTCCGAAATGAACATGTCTAGTACCAAATCCACGTAGGGATATATTCTATGTACGCATCTCTATTGTATGTATTTGAACATCTCATCGATTAATGTTAGTTTTATCGCTCATTTCATTATTGCAACCGTTTGCTGTTTCAAATTACATTTATGAGGGTAAATAAATTCGCGATGCCCGTCAATTGCCATAAATTGGACTTCACCCTCATCACCCCAAGAAAAAAGCCCACAACTTTTGTCGTTGACATTTTTCTGCAACTATCATTTCTTTAAATGTGCCGTTCTAGTGTTTGACCTCGATATGACCTTCGGGGGTCAAGGTTTCGTAATGCCCAATCCTAAATTATCTGCTCTTTCTATTCGCGGGGTCAAAAGTACGTTTTTCCGTTTAATAACGTTGACCTGACCTTGAGAATCAGGTTCAAGGTCGAATCGACGTTCACCAATCGATGACACCCTTGAACCCGACGTTTTTCATCAGAAGAAAAAAAAATTGCCCCGAAATCGCACTTCCTGGAGGAGTCCAGGTGAGATTCGACGTACTGAAAACCTGATACGCATACTTTCGTACATGGTCAGTGACTCAAGGTACGAGTCGAGTATCCCATCAAAAAATGTTCTTTTAATTCTTTAGATAAAGTTGTGTCGATTCAGGTTCAACTTATTTGCATGCATAATTTGGGGGTGAAACAAGAACATTTGAATCTTTTAGATACTCGAAATCCATCGATATAGTTCGATCATCTAATTATTTATATTTTGTTAAAAATCCAAATATATGAATTCGTGGAAGTCGATGGTCCACGCTCATCGAACTAAAATACGTACCAGATCAGTTGGCAAGCTTCCGCTCACATCCTGGGCTGCAAAATCTTTTTCCAAAATGTGAAAACATAATAATGAGTCAGTTACTTGCCTCAAAAGACCAGACTACTCGCACTCCGGGAAGTGTAGTATTTTGTCATGTTCAGTAGTAGTAGTAGTAGAAGTGGTAGTGGTAGTGGTAGAAGTAGTGGTAGTGGTAAGCGAATGCTTTTGATCAGCACGACTCTAAGCTAAGAAATGGGGAGAAAGAGCACTGGTATCAGTCCACATGTTCTTGGTTTTTATTTTTGTTTTTAACCAAATACGACATTCATTTTTTTATGTTACGGCTGAAAGACACTGTTGCGTTTTTAATGAGTTAAAAACACTTTTATGTATAAACACTATATACTGAAACCCGCCGCGTTCGTTAAATTAGCCTGTAAACGTTCAATGCCTGAAAAACGTAGACCGTGCCTGTAAAGAAAATAGCTGCAAGGGAAAAAGTATTCCTGAAATATGATATTGGGAAATCGATAGTTGTACCGGATGCACCTAAAAAAACCTGTAAACCATCAAAAATCCCAAATTCCTATGGACTGTCCACTCATTTCTCCCGCAGACCTAAAAAAATAAGCCTGAGCGCGCACGTGTAGCCGGATGAAAAAAAAATGATCTACCAAAGTTGTCGAAAATCATTTGGAAATAATACAAGTATGCGCGTGATATGAATTCAGCATGTCATTGTCTCTTATTCAAACAGTCTGAATTTTCAGCTAAAAGAAGAAATACTTTTTGTTTTTCTCAGTACACCTTTGCGTCGGAGGTCGAAAGGGCTGAAATAACCACCCATCAGGGTTGCAAATAGCACATAACTCTTATCCTTTATCTTTAATTATTCGTTACTTTTCTATGAATAATGCATTAGTAATGCATTAACTCGTGATTATTCATTATTTTTACAATGCTCAATGTAGCACTGATCATTTTTTTTTCTTCTACGAATAAAGCATCGTCGATTACATTACCAATTAATTATTGAATGGATATCGTATTGACAATTGATCTAATAAGAATGTTTTGTATCAAACAATAACGGAAATTTCGATTTTGAAAGTTCAACACAAATCACGTGTCATTTTTACGTGAGCTCTGGGTAACGCTAATAAATAAATCCATCAAGAACTTTTTCAGTAGTGTGTAATTGTACTCTAATGCATTATACATTATTTCAGCAATGAGTAATACCACTGTATAATAGTTTATTTCCCATCACATTAATAATTGTTGATTGCATCCAAATACATTACACATTTCTCCAGATATGGGTAATTGTAATCTATTGAATTATTTCCATACTAAGTAATGCAATAGATAGGTCATTACGAATTTTTCTGATAATGGATAATGCATTATTTTTTAAATACTATTTTCGCAACCCTGTCCCCTATCACGGTGGTGCCCGAATCCCTGTATTCCTAAATTCTTAAAAGAAGAATTATGTAATCGGCTGGATCCACTGTGCGAATGAATGAACGTACCTAAAAAGGCTGCAAGAAAAAAACTGGCTGCACTCTCATGACACCTAAATGCTGCAACGTCTCTAGCCTCTTTACCCTATCCTTATGAAACGCATAGACCAACATTTGAAGGAATTCGTATGTGCTTCCACTGTATTGGAACATCTTTTCCGAAGTATCTACTTCCAATCCCTGATTTCAACGAACGGCAAACGACGTTCCACGATCGTTGGATGTGACGTTACGATGCTAATTCAGTCATTGATTATTTTGAAAAGCATGAAGTTGATCTATCTATGTCATATCTATGCTAGCTAGGAGCCCTATTCGACGCTGAAATTTGAACAATACATACCTGTCTGGAACTCATCATGCTGCCACTGGTAGCCACTTGCAGATTGATACCTATTTTACAATTTGATATTTTCTCTTCATTTAATAGTGCCAAGGAATGATATTGTCAACATGAAATTGCTGAACCAATATCGATCCTCGGACTCCCACCTGTTCGGTGAAATACGATTCATTTAATATTATGAGGGTGTTTCATATATTTTCATTGTTCGAACCAATTGTTGGATGCAAATTACTAGACGCATAATGTGTAACATGTGCTGCAAAAGAATTGTTGACACATCATTGGAAAGTTCCTCGGAATGTAAAAAATATGTTGAATGTTTCTTTGATTCATCGATAGCAGTTGCGAATAATCAAAATTTAAGCCCACGTTGTTTAAAGACAACAAATTACCAAAAGAATAGATGAAGACCCCGCATAATACACGCAAATAAAGGACAGTAAACGAAAAACAAAAAATATAATACGGCACTATGGCTGTAGCCAACGAACATACCTGCTCTTCGTTTAAGTAGTTGGGCAAACCGCCAATGAAGATCTTATGCGGCGAGTCTGAAAAATGAAAAAAAAATAATTGTATTCCGTCCCACGCTTGATTTTATTCTGTAAACAATGACTGTTTCGATAAATGCACATACCAGGAATCGTACCTGGCACGTTCATACTCGGATTATCTGTCATGCCAGGCATTGGTTGATAATCATGTGGCCTTCTGATTTTCAAGCTTTGTCCTTTAAAATTAATGCCGTCGAATGCCATTGCCTGCGTCGTTTCATCAATCGATCGAAACTAAAACAAATATCGTACGATGAATTGTCGTAGTTCCTTCAAGTGTTATAGATCAAGAGCATTCAACTGTTACCTCTAGGAACGCAAAGTTTTTATCAAGATTAATTTGACAAGCAAGCACAGGATTTCCAGCAGCTTGCGCAAGACCCGAAAGATGCATCTGTTGGTTGAAGAATTCCATCATTTCCTCTTCTGTTACTCCGAACGGAATGTTTCCAACATAGAGTCTTCTAGCCTGGCGAGTTATCGTACTACCAACAACTGGGACGGCTGCTTGCGGAGTATCCGCCACAATATTAGCTGGGATTTGACCTGCAGCTTGCATGGCTTTATACTGTAACACGAAGTGTAACAAACAGTTTAATCTAATGTGATTTTATAACATTTAATATTATAATTATGAGTCAAGATCGCGCATATTAATAGTGTTCAAACTCGACGAATTCAAATAATATATGAGACAGTTAGAATTCATTTCTTACCTGTAAAGGGGTTATATGTTCAAAACCTGGTGGTGGAACATCCCAATACAAAGATGGCTTCCTTCTTCGTGAGCTGCGCCCTTTTTTTGGCGATGAACTCCTTTTTCGATCCCTACGATCCTTGGAACGTGATCGCGATCGCTTTCTCCTATCTCTACTTCTAGATCTATGTCTTCTATCTCTATCACGATCCCTTTCCTTTCCATCTCTATCCTGTCCTCGATCTTGCCGTTCCCGATCTGCGAAAAATGCAAAAAAATATGAAAACTAACAGCAACGAGCAATCGCTGATGGGTAAATAAGTTAATTGAATACCTGTAAAATAAATATACATCTAGTATTTGCGATGTGCAATTCGTAGTAAAACATAAATTAAATTGATCCGATGCTATTATGCTAATTTTTGCCGATATGAAACCGACTAGATTAGATTAGCTAGATTTTGAAGTCCAACCAAAGAGTAGCGTTAACAAGAGTTCGTAAGTTTCCAAGATCACCAGAATGAGACAAAGTCTTTAATGAATATCATAATCCATTATAGACATAAAGATAAGATAGCAAAAAAATCGACCACATAATCCGAATAGTAGCAGTCATAGTGGTGGAATTTTATAAATGAAGAATTGAGACATTTTTTTCGATCGAGAATAAAAGTGACGAGTACATGGTGCATAGGCTACTCTATCATCATTGCTTGCAAATCTGGATTCGAATACAGTGCATAAAACATTACTATAGTTCGATCTTTAAAACAAAATGCGTCAGTGTTTACAGCGAATAGACGCTAGGCCATGACCATCTTGTAGAAGGCGTAGAGCCAGACGATATGATTTATTCGTGCCTAAATAATTTACCTCCGTTGAAATCTTCTCCCATGTCGATGTACCTTTTTGTAGGTACAATATATACACTTCAAAATTGAACAGTTATCGGCGATAAAGTAACCAATTAACAGACGGTGAATCAAAATTGAAAGAATTGTAAGCACAAGCAGGTGTCGAATACAACAGCAGCACCACTAACAGCAATCCTGTAGTCTATAATGCTAAGTAGCAACGCTAATCTCGTATCATCCCGTACACTGCAGACGGCAAAATGGCCGACGAGACGACTCCCGGACAGTGTTGGCAGAACGTCCATGCGTCGTACAGTGGTCAGCATTGATGCCTGGCAGTGGAGCATAGTTCTGAAATTGTCCAAAATAAAGTTACTAGATTCAAGCAACGTGAATGAGGGCTCGTTGGCTGGTTCTAGTTCGTCGTTCCTCGAGTTAATGTTTGAACATGGCGAAGATCGGCTGCTAGTTTGTTGTGATTTTCCAGATATTTATAGCAGAGGTAAAATTGCATTATGCTAAGCACATTTTAATTAAATCATTTCTCAAATTTGTCTTTCTGTGCATAATTGTGTAAATTGAAATATTTCATAATTAACTTAGGTCCAAAACATTTTTCACGAAGAAAACATTAACAAATTTTGCACTTGAAGGAACCAACAGCGATGAATTATGGAGAAAATCCATTCTGAAGAGACTGCCTGCTTCTTTCTTGCAACACCTACTTTTAAAGTTCTTGCTAAATTACCAAGCTCGTAAGTTGTTTTGTTATTGTTTCATTTTAATTACGTTAGCATATCATACGTGATTGTAATTCTTTATCAACCTTACAGACGGTCGAAGCCATCTGTTGCAAGACCACTTTTCAACAAAAGTTCTCTGTCGTTAAATTTGTATGGACGGCACTTAAGTGCATTGGTCACTGGAGTGACTGTTAGAGAGATTTTACATGCTATCGGAATTACATAGAAGTTCATATGTAGGCGATAAAAAAGCTCACGAGGGATCTGTCAAAGGCATCACTGTCGATACAGCTGGCAGAGATGATAAACTCAAGTTTGAGTTTTCGAATCTGTAAAAGGTAATATTTGACTTCTAAACACGTTTTAATGATATTTCATTCGAAATCTCATAAAATAAACTAACATTTCTTTTTTATTTTCTTAGCTATAGATATTGTGAAACCACAATCTGTAATTGATGTCAAGGAATCAGTGGAGTGGTTACGGTTAGCACAGAGAGAACGGATTGACATAATCATATTTTTCTGATGACATCAGGATGCATTCAACACATCAAACAAATTTTATTCTTAGCTGCAATATTTGTTTTCTTGTTGTAGTGTTTTCTTCATGAAAAAATGTTAACACATTTTGGAACTAAGTTGAGTTATGAAAGATTTTAAATTTCACAATTATGAACAAAAAGACAAATTTAACAAATCATTTGATTGAAATTTTCCTACCATGATACAATTTTACGCCGCGATAAATATCTAGAAGATCATAGCAAATAGCAGCCGATCTTTGCCATCTGCAAACAATAACTCGAGGAACGACGAACTCGAACCGGCCCACGTTTCTTGAAACTAGTCGCTTTATTTTGGACAATTTTAGAATTATGCTCCATACCCATGGACCTATGAAATAGATGGACGGAGCCTAAAATGCTTTCATTGATGCATCGGACGAAGCCACAAGGGCGGGAGGAAAACCTGTGTCAGCCATCTTGGTTGTTCAGATTTAGCGTGGATTTAGGCATGATGTTGACGCGTCTCCATCGTCCGCCGCCCGCGTACGCTAAAATCGCACCGTGAAAATGTATATCACCGCTGCCATTTTTGTTGTTCATAGCCGTTGCAGCATCCTTTCATTCCCCTCGCCCTTGAGGCTTCACCTCCTCTATGGAGGGCCGAGGTAAGGAGAAACATCTTTGTATACGAATAGCGTGCGTCGAAATGCATTGAATGCAGGTGGCGCCACATTAGCATCAGGGTACATTTCAAAGAAAGCATCAAAATTTATTATAGTAGGATAATGAGTTAAACTAGGATGCTGAAGTTTTCGTACATTTTTATATTGTGTCGATTAAGATGAAGGTGACAAATATAATCGATTACTCTTAACTCAATGAATTTCTGAACTTTGCACACTTCATGCTGTCTTCAACTGCTTCGTTCATATCATACCCTTTTGCTACCCAGCGTTATTCTGGCGAGTTCTTGAACTGTTATTTACTCGTTCACGCTGGAGACTTTTTCAACTTTTCTTCCATATAAGATGGTTCCCCTTACCGCTATCCTCCATAACCCTCTCTAAGAAAGACTCCGTCCAGGTATTTCATACGTCCATGGTCTTGAACAGCAAGTGTGGCTATCAGGGTAGTGTCTGACCGAACCAAAACCTCGGTTGGACACTAAACTAATTACACTAGTTTTGGTGGTAAAGCCACCAAGTTGGCATCACGGTGTAACAAAATCCGATTGTAATGTCTGGTAATCGAATGGATAGATGCTACAAAAATCGCTGTACAGCACGGTTATTCGTAACAAATCACAAAATTCTCGAAAGCCAGAAACACGTGGCAGCCTGAGATAAACTTGTGGAGCGTACATAGACATTATTCTCAGGTTATTAGCCAGATTGCCTATATTTTGACCCGGCTTGGTTAGCATTGAGCCAACATTTGCTCTACTCCCTTATTTCTCAATAATTGCCACTGAAAGTTCGAACTTGCAATTGTTTCATCGGCGCTCATCCGTGAACCATGGATAATTCATTGACGTCCACAAAAGAGATGAAGTGAAGAGCGCCCAGATGCAAATGGAATCGGACAAGATAAATATATCTCGCACGCGTCGTTTGGAAAGCATAATCTCTAATGAATGCTTATTACTTGCACGACAAATTCGACGTATACATGAATTATGGTTGCATAAATTGTATCATTTTCTATTCATTGATCTTCAATACTCGAGTGAAAGCTGCACACTAATACGTCTGCAACAACAACAATGGACACTTGTTTTGCTGTTATAATGCGTTTAGCGAGTCATGCGTTATCACTGATACAGAAACTCAGTTGCGAGTTGGTTGATAATGATGAAGTTAGTACCGCTACCATGCGTTCACCATTTCACATGATATAGAAAAGAATTGTTCGGATTTTTAGAATTCAGAAGCACAGGTGGTTCTCACTGTTCTCAATAGAATTCTGTGAGAAAAGGAGCTATACGTACCTTCAATCCATATTCTTTTTATGTGTCATTGTGTGAATACATTATTTTTCCACCTTTTTGGTGTACCAGTCACTTGGCGACTCAAAAGAAAGTGGCACCGTAGGACATATGTTCCGGATAATATTCAGCATATCCTTGATAGATGGTCGAAAAAAGATATGGAATCAAACTACGACGAGGATCTGAACCAGAATGCATACTTCCAAGAATTGCAGAACAATCATGCCAATATATTAGAGAAAGCTGTCAGTGAAGGATGGATTTTATGTGTGCCACGTTCCGGCAGCTTTTCCGCAGACTCGCTTTTCGAAGAAGATTTTCTCACCCACGTCTTGATCCCAAGTAATGAATTACCTGCAACGCATTTCCGAACGTTGTCAGGTATGGAGGTGCAGTTATGTAATCGGGTATTGACGGTTGCATATGATACGACGAGATCATGCTCTGCTCACATTTTCTTTGAAGAAACTTTCTACACTGAAGATTCACACAAATATCAATTATGGTGCATCGAGCGCCCATTGGAACAAAGTTCTGTTACTTCCTACGATGCGGTACCGATCCTGATGAATGTTCGTGAATGTGTCGACTTGTTGTGGTCAGAAATTATAAACAAACGTATCTTGGAACAATTGGACACAGCAATCAGGAAGTTTGAACAGACACATTGGCATCTGGAAGACAAGCCTCTGGAAGTGCAACGTGATCTAGTCAAGGCTCTGTATATTGAAAGTCTAGGAATCGTAATGGAGGATTCGAGATTACGAGAAAGAACAACGGCTAGCAGACATTTCCTTCAAACAATTAAAATTGCCATTGAAACCTATGTTCTCCATAAGTTACGAAATTTATTGCCAAAAGCTGTATCTTCGGCTACGATGTTTGAAGACTCCAGCTTGAATAAGGTGATAAAAAACCTTCACGAACTACAGTTACGAGACCTCGGAGTGAGGTATGACCTTTATGAAAGCATTATTAGAGGAAAACTGGAGATGGCCCGAATAGATGGATTTGCTACTGTCCTTGGAAAAATCGGATGCTTGAAACGGGCAGTGCGATATGCTTCGCAAGGAGATAGCGTGGTTTCCTCGGATGATTTGCTACCTATTCTCATATTTCTGGTGATTCGAGTCGGCTTACCCAATTGGATAGCTCAGTTAACTTTCATGAAACAATTCCGATTCTCCATGAGCTGTGATAATGAAGCAGATGAAGCTGGATTCTTGATAACTTCGTTGGAAGCAGCTGTTGAACATATAAAATCTGGTGTATTAATGGGATCTATTCATCCGGAATCTAATTATGCGGATGAGCTGGTTAAAAGTATAGATGGTAATAAATGGGCCGATGATAAACGTGGATGTATATCTGTTGGTGATTTATTCGAGTTAGTCAAGACTGGTCATATGTCTGAAGTTGAAACCATTCTTTCTGCGCAAACTGGTCCTAACATAAGATCCGATCTACAATTGTGCCATCCTTTATGTACCTGCGAGACATGTGAAAAAACCTTGGCAAAAATCGTACACGTTAACCTACTGACCGTGCATTCCAAAGACGACAGAGGTCTCACGGCACTTCACGTTGCCGCTCTTTATGGCCAGTCTGAAATGGCTGAATTCCTGATCAATCATGGGAGTAATATAGATGATGTTGATGCAAATGGTATGACCCCGTTGCATTGCGCTGGAGCAAGAGGACACCAGGGTACATTATTACTGTTGTTGCATGCCAATGCTGACCCAACCATACGCGATACACATGATAATACTATCTTACATGTAGCTGCTGAGAATGGACACGAAGCTTGCGTAAAAGCCCTATTATATTTTGTGGAACATACAAGATCGTTTATAGATCCTAACGCTGCGAATTGGAATGGAGACACAGCTTTACATCACGCAGCCAAATGGGGTTATGCTGGTATCGTTCAAATATTACTGGAACAAGGAGCAACACCTCAAGCCTTTAATCGTAGAGGTCAGACGCCTCTCGTTCTCGCTCACAATCCTTACATATCGAGAATGCTTGAAGCAGCTGCCCAAAAATACCTATACCCAATTCCTCGTCAAGTTCAATTTTCGCGTACACCAAAGTCTTCTGAATCAAACAAATCCGAACAAGTAGAAAAGATACTGGAGCCAAATTATTCAACTGCAAGAAGACGAAGGATTGAACGACTTTTTTCTGTTATAAGCGAAGGAGACGTTAGACTTGCTTGTTATTACCTCGGTCTTGAAAGTCCAGAGAGAAAATGTAACGACGAGGCGTCACAGTTTTGTCATCCACTTTGCAAATGTGATCATTGCTGTTCGATCGAAGAAACTCCTGCGGAACAACAAAAGAAAGATGTGCTAGGAATAAATAGTCGTGACAGTGATGGTCAAACTGCGTTACATGTCGCCAGCGCTCATGGTCATTCCAACTTTGTGCAGATGTTATTAGATGCAGGCATAAACATTAATTTGAGAACAAATGTGATGCAACGAACCGCGCTACATTTAGCATGTCTCAGTAATCACATAACGGTCGTTAAGATGTTATTAAGTAGCGGAAACTGTGACGTTAACGTTCGCGATTATAGAGGAGATACTCCGTTACATTGTGCTATCAGAACGGGCAATACCAGACTCGTAGAATTGATTGTAAGACACGGTGGTGATCCGAAAATTCGAAATTTCAAAGGTATCAGTTCATTAGACGAAGCTGAAGAAAAAGTCATGGTGGGTATACTTCGAATTTTAACTGAACATGCTTATCATTCGCACTAGTCATTGTGATGTGAAAACGTTAAAAGTTTCTAAAACCAACATTCTGTGAATATTGTTACGGAATTTGGCATTTGGTTGACCGATTCCATTGTATAGGAAATCAAAATCACAATCTAAATCTCCTCGGCAAAGATAATATATGTAGTCAATGCAGCTTTGACTTTTACGCAAAAAGTAATAGTAAGGATAATGCTATTTTTGTAAAGAATAAAAGCCATTGTGTGTATGAATTGAATTCAAGTCTATTCGTTTTGTACTATTTATGTACCATTACAATGTACATAATGTACCCATATACAATGTATATAATGTACATGTTATAGAAAATATATCAATATTTATGTACGGTACTATTTTCACTTTTGGTGCTCTAAGCATCAGATTTCATTTTATGTTAATGTTACATCATATATGTAAACCAAAAAAAAAATTTTAAAAACTCGAATTTTTTCCAAAAGAAATCATAAATTTTCCGCAAATCTTCGATATTTTCGCCATAATTTATAAATATTTTTTTTTAATGGTTTTTGGTTTACATAGATGTAACATTAACATACATTTTCTTGGACCGTTTCAGATCAGAATTGCAGCTTGCAGAACTGCCACAGTTCAACAATTGGTATTTTCTTTAATAATTTATAAATCCGGTATTTTGTAGTGAAATTTCTTTGAAAAAACATTTTTTTGCGCTTCGTCATAACAATCAATATTCTGCACAATTTTATGTCGATTAAACAAATACTTCTCTATAAAATCCCCAAGTAGCACGCTACGCTCGCCTAACGTTATATTTAAGTTCATTTGGTGCATCATCCAGTTATAACTATAGACCTATGTCTATGGTTCTAACCATCAGCTAAGGATAAACAAAGTCGATTGTTTACAATCTAACAGTCGTCATTGAAATTGACTGCCGTTTAAGATGAAGTCGATAAATATAATCGGTTGCTCTTAGTTCAATGAATTTCTCAACTCGTCATACTTCGCGCTGTCTTCAACTGCTAAGTTCATATCATACCCTTTTGCTACCCTAGCGCCATTCTGGTGAGTTCTTGAACTGTTATTTAGGGGCCTATTACATGAGCAGTAAGTAGCAGCAGCAGTTTGGTCACTTAATAGATATTACTAGCATCAGTCTAGTGATTTGAAGCAGCAGCAACGCTGTGCATGAAATATGCTGCCGCTTTACTGCTTCGCTGCGCGAATAAATAAACTTCGAGTAGCAAGATCCTGCGCCGGAAGTTGATCGTCATTCTAGGGAAATTCTTGATTTTCTGCTGCTGCTCACTGCTCATGAAATAAGCCCCTTAACTTAACTCACCAGATATTACATGTAATATCTAGTCCCCTTATCGCTACGTCACCAAGCTGGCAGTGTTGCCACGTTAGGGGTTTTCCCCCTAGATGTAGGGTTTTTTCACGTGTCCAGGGACTAAACGGGAGGAAAAAATGTTTGCATAATTTGAATGAGTGAACTCTTCCGTTGAAAATAGTTTTTTTTTAAAGATCTTTCTGTCTTGAAGAACTTTTCAAATGAATATTTTAATGCTCACAAACATATTCTCTGGTAGTTTAGATCTAAATGTGGGTGATTAGTATCTTATTCGATTCAACGTCATCCCCATGGCTGTAGATAGTATAAAGCTGTTCTATTATAACATTTTGATACTTCATTTTCTCATTTTATTTCAATTTCAGATACTATTGTCAATTCTGCGGAAGAAGTGACCAACGACAACGTTATGAAAATCGTCAAGAATTGGCTGCAGCATGCTAGTGATCACCGACCTGAAAACTTTATGACAAAAACTAGAAAGACATAATTTTGTAATTATAAAACATCACAAACACATTTATTTCAATGAAAAACTATTATTTCTCAACATATTTCTTTTTTTTTTCAGTATATAACAAAGCCTTATATAATATCTATAGTGTATCCGAGGTTCGATATCTATCCCGAGTCATTTTTACGATATCGTGTACAGACGATATCTCTGAAAATGGTGCATTAGACATCTGAATGATATCTGCCAGATATGTTTTAGAATATTTTTCAAATATCTATCTCTGAAACCAAATATTATTGGGATAAAATTTGGCTGAGTGGGTTTTACTAATACGTGTATTATAAAATTGTTGGATTCACCAATTTCAATCCAAAATGTGAGGTCAGAACTTTTGTTAGTTGTTCAATATTACAATGAATTGATCAGAGAGAAAAAAATCTTATTCGGATTACCATAAGTAGAGCTCTTAATTTCGTCGATTATTTTCTCCATCTTCATTTCATGAGTGATTTTCTGTTTCACCTTCCAAACTTGCCTCCATTGGTTTATTCAACGCTCCTCAAATTTGAGTGCACTCAGTTCGCTCATTTTCCATTAACTTGACGTGTATATCATCTTGAACATACTGATGAAACCTATAAAATGATTCTTGAATTACTGAAACTATTACTTGACATTGAAAGTAGCTTATTCTACTATTCATACTTACCTTAAAGGTACTATACTGCGGATACATTTGAGGTAATCTCTACATCATTGATATTAGTATCAGGATTACTGAAGCCGAAAGGCTTAGAAGGATTTATTAAAATTCTCATATCTTCGTCACTCAGGTAACTGAATATTTTTTCAGTACAGTCATATGGTAAATCAGGAAAGAGAGAATGGATAATGATGTTTCCTTGTTCAAGTAGCTCTTTTCTCTCCATACTCTTTCTGAAATGTGTGTTTATCATGCCAGCATATATTGGAAATTTCGTTTTATAGTCGTCTGATTGCAAAACTTGCACTATATTCTCATTTCTCATATATATTGCTAATGATCTGGTACTTTTTACCAAGATATCATAATATGAGATATTAGCATTATTAATCTGCTCACTTTTCATGGCTGCTATTTCTTTCTCACAGTCATCCTTAAAATCGTTCGCCTCACAACTGCGTCTGATTGATCGTAAATTCTGTGCACTTACATATAAATTTGCAGTTTTCATTTTAATTATATGGCGTTCAAGAACTTGAAGAGTTTTTTCACACGGGGAGACTGCATCGACAGTATCGTAATAATTGTCGAATCGCCTTTGACGATTCCCGATCATAGCTAAAGCAAGGTTAAAAGGTGTACGATTATCACTACTCGTAATGTTAATATCTGAGCCATATTCCAGGAGATCGGCAACAATTTCTGGATATCCCCGGCCAGAAGCAATATGCAGTGCTGTTCTTCTACACTTATCTCGACAGTCAACATAAGCACCGAATTTCAAGATAGTCTCAGTAATTACCTGACAACCATATTGAGCAGCTATGTGCAGTGCTGTGTCGTCATCTTTAGTTTTATAATCAACCTTGGCACCGTATTCTAGCAATAATTTCACAAGCACTTCATTGATATTTTTAGCTGCGATGTGCAGTGCAGTGGATCCATCCTGTTGTTTAGCGTTTATATCAGCTCCTTTATTTAAAAACATTTTGCACATTTCTTTGTCTCCACGGAGTGGTTTGATATCACCATATGCCTTCCATTTCAAAAAATCAACTAGTTTTCTATATCCCAACTGAGCAGCAGCGCCATGAAGTGGTGTTGACCCATTTTTCATTTGGACATTTATATTAGCACCTCGATTCAAAAGCAGTTTAGCAATTTCTCTCCTAATAGCAAGATGAGCATTTACATAGATAGGGCGAAATTGACCAGAATAACAGCCAGTATCACTGCCAGCAATAAAATGCAATGCTGTTCGTCCATATTCATCACTAGCATTAACGTCAGCATCATGTTGTAAGAGAGCTTCAATAATTTCTATGTTTAACATCTGAACAGCAATATGCAATAGCTGAGGACTATTTTTTACATTAGCTCTATTAGTTAAAAGTAGCTTGGTGATTTTTGCATCGGCATTCTCAATAGCATAAAATATTGGAGTATATCCCTCTTCACATTTAGCATTGATATCAGCTTCATAGCTTATCAATAATTGAGCTACTTCTTCCTGTTTGTTTTTCACTGCACTATGTAGAGGTGTAAAACCGTTAGAGCTGGAATTGTCCAACATGTTGACATTAGCACCATGCTTTAAAAGGTCTTCAACAATCTTCAAATATCCTTTTTTAACAGCAGTATGCAATAACTCGGGATCATTTGCATCTTCGGGGTTAAGAGTAAAACCATATTCTAAAATGGCCAAAACAATCTTTTGATTATCCTTTCCTTCGTTCTCCATTGCGATTTTTAAGGAGCTTTGGTTGGCTTGATTGTTAATATCAGGACAATACTTCAAAACATCCTCGACAATTGTGAAACTTCCTTGTTTAACAGCGAGGTATAGTGTGGTTTTGCCATCTACTTCTTGATCATCTACTTTAGCTCCATGTTCGAGGAGTAATTTTACAACTGCTTTGTGAAACAAATTGTGAAACACAAATTTTATGAAGGATTGCCAGGTATGAAGAAGCACGCACTAGAATTCTTACGGTTCGAAGAATAGAGATGTATTTGGATGTATTCGATCAAACATTCAGAGGTAAAACGTGGCGAACCCCGGGTTTTCCAGGGTCTTCTTGGTTCTTCTCAAAGTTTGTTTTACCAGTGTTGCCAGAATATTTTTCCAGTCCACCAGTGTCGACTTGAAAATCACTAGGGCCAACTCGAACCTGTAATCGACGGTCACGAACGTATGACAATCGATTCGTACGGTCGGGAGTAGATATCGATTGCAGCTACTGCACTTTCTTTTTACACCTCAGTATACTTGGCAAACTACTGCAACCAATTTGAAAATAAATGTACCCAATAATTTGGAAATCATTTGGACAATTTGGAAAATCATTCACGTAGTTTGGAAAAGAATGGATAATGAATAATCAATGAAAATGTATTAAACGTATAGTTAGCAAACAAGTTGACCGATTCCATTTTTTTTTCTTCAGATCGATGCTAAATGATTTGGAAAATCTAGTTCCAAGTATTTCAAAATTAGGAAAATAATTTTTAAGTATTTATTTACAAAATAATAATAAAGCGCCGCCCCCCCTCTGGCGGGCTGCGCTGCCCTCCGCCATGACAGTTTCGTCTTTCTGCGTCTTTCGTGGTTGTTGGGAGATTAATAAAAGGGCCCTGCTAATGAAAAAATATCGAACTATATCAATGAAATTCATTTTAATATTTCAAGTCTCGAAAGGGGAAAAAAAGTTACCTTATGAGAAGCCTTTGAGAAGCAGAACGTGGGAGAAATTTTATTCATGACGTTGACTAATTACATTACACATGGGCTTGAACAACCAGCATGGGTACATAAAAGTACGGCCACGAATTATTTCATCTTTCCAGAAGTCCTCGGCACAATTGTTCTACAAATTGCTTCGGGCTTGATTCTTGTCTATTTCGCCCTGCATGAGGCAAAGATCTGCTCCGAAATGAAGATGATACAGGTTGATGTAGTGCAACGTGAATACTTCAACGTGTGGCATTCAAGGCTGACCTTTCTAGTTCATGAGCAAAACTTCAAGTAAGAATGTACATTCTTCAAATAAAGAATATTTTTATCAGCTGAATCTTACTACTCCAAAATTATCAATCACACGAAAGACGCAGAAAGACGAAACTGTCATGGCGGAGAGCAGCGCAGCCCGCCAGAGGGCGGGCGGCGCTTTATTATTATTTTGTAAATAAATACTTAAAAATTATTTTCCAAATTTTGAAATACTTGGAAATCGATTTTCCAAATCATTTAGCATCGATCTGAAGAAAACAAAATGAAATCGGTCAACTTGTTTGCTAACTATACGTTTAATAATTTTTCATTGATTATTCATTATCCATTCTTTTCCAAACTACGTGAATGATTTTCCAAATTTGTCCAAATGATTTCCAAATTATTGGGTACATTTATTTTCAAATTGGTTGCAGTAGTTTGCCAAGTATACTGAGGTTCTTTTTACAGATGATTTATGCGCATGGTTAAATATATGTGATCAATGTAATATTAACAAATGGCGAAGATATAACGCAATATAGCATCACATATATATATATATATATATATATATATATATATATATATATATATATATATATATATATATATATATTATATCCCATATGTATGTCCCGTACTCTTTAGCTCGAGGAACTCCTCATCAGAGGTGCGTCGCAATTGAAAGTTTACGGCCACACCAGAGATGAGTAGCTTGGTGACTTAGTGCAACTTAGTGACAAGACGACTAAGTTACTCGTTCCGGCTGGACACTTTTTCAACTTTTCTTCCATATGAGATGGTTCTCCTTACCTCTATCCGCCATAGTCGAATCATAGACATAGAACATGGACTGCGCATTCGAGCCGAAAAAGTCCAATCTCTAAAAAGAGACACACATGTACGCGATCATATATGACGCGACCAATATCTGTCTCCTTCTAACCAGGAACGTAACTCTCCTATTAAGTGCCCTGCCTGGGAATTTGTTTCGGAAATGGGTAGGAAAAATGCATTGACATAAGTGCTGAGTGTTGAGTACGCAAAATATATTTTTCTTATCAGAAAACAAATATTTTCTGCCCCGCATTTCGGAAAACTACAACACTTTTGCATTCCAGTTTCATTAATTTCTTCATTGGATTGTTTCCGTCTTGCAATACAAGAACTTAACCTCACTTCATGGCATTCCATCGACTTACTTGTGATGCGATTTTTGAGGTTCTTTATCTCCTCGCCACTTGCATACTAAACAAGTATAAACCATATTATAAACTCATTTGTTCTTCTTCTTATTTCTCATTATCAAAATTTGACGATTATTGTATAATGTTTATGGGCATACGAAAAACTACGATTATACGGGCAGTCGTGGTTTCACTAAGCGGTGATATATACTGAGCTTTCAACTAACGACCAATCAAATACGTAGAAAGAGACGGACATTGACCGCGTGTGTTTCCTTCTCTTTCACTTTTAGCGTTACCACAGCCCATGCTCCCTATTCTTTTACATTGAGTGTCAACCCGCTGTCCAGGGGTGGAACGATTCAGAGAGTGTTACAGGCGTTGCGGGCGTCAAGTGGAACGTACCCTGTGGCATATCACATCACCCTAAACATTTATGTCGCTTCATGCCTAATTTCAAATGGGGGAATAATTAAAACGTGATTGACTGTATCGCGGTTATGGTAGAAGACAGATTGGAAATGGACATAGATAACCAAAGTGAAGACGGAGAAATTACTAAAAGTCCAGGACGAGATAACGACGATTTCAGGTATGTATGGCTTTTCACCGACACGGAATTCGTAGGTAAGGTAAAAATCGTATCATACGCGAAGCTTCGTAAGTAACTTATTTTTATATGTTACGACAAGTTTCTTTGTGTATTGATTTAATTTGTTCGTCTAATTGTCATCAGTTTCGCCATTAGAATCAGAATGTTGTCATTGTATGTCATGAAAAATTCCGTTGCTTATTTTACTCATCATTATAATACTATGATAGTATTTTTATGATATATTTTCTTCGTTCAATTGTCTGTAGTTTCTCGGAGGAGGACGGAGCAGATACGGCAGACTCTTTAGACATAAAACCACCGCAAGCCGTCATTAGACACCATAAATCGAACTCGTCTCGCAAACGAGACAAACATATTGTTCGCAAAGATCGCAGAGATGAAAAAGATAGGAAATCACGGCATCATGAACGTGCAGATGACAGACATAGGGACAAACACAGGTTCAATCATCTCTTAAGATACCTTTGGATGAATTACACACAATGAATCATTTTGACTGTATATTTAGTCATATAAAATGGTGCCAATTCTTCGTGGGTGGCTCATTCAATTTTTTTTTTACTAAACAAACATTTCTTATATTCTATGTGATAGAAGTATGATACCAACGGCACTGTATCCGTTTGTATTTCAGACATCGCAGACACGGAATGGAAAGTACAGAGAGATTGGAAAGAATGGATATGACGAAACGGGAAAGAGATAGGCTAGACAGATCGGAGAGGATAGATGGGCACAGCAGAGACCGAGAATCCCGACACGAGAGAAAAGAACGGAGCACAGGCGATAGAGTTTTGGAAGATCTTCGAGAAAGGTAAATTTAGATTGTTTAAATTCCATGTCTATGTTGAGAGGTTGTGATGCGTGAAATATTTTCAATTAGACATGTAGCAACATACACTGACGAGAGTAAATGTACTCAAAAAGTCAGAGCGTGTTCTTGGGGAAACGAATTTTGATGAATTTCCGCATATTCGTAGTATTTCGTGTGAGTCCAATACCTATGAAATGCTTTCATCACAATCGTATTTTACACGGCGTTCATTGCACCGCGTAATGCGCGCCGAATCAAATACAATGTTTTGAACAACCATAGCTAGACGAGCATGCAACGTATCGGTGCAAGCATATTCAATGTTGCTTGCTGTGTTTCGACGTATGATCCCTGGGTACGTTTTTCATAGCTATTTCTGGGCATTTGACGAAAGGATTTCAAAGGTGGCAGACCCATATGCATTATCAGAGCTCAATCCTCATTAGTGTTCATAAGTTTTAGATAATTTTATTAAATTTATAAATAATCTTAGGTTGTTGGATAAAAGAAGAGAACGCCGTGAAGATCCCCGTGAAATACGTGACTACAAAAGTGAATCACGTAGAGACATTCGTATGGAAGATACCCGTGAGACTCGTGAATCACGGGACAGGCGTGAGATACGTATAGATGATCGGCGTATCGATGAAATTCGCGAGCGACGTGATGTCAGAAACATTGTTGACGATCCTCGTGATCGTCGTGTACTGCGTATCGAAGAGCGTAGACAGGTGGCGGTCGTTGAGGAGCACTTTTCCGAAACTGAAATTATAGAGAAGCCTGACAAAAGACATAAGAGATCACATAAGCATGATAAAAATCGCGATCGCGAACGTGAAAAAGTTGAACGGGACAGAGAACATCGCGAAAAACAGTTACGGGAAGCCATGGATACAATGGATGTCGAGGAGAGTGCAGAAATGGAAGTGCACGAATTATCGCAGCACAAGGAGATGAAAGAGTTGACGGAACAAGAATTGAGAAAAGAGCGGTATGTTTTTTATAGTCCAATGAATTTCTTATCTCACACTCACAACATACAATGATGAATGGAATGACCTCGATCATGGTTCAGATCAAACCAATGGTCACCGATCGATGGTCCCCTTGCTACTCTACAACTTTTATATCAAACTGTTCCCCCGAAAATGTACCCCTGGTTCCTTATTCTACTATCTCAATAGTTTTGTAACATCCTGTAGTCACCAGTCGTACTAGAAATTATTTAATACGTGTTGTATTCATAATTGTAGTACTCAAATAATTCCTCCGTTTGACTGCAGATTGTTAGAGGCAGACCGGGAAATGGCCAGAAGGAAGGAGGTTTCGAGATTAGAATTGGAAGCACGTAGGCTAAAACGTGGAGAAAAACGAGCTCACAGTCCAAGTTTTGAGCAAGATCCATCTGTTGTTGAATTATCCGATGAAAGCGTGAGTCCAACACAATCCGAAGACGCACAATCCAAGTCTCCTGAGTAAGTCGCACAACTTGATATATTGATATACTTTTTGGTTTTATGCAGCTAAGCAACCCAATTCTTTGTAGAAGATGCGAGATGGTTCATAAGTCTTGATGTGAATTTAATTGAATGAATCATGTATCTCAGTCTTGAATGATCTTAGCGATTGTGTGAATTGTATCGATGACAAGAAAATTCGTTCGAGATGATCCATACGTTTGTTGGTCCTTTGAATTTCAGGTTGAAAATCTGAGATGATAACGCTATGGAACATTTTTTCATTAGCATCATTCATTCGAAATCATATTATAGGATTTATATCTATCATCCATTAGATCGAGGCACTCGTCCGATGAGCAACCGAGTCCACCTGAAAGATCTTCCGATCGTCGTTCGTCAGACTCATCAGAATCGAGCAGTGAAGATGAAGAGGAATCCAACGATTCGAACAAAGGCTCCAATGAAGATTCCAATGACGGCTCTGATTACAACAACCCAAGTCCTCTGTCAGTTGATCAGCTAGCCAAATCAGATCATTCAGATGGAGATTCACCTGGACGCGTCGATTCTAATGGAGCAACAAAAGATATAGATGAAGAAGAGAAACCTGAAAAGAAAGAGGAGGTTGAACTCCCACCATACTTGCCAGCGATTCAAGGTAATGGTTAAACTTTTCCCATCTTTCCATCTTTGGGGTCGAATTAAAGAAAAATTAGCTTGACCTTGATACTCATCGTCAGGCTTGAATCGAATGTCAGCAATCAATGGCCTCCTTGAAATCCTAAAAATTTTGTATCGAACATTTTCTCTGAAAATGCAACCCTTACAAGCTATTTTGCTGTTCTAGTATTTTCATAACACATGGATATATTGCCCTTCAAAATGCCTTTACTGAAGCCTTTTTCCGCGACCAAAAAAAACGGGTGGCTGAGTTGACACGGAATGTCCCATATATAAAATTAAACAGTAATACAATTAACGTATTAATAAGCTCGTAGTTCAAGCAATTTTGTTTTCATTCATTTTACAGGGTGCAGAAGCGTTGAAGAATTTCAATGTCTGAACCGTATAGAAGAAGGCACTTACGGTGTCGTATACAGAGCAAGGGATAAGCGGACAGAGGAAATAGTTGCACTAAAACGATTAAAAATGGAAAAAGAAAAAGAGGGTTTTCCAATCACAAGCCTGAGAGAGATCAACACATTATTGAAGGCTCAACATCCGAATATCGTTACTGTTCGTGAAATAGTCGTCGGCAGTAATATGGACAAAATATTTATCGTTATGGATTACGTTGAACATGACTTGAAATCGTTAATGGAAACGATGAAGCAGAAAAAGCAAGTCTTCATTCCTGGTAAGTAATATGATCATTTCTATATAAATATCTTGAACGTCGAATACTTGAACTGAAACATGATATTTTTGCTTCGCACAAGATTTTGCAAAAATGTGGATATCCCGATATCCTTTCCGCAATATTTTTATTCTCCAGGCGAGATAAAGTGTCTGATGCAACAACTGTTGCGAGCAGTGGCACATCTGCATGACAATTGGATACTGCATCGTGATTTAAAAACTTCCAACCTGCTTCTCAGTCATCGAGGTATATTAAAAGTTGGTGATTTCGGTTTGGCCAGAGAATATGGTTCACCGTTGAGACAATACACACCTGTCGTTGTTACATTGTGGTACAGAGCACCTGAACTTCTCCTAAATGGCAAGGAATACAGCACTCCCATTGATGTTTGGTCCGTAGGGTAAGTGAAATTCTATTAATTTCCACAAACCATGAATATGTAAAGCGAAACGATTGTGCGAATTGGTCTTTCAGTTTCGCTCGTATTTGAAGATTCGTAAAAAATATCACGTTTAAGGATATCAATCGTTTCAGATGCATATTTGCCGAGCTGCTCAGAATGGAGGCACTGTTCCCAGGAAAATCGGAAATTGATCAGCTAAATAGAATATTCAAGGAACTGGGTACGCCAAGCGAACGAGTGTGGCCCAATTACAATAAATTGCCAATGGTACAGAAGATACCTTTCGCCCATTATCCAGTAAATAATTTACGTCAACGATTCAGTTTATCTCTGTCAGATCTTGGAATCGAGTTACTCAACAAGTAAGTTTCACGACAGAATATCAACAGAGTTTGTTGGTTCGATGCTATTCATCGAAAATAAGGTTTTACAGTGAAACTATACCTGTATGACTTGACTTCAAACATTATTGATTACAGGTTCCTCACTTACGACCCGCAACAACGGATAACTGCCGAAGATGCGTTAAAGCACGGTTACTTCACCGAAGCACCGTTGCCAATCGATCCTGCTATGTTCCCCACTTGGCCAGCAAAATCTGAACTCGGCATACGAAATGCTAACGCCTCGCCGAAACCCCCCAGCGGTGGCAGAGAGTATAAGCAATTGGGCGATGGAGACGAGGCGGATATCAGTTCTTCAGGATTTCATATGGGACTATTAGAAAAAGGTAGAGCCCCCCCAGTTGGTGGTGGCTTTCACCTGAAGTTTTAGCGCTAAGATAATATATCTTACTTTGCGCTAGGTGCACACAAAAAACATGCTCAAATTCCACTTTCGTATTCCCATATCCTAGAATCGTGATTCGTTGTCTCCAACGAGCAATCTGTTTGATACCAATGTAAAAAAGTAATAAAAAACTCATTTTCAAATATTCAAAGCAGACTCCATCGTCGCATTTTCTACGCACTTAGAGAACGTACAAAAAGTAGTCGCGGAATTCTATTACATCGCCATACTCTGCATTGCCTCGAGGAACTGTGGTGTGATTAGAAATACGATGATAACCTGGTAAGTACTTCGTGTTCATTGACGAGGAGGTTGCCATTCACAAGGTACGCCATAATCAAGGGATTCGGATATATTCTCTTAGCAGTAAGGTGTCTCGTTATTGTCACCACGCAAAGCAGCCCATCACGCGGCGCTGGTAGTGGTCCGTGGTCATCCGCACTAGACCCCACTCCGCACGGCGCCACTTTCGTCCAATGCAAGCCTCGCGGCGCTGCGCGACTGGTGTGGCGGGAACGCCGGCGACTACTAGCGCCACTGGTTTGGAGCGGCCGTAAGACGCACACAGTATAGCAACAGTATCAGCCCCCTGGTCATAATTAAATATTGCAAATCAATTTATTGATTGGGAATGATATATTTCAGGCTAATATCCTCGACTACTGCGTTAGGCGTACAAAACATCGGAGCAGATGATAAATATATTCCACGGAAACATCAACCTCCCATTTCTTCCAGATAAATGATATTGTTTTTAACATAAGTTATAGGCTGTGGAATATGATTATTTTGCTTTGGTAATGTATTTCCGTTGTCCACAATTGTTCCACCGGTTCGCCATTATGTCACTTGCCAATATTATTTATATTTTTCGGCAGTGCCAACAAAGAGTTTATGAGTTCCGAATTTCGTTTAGAGTTACAGATCTGTTGATGGGTTAACAGTAATCTGGCTAGCTGCAAGTGTTTGTCCTAGAAAAGGTGAATGAGAAAAAACAACGAATAAAATTGTTTATTCCATACAGGTAATTCACATCGAATGAAAAAACGGCAGACATACAAATGCTTGACCATAAAGGTAGCGCCCACTCACAATGTCGTCTTGATCATAATCAATCGGAAGAGCTTCGCTGTACGACACACAATCGAACATGATTCCAATGAAAATGGTCAACAAACAGCATCTTACAAAACGCATGATCGATTTTTCCCAGATCGGCCTGCAAATATAATGCGTTATAAGCGTATTCTTAATTACATCAGAAATTATAATCTATACATCACTTTTCGATTCACACGCGTTTACGTGAAATTTACATTATTTTCATCCGGATAAAACGTAAAGATCGTTCCAACGCGTCGTTTTCAATTTTATCAAACTACTCTGAATTTGCTATCCGGGGATTGTCGCACTGTTGAGTTGGATGTATCGTGAAAGTTATCGTGAAACGGCGAATTGTCCGTTGAAAAAAGAATCCTAATCCTCCTTCGGCCGTGAATCCTTCTCCAATATGGTTCTTCGAAGAATGTGACTGCATTGTTCTCAGCGCATTCATTTTATACCCGCAATCGACATCCCGTAAGAATAATTTCACCCTGTCTTTGGCAGTTACAACCGAAGCAACCATTCGTGCGAATGACAGGTGTCTCCCGAAAGGAAATTTATCTCATAACGTCGATTACGAAGCTACTTGCTATATTCAGACACATAAAAATTGCAAATGTTAGTACAGCACGTCGATCGATGAACATTGGGCGTTGAAATGAAATCAACCGAGCATCAAATATTTCGAATCTTCCGCTTTCAAGATCTATTTTATTACGAACCAAAGAAATACACGGAACACCCTCGCAGAGAGACTGGTATTGTTCAAGAATATATCTCAGATCCGTTGTCTGAAATTTTTCGCTCTGCTATTGTGGAAATATTTCATAAATACTTATACACGTGTATAATACACGAACCAGACAGTCGTGTGTAGGGCCGCTGAATGCTCTGTGATTACACGCTGCTACTAGTGCGACCGGGACGCGAAGCCCAAACCTGATTTCTTCGCTAAATTGAAGGTGACCCTCTAAAGATAGCTGGGCAAACTCAAAGAGATAAAAAAATGCGAACATCCGAGTCCGTCCGTGATAAATAGCAGACAAGTAAGAGAATTTTACCAACTACGCGGTTATTCCACAGTTTTTTCCGCTCCCACGACTTCTGTATCCGATTTAAGTACCTAGCAGACACATCGTACGCTTCCGATTCGCGTAACGATCCTGTTATCCGGGTCTGCAATATTCTCGGAATGGTATGTCTCGTACACGGACGTCTCGATAAAAGGTTCGCGGTTTGGAAAGAGCGCTCACAGGTCACTAACCAGTATCGGGATGAGACCTTGAACCGACTTAGCTGCAAGGTTTTAATCCGCGAGACGAAAATCATTTTGCAATCGACCACGACGTCTTAATCCCGTAGATCGTCGATCGTTTCTAAGCACAACGATGGTGACAAGGACCTCGTCGGATATCTATTATTGGATTAATAGAATTACTTTTATCCGATTTTCTTTCGTCTTCTCGCAAATTTGTATCCGATCTTAAAGAACATTTCGTTACTCGTTATGCTATCGGTCAAAGCACCGTTAATTTCACTTCAGTATTAAAATTCCACCCGCTCTGTTCCAGACTGTCCCTTGCATCTCGTTATGCAACCGACGGGCGATGAGCACGCGTGATCGTTCTCTTACTCTAATATTTTGGTAATCCCAACGATTCTCGAACTTTTCGAAGACGATGTCACAACGAATTTAATGCGCAGCGATCACGATTCGAGAAAACTGTGAAAATTCGTAGAAATCGTTATCGGTCTCCTCCCCGTATTTTAACGTTTATCTTTCAACAGTCTTTCTACACTACTTCGTCGCTATTCGTATCAACGTATCAGAAATAAAGTAACAACGAACAAATTCCTTCTTAAATTCGGATAAGTCAAATTTTATCTTCTTTTCTGTGATGAATTTTCATCTTCTTCCCTTGTGGTTATCTGGGTAATCCCTTTGTACCGAGTACCGGATAAGTACCAAATATGATGACTATGAACCTGACTCAAAACTGACTCAGGGCGCCGATAGCGGAGCAGTTGTGAAGATATATTATATATATATATATATTCAACATTTTGGCTACTATACTCGATTTTTGACCGCCATATTGGATCCGCCATCTTGAATTTTATCAACCTCACTCACCAGCTTTTTAGGGGCGTTCTGCAGCTATAACCTGAGCCAAAAACGACCCGATCAGTATTTCTACAAACTTTTTTTTGCTGAGCACTCGACTTTTCACCTGCTTCCAGCGGCCGTATTGGATTTCTCAAAGGAGCACTCAGCATTTGGAAGTTGAAGCTTTAATTGCCAGCTTCGATATGAGCCCTTGGTCAATTTTTCTGGTTGCTTCTAATTTTTCGTAATGGCTCTGATATATTTATATTTATATTTATAGTTACGTATAAGATATATATATATATATATATTCGAACTGCGATAATACGCGGTATTACAACAAACATGGACTTGCGAGAGCCGAGATTACGCCGCGCAGGCGGAACCATGTGCTAAAGAGTAAATGTCATCCAGAATTGATCTTGAAATGACGTGGGATTTCGAATGCCAATGACCCAGGTATGCTGTTTCACGGGTGTCCACGCCAGTAAGAAATAATTCGATGACGAGTGAAGTTTTAAACGGGAACGAAATCTGATCATGGCCCAAAGTGGTCGATACCAGTCCGAAGCATACGGCTTCTGGTCCCTCCTGTCAGATATGAAGAGCAGATTCGTGTTAAATATCCATCAATCGACGAATGCCCCGGGTTAAAAGATATACAGAACGATTCACGGTAGCACTAATAAGTGGTATCGTAGTTTTGCATCCTCTAGACCGGTTCACAAAAAATTAATATGGTCCGAAGTTATGCAAATCCGAAAATATGCCGGCTACTCGCGATCGTTGCTACGACTTTACATCCGTGAAATTTACTTATCAGGCTACACTCAACCCTCCAGAAAGAGTCTCGCATCGAGTCGATTCTACGAATCGTATTGCGATAACAGCGATCACCGTTTAAATGCAGCGTGTTTTGCCCTCGGTAGGTGAATTTGTCGCGTGGAAAAAAATAGTTTTTGGGTGTGGCCGCAGTTAGCGGCGACGTCTCGAATGTTAATCGTTCTCTTTATTTTCGTGCTCTCCTCTTTTTTCATTTTTCTTTTTCTCACCGTCAAATAAGAATTAACTCTGTAAACATAATCGAGCGATATGCAGTATTTCGCTGGTTATCCGTTCGAGTCACAATGATTAACGAGCCTTGGTGCGCACTCGTTTCTTTGTGAGAGAGAAGGGCTGAGGATTCTTTTACTCAGCTCTCTCGCAAGTTTACGGTCACGAGGTAGTCGTGCTCGGGCGCGACTCTGCTCGTCGGGAAGGACGCAGACGAGACTCGATCACCGGTTCCATTGCAAGATGCAAGTTCAAGGTCAACTGTTGCCATTCGGAATAATACGTGTATTTCGGTGCTCGTTAGACCAGAATACGTGTATGTAGTATATCGCTGTGGTTTTCGCGGCAATCTCGAATTACTCGAAGCTCGTAGTAAAAAAAAAAATATTCGAACACGTCGGGGTGTGCTACGCGCCGCGGTGTAAAATAAATTCGAACGCGTATGTACGAGCAGAGATGGCACGTCCAGGCTCGAATGATCTTGACAACGTATGCACGTTTCCAATGACGATGTACGACGGACTCGGCTAAAGTATCGAGGCTACATGTATCGAAAGAAGCTATCTCGCGCGACGCTTGAGAAATAGTAGCGCGAGGACCTTGTTCTTAAGGAAGGTTAAACCGTCCCCTCCTTCCATGGCGCCCCGTTTAGCTACGACCTTTGGGTGTTGTCCGAGAAACGTCGAATCCGAAGCCAAGTCTTTGTTTAACATCTCGTCTCTCAAATTACAACGGTATTGCCCCGATCGTTACGGAAATGAAAATATTTGAAAATATTTTTCAAACGACATGTCGACCGATTAACCCAGATATCGGCGCTGGAATAGTTCATTCGCAGTACAATAACGAACAGCGTGGTGGTGATATTAAAAAATGGTGATTAATCCCAAATCGAATTTTGATCGATTGTCAAGGTCGCTGCAGCGAGCTCGTGGAATATTGTCAACATGGGACCGTAGAACTCTACGTACCTATTCTGCAGGCTGCAGACGGAAGGGTCCAGCGACACCAGCGATCAAAAGACACGTTGCGATAATACGTACTGCGCGAGAGTACGATCTTGCTCGGCTAAAATACAGCAAAAGAGGCTTAAACGTATAAAGAGCAAGGGCATCGCACTAAGGTAGCCGTGTCTCACACGATGCCCACAGTTTCGAATCTTCTGCTCGCCTGGTATTTCGCCGTCGCAAACAACAAGCACTACGCTGAAAAATTCTAGCAAACAGCAGTAATCCCGTGCATAGGAATTAGCAGTAGTAGGAGTCGCCGCAATGAAAAATTAAAAAAAATCAAACAAGAAGCAGGTATATATTCGGGGAAAACAAGTATGACTTGAGTAAGTAAAAATCAGTGTGACTGCTTAGCAACAGATTCAACATATTTTCAAACATCGAGGTGTCGTGACAATTGGGGACAGCCTTTTGTATCGATAGGGCAAGTACGAGCGGGGACGCGACAAAGTTATTAAACTTGTCAGTTTTTAACCGCTACAACATATTTCAGCAGCCGTGCGTGATCGACGGGTAGTTGCCGATACGGCGAAGACGACCTTCGAGATTGTAACTACACGCGAATGCAGAATGCACGATGCTTCCCGCGACTGCTCGAAATGATACATACATACGTGTTTGTTTCGTCGGTTTTTTTTTCTACATTTGTTACTCATTCGCTCCTATTTTGATAATGGAACCGGCGAACGATTATTAATGGCACCAAAAATCCGCGGACGGAAAAATCCAACGTTACTTTCACTAACGCGCTATTGCTTTTGTGGAAAAGAACAAGAGCGAACTCTTTTTGCTCTTGGTACCGCACGCCTTGGCGACGATTTGTACCGAATATTTTACAGTTATCACCTCGGGAGTAGCAACGTGTTCGAATGCAAGTAGACCCAATTACGTGATGTATGAGACGTATTCGGCTCGTATCGCGCGCTTTCGGCCCCGCTGACTGATGTCGATCGGTTATTGAGCAAAACATATCCACACAATTATTGCAACAAAATAGTCGGTTCCATGTACGAACGAAAATATCTGTACTAACGCTCGTCTGCATTTAGGTGTATGTATAAACGAGGAGGCCGCAAATGTATGAGTGGTAGAGAGGCGGTCGAAACACGCGCAGCATGACAATGACTCGTGGGGCTACCGAATTTTCGCTGACATGGTTAATAAAATGATAGAAACGCTCGTCAAAAGCGCGCGTAAAGGTGCTTCCGAAGTTTTCAAGCGAAGCTTCGCGTTATTTGTTGGCAGAATTATTCGATCGACGTTCCTTCGTGTTTTTCGGGAATCTGTTGCGGTGCGCTCGACAATCGAGATGCTGAAGTTGTACTTCTACCGAGAAACAGAGTGACGCGAGCATCTGGTTGCTCGAATGAGCGATAAAAAAACAAAGCAGCCAAAAATTTCACCGTGCGGCGAGTTTCGTCCAAACTTGTGCCACGAGCTCGATGCTGTTCCTCTATTTATTCAACGTAAAAACTGTTCGTTGCCGCGATATTCGTTGGACAGTTGTCGTTGGTTCGTTGCTCTCGCAGCAACGACTCGCGACCGACACTCGAACTCATCATCGATGCAGCGAGTCTTATGAAATAACTCGATTTGGGTGGCATTACAATCATGTACCGTTACAAACCCGAAGATATCATCACCCGGCGAGAGTAAAAGTAATAAAATAAGGCGGAGGAAAAAAAAGCGAGAGGAATGCCTTTTCTCGCAACGACGTCAGCCCACGCGTTTTTCAAGCTATCCGAAATATTCGTCTTGGTTTCCGTTATCGGTTAGATAGAGCCGCGTGGCAGGCAATATAAACGATGACGATGGATCGATCACGGTGAAAACTGGACAGGCAGGAGAATTTCTTCGGCTAATATCATCCACGGTCCGTCGCCCGCAAAAATATTGACAAATGTCATTGGCATTCGAGTCTATGCAAATACCGAGGGAGAGACAAGAGAGCACGGAGACGAGAATTGAGCGGTAAACCTGTTGTACCCGAAGAAGCGTTTATCTTGACGCACGCGAAAATCGCTTCGATCTTGTTACGCCTGTGTGCGCGTGCGTGTTCACATGGTAGCGCGAAACTACGTAATTGGTCGTAAGCTTCCAGATAGTACGAAACGAAACTGGTAACTGGTAAATTAGCCTCAAATCACCTCGCTTCTTCGGTAATTTAATTCTCCTAATGTCTTACCATACTCGTCGAATTACGGCTGGTGCACGACGCGCGGGCATAGTTGTACGCATCGAGTATTGGCACGGGCTATGCGCTGCGGAGCAGCCGCGAGAATCAGGACCTCGCGTCGCGTCTCCTCACCGAAGAACGACTAGCTGCGGGCGACGGGCTGCGGGGACCCATGAGTATATATGAGCCCCATACGCAACCAGAATACGACATTCGTATTTTGTCCTCCCCGTACACGGCCGAGGCCTTATTCGTCATCAGAGAACAATAGATCCTCCGATCGTAGTCGCGTCAGTTTTTCGATACGCACTATCGCACGACCGCAGTCAGAGGTGTCGTCCGTAAAAACTGAGGGCCCGAAGTGCCCGCAACATTCCTTGTGATCCAAAGGTCCGTTGCAGAATTTTCACGTCAACCAAATTATTACACTCCCGATAACAACAAGCCGCTCGGGATTCTTCTGCCTATTATTATTGCCGGTGACTCGTTCTCGTGGAAGTTGCAACTTCGAAAATATTGAAAATCATCGGATCGACGATATTTTTTTGGTTTTTCGATTTTCATCGCGTGACAATTCGAAGATCGGCAAAAAATAACGTTCAACAATCCGCATCTTTACATAGGTAGAGGTAGAATTGGTGTATGTGTTTGTGAGAAATGTGCGCGGTGTGGCTTCGATCCGCTGTATTTTCGCGGTTCGTGTGATCCGAGACTTCTATACGGGTAAAAAAGCAGTAAGAATGCCAATCGACGGGTGTGATATTCGTGATCTTGAAAAATCTGCTTTTCCAGAGTCGTTGCAACTGACAGGCGATTAGAGTTGATAAATTGCTGTTGAAATAAGACGTTTGTTACCGATCACGAAGAAGGGACCAGTCTTGGTTCTCGATTCAGGCTTCGATTAGCCTTTGTTGCGCGTACGGTTGTCTGTAAATCCGATCAACGAGCGTTTCTCGTCATTCATCTACGCATGTCGGAAAAAATCCTTTCCGAGAAACGTTATTGTTATCTTCGCGTGGGGACGAGAATTAGAAACGGGGAGATGATGGAATAAATCGTACTACATCGGTCTTGTAAATTGAAAATGCCGGAAGAATTGCTATCGAATCGTAGATTTAATTGTAGTATATAGCGCCGAGATACTCGTAAATTGAATCGTTTATCCGTTACAGTAGAACGTGAATATGCCGGGTATGAGCTGGTTCGCTCTTGCCCTTTTGGGCGTCACGGCTCTAGCAGTCGTAACGCCACTTCGCGTGGTGAACAGGCGCACATTCGTCCAAGAACAACGCCACATACCACCAGCAGCTGCCAAAACCTTTCAACGCGGTGCCGTGGAACGGCCTCCGGAGGTGGTACAAAGATTGACGGACCGAGCAGCTTTTGGGTCGAAACGTTTGCCGCTGAGATCTGCTGTGGAGGCCCCGCCGGACATCATTGGAACGAAGAGTCTTCCTTTGCGCGAGGCGGTCGAGAGTATTCCGATAGCGTTAGTATCGAGATTCCGAGCATTTCCAAGACATTTTATGCATTTAAGTTGGCCTCATCTTCTAGTATCGTAGCGAGCGAGGGGTATCACAAGGCCACGCATGTCTTGAACGGTTATTGCCGTTTTTTTTCAGAGTTTAATTATTATAGCCATACCTAAGGAGAACAGAACTAAGTACCTAGTAATTTTGTTCGTGTTGAACTAGGAAAAAATGTCTGTAGCGATTTTCTCGAAAATTATTTCGTCAACTATGGTATGGTTCTTGATTGCAAATGAATCTGACATACTTTCTTGACATGGTATCTAAATTTGACAGATTTCTGTCGTTTATTTCCAAAGTGACCAAGCCACCTTAATGAGAAGGCTTTAAAGACTCCACAAACGTTCGTGTCCACAGACTTTCCGAAAGAGTTCCCCTGAGAGAGGCGGTGGAGTATAGAGTTGCTCCTTTTTTCGGTGGGCTGGATCACGATTCCATTTGGATAGAACGACTGACACCACCTTCGCTTCGCCAGACGCAAGATGGATCGAATAACGTGATTTGTCACTTCGAAGCAAAGTCTGCTTATAGACCAGATCCTTTCGCCTTGCTGCCCCAAGCTTTGCCAGAACGAAAATGCACGCATTTGATCTACGGAGCTGCTACTTTGGGTAAGCAAGCGAATTCGAGAGGACGCGCACACGTACCCAACATACTTGTCGTACGAAGATCATACCGTTTTCTCTTTGTTTGTCACAATTCAGATCCCCATGATTTAACGGCCACTCCACGAGACTCGGAATACGACGAGGTCAAAGGTATTTCTCCATTTCCGATACTTGCGATCAGTTTCCAAATGGATTTGCTAGAAGGCAGCGCGATGCCACGAATTACGACTTACCTTGTTCTAGGCGGTTATAAAGCAGCCGTAGGCCTGAAGTTGAAAGACCCCGCGCTTCGAGTACTCCTCTCGATTACCTCGCCGGATGGAGGAAGACTGTTCCGAGAGTTGGTCCACGGACGAAATTGCTGCCAGAACTTTGTTCGATCCGTGATGGAGCTGGTGAAACGTTACGGTTTCGACGGAGTGGAAATCGATTGGGAAGCGGCGTCGAATGCCGGAATGAGAAAGCTGTTGAGACAGCTGTACGAACCGCTGCAAGACAAAGATCTCATCGTGGCTGTAGCGATCAGACCTGACGATGACGTTGATCCAGAAATCGCTGACATGGCCGATCTTCTGATCGTAAAATCTTGGCGAAGCGCTCGATCCAACGTAGCATCCCATCCGGCCCCGTTGAACTTCGCAATCGGAATGGTTGACAAGTGGATCGCGAGCGGAATAGATACGAGGAAGATCATCCTGGGTATCCCATTATTTGGAATTAGTTACACCGTGAAATTGCCAAATGCCACCAATGTTGGCGCTCCCGTGTCTGGGCCCGGTCTGCCCGGTGCTTATACGGGACTACGAGGAATCTTGGCCTACTACGAGGTACGAAGTCGTTTCGCCTCTCTATCCACGCATCTTCCCTCGAGTAGAATCCAACATATTTTGTCGATTATTTTCAGATTTGCGAGAGAATTGAAAATGGTTGGCTCTACGGCAGGGACGATGAGGGATCGTACATCAAGTATGGAGATCAATGGGTAGGCTACGACGACCCGATATCTGTGAAGCTGAAAATGGCTTACGTACGATCGAAGAGCCTGGGTGGAGTATCGTTAGCATCCGTCGACTTGGACGATTTCCAGGTACCTCCTGGCGCTCGTTATTGAATTGAAAACCCTTCTGGAGCATCTATCTTTCTGCAAAATTCTTTTCAATCTGGCTGATATCACTGGTGGCTGCGAATTGCGAACTGATGGACGCTTAAACCGCTAAATTTGCAGGGTTTGTGCGGTAACTCTTGGCCAATCTTGACTGCTGCGACCAAAGGACTGGGATTGTACAACGTCGAGTTCGAAAAGTGCGGAGAACAGGGCTTATTCAGCGACCCCCAGGATTGTTCAGCATTTCTGTCTTGCGAGAAGGGTAAGCTTTTCTCGGTTGTAAGCAGTTTGACTTCAGATTCGTGTTCAACGGAAAAAATACTCCGGAAAATAGTAGTCGGGCACCCAGCACAGACCACTTTTTGAACTTCGTGGACCTGTGTAACTAAAGCTATTAACTAGGGTACTTCTTCAAGAAGTTGATGGTTTTTTACAGGTGAACTTTATCGCGGAAGTTGCGGATTCGGGAGATTTTTCGACAGCGTTACAGGTCGATGCGTGAAAGCGTCCCCGAAAATTTGTTCTCCCGGCCAAACTCGACGTACCTCGCAACCGGACGTGCACTACGAACAGTTGCGCGAAGTGGACGTGGCGGAGGAGTTGGAAGCAAAAGCCAGCAGCCCTCGGGTCGTGTGTTACATCACCTCGTGGGCATTGTACAGGAAAGGCGAGGGGAAATTCGTCCCGGAACATTTGGATCCGACCCTCTGTACAGACATCATCTACGCGTTTGCAGGCCTGAATCCTAACAGCCTGATAATACAACCCTTCGATCCTTGGGCAGACATTGAAAACAGTGAGTTTGACGTTACCACGGGTTTTACGTGTTCTTCGATGTATTTTCCTCGCGATCTTTCGAATTGCCTACGATTTTTGATCGCAGATCTATATCAAAGAGTCACCGCTCTCAAGGGTCCCAGAATCCTTCTAGCATTAGGCGGCTGGACCGATAGCTCGGGTGACAAATATTCTCGTCTGGTCAGCAGTGGCACGTCGAGGAGAAAATTTGTCGCCGCCGTGGTAGGCTTCCTTCGACGACACAACTTCGATGGTCTGTCGTTGGAATGGAATTATCCCCGCTGTTGGCAAAGCAATTGCCAAAAAGGTCCGGAATCTGACAAACCGAACTTCACTAAGCTCATCCAGGAATTACGAGCCGAGTTCGACGCGCAGGTACCAAAATTGAAGCTCGCTGTAAGCTTGTCGGGATACAAGGAAGTCATCGATCGAGCTTACGAGGTGGAAAAGCTGTCTCATCTCGTGGAGTTCATCTCAGTTATGACGTACGATTATCACGGTGCTTGGGAAATTCAGACCGGACATCTTGCACCTCTGTACAGGCAGAAGGGAGATAATTTTCAACACTATAACGTTGTGAGTATCCCCATCGAGCTTTCATTACTCTGGCTACCGCAACAGTCCCCGCTTAATAATTTTTCAAACAACTTACGAAACGTTAAGATGTTTCTTCCGGAAATCGACTGACCTACGAAAGTTTTTAAATTGTTATATATCGCCTAAAAAGAAAACTAGTTCATGTGCACGGAATTCCAGGGTCAGTTATCACGCAAGTAAGTGAAATAAATGCTGTTACACAAAAACGATGTTGAAATATCAGGATTCTATAGTTGGCAAACGAAACTAGGTTTATCGGAAATCCTGAAGAACTATTCCACAATAAAGTACGGAAAACGTAGACCGCAAGAGTCTGTTCGCAGACGCGTGAATATCTGGCAGCGTCGTTTATTCGTCTAATTCATAATTACCGAGTACAATATTATGCATAACAAACTTGTAGTTCATATTCTTATCGACTTAGTGATAATTATACGTATATTGACCATTTTACATTTGGCCCCCATGTTTGGCACTCACTCAATACGCTCTTTAGCGGAAGAACCACCTCAAACAAATCCCGCCGAGTTGGCTGTGCAGAAAATTAACAAAAATAAGAAAAATATAACGGCAATATAAACACACAAAAACTCTACAAACCTAAAATCAATCACATAGTCCAAATTTTGGTCATCTCTTTAATTCATTTCGATTTTTCTTAACCGTGTTTTCAGTTTGTTCTTGATAGTTTTTCCTTCACTATTCAGTATCTTCAGTTTATGTGGTAATTTATTAAAAAATGTAATAGCAACTGTATAATTACAGTTTCTATATAAAGTTTTAACTCTTGTTTTCTCAAGGAATTCATACATTTGTACTTGGATCGCTATATTTATACGATAATGATTCGATACTGCAAATACTCTTTCTAGACTCAGAGGATAATAATTATTATGAATTATGAAATTTTTTTTACTGACAATTTTTAGAAGTTTATTTTGTGAATTTGTAGTGAATAATTTAAACCGAGCAGACAGAAAAAATAACATCGAGATGGAATCTGGATATTGGATTCGCTATAATGAAAGCAAATAAACGCGAACGAATCGACGCAACTGCATCCGGTTCAAACGAGTTGTGGATGTGATTGGGAGAATAAGAATTTTATCCGCATCTTTAACCCTTTCAGTCATGCATTTTTCCACTGCAACGATTTTGATGAGAATTTTAGACACTGGATTTTCAAAATTCAAAATGGCGGGTCCAATATGGCGGACGTGAAATTTCAAACACTTATTAACTCTTCTAGAACTTTGTACTCGGCGATCTTCGGGGTCGCTGATTACGAATCCGGCATTCGATTTTCAAAATTCGAAATGGCGGATCCAATATGGTGGACGTCAAGTTTTATATAACTTTCTACTCAATATTTTGGCCATAATTTAGTCACTCGGGGGTTTTTGGAAGGGTTGATTACGAATATGAAGTCATAACTTTATAATTTCTAAATCCAAGATGTCAAATGCCATCTTGTCTCTCTTTGTCTATATTTTTGTCTCTCTCTTAGCGCAACCCAGAATCAAATAAATAAAAGAGATACACAAACGAAGTAGACAATCGAACTCTGTGGCGGTCCGACCCTAACCTAACCAAATTATCTCAAATTTCATATCAAATCAAGTCAAATATTTATTTCTAACGTGTATTCGAAGCAATATTCCTGATAAAATAGAATTTTATATGATTGACATTTTTACTGCCACATTGCCCAGTTGGATCGACTATATCGGATCCACCATTTTGAATTTTCAAAATCTGACCTCGCACTCGTGATCAGCAACTCAAGAAACCTCTAGATCTCTATTTTCAGAGGCATTGCTTTAATATTAGAGCTCTGAGGTGATTTTCTAAAGGGTGGGACCACAGTGCTCCCATTGTGACCGAAAGGGTTAAAGGTATCGGATTTTAATGTGGAGAATCCACAATAGAGTTTCTCGTATAGAGGTAGAAAAAGTGTATAAACCCCGCAGAGCTCTACAAGAGTGCTCTACGGACGCTCTCTGCGTGACAGTTTTCTCACCCCTACAACTCCGCAGTGTACACGCAACTTTTTGGCGAGAGGTAGAGCTCTAAGTCTAAATTTCGACACAACATTTCGCTACAGCTGTAGAGTGTCAGAGACGGCCTCTAGTGTACATGCCACAGGTAAAGCTCTACTCTCTAGGTTCTACACCCTACAGAAAAAGAACTGTAGACTGGATTCTCGGCTTTACAATGATTCCTCGTACAATTTTATTTAATTGTGAGTTCGTTAGGGTATTACGTGCTTTACACAGGGCTAGGACCTTACTACTTGCTGGCTATGATCTTGCAAGCCGAGCTATTGTAGTTCTGGTTGACGAACGATGCATCATCTATACTTCTATTCGTGTTTAAACTCTCGTTGATGTGATTTATTCATAGAACTATACCATGGAGTATCTCGCGAGTCTCGGAGCTCCAAGATCGAAGTTGTTGCTTGGAATTCCTTTCTACGGACAAGCGTATACCTTAGCCGAGGCGTCTCAAGCAGACATGGGCGATCCCGCCGCTGGCCCCGGAATTCCTGGTGAATTCACAAAACAGCCGGGGATGTTGGCGTATTATGAAATCTGTCACCGGTTGAAATACCAACGGTGGCAGCCAGGACCGGGTAATTGAATTTGCATGGAACCCTCGACGAGTCTTCTCGTTCCGCGGAAAAACATTCGGTCGGATCCGTCATCACGCCAAGTTCGTTTTCCGCAGGTCCAAACGCGCACTACAAAGATCAGTGGGTCAGCTACGACGATGTGGCAAGCGTCACAAAGAAGGGAGAATACATTTTGGAAAATGGTTACGGCGGAGCCGTTGCCTGGACCGTCGATCTGGACGACTTTACCAACAGATGCTGTCGCGAATCGTATCCGCTCTTACGCAATCTCAACCGCGCATTGGGTAACTACGTGCATCGACTGCGTTTGCCTGAAAATGCGGCCGCGCAAGTCTTCAGACTTGTGCCCAGACCCCGCTTCTTATCACTATTTTTCGACTAACATTTTTTAACGCATTATCACGTCATCGTTCAGGCAGACTAATCACCGAACTACCGACTGGTGAGAATTGCGAAAGACCAGAGCAACCCGTCACTCCCCAACCTCCAATGCTCACCACTCACAGCGATGCGAATGATGGAAAACCGCGACCGACCAAACCCATGGATACCACGACTATGAAGGCTACTACTTGGCCCACGTGGACTGATAAGCCCTCGAAAAGACCCCCGACAACTGCAGGCTGGACCGAAAGCCCCGCAGAGACTACACCATTCGAACCTTCGACGACGACAAGGTAAGCCTAACGTCGTCCGATGGTCATACAGAACTGCTGTATTGTTCGTTCGTCATACGTAGATTGAGACCTTTTTAAACATAATTGAAAAAACGGAATTTTTGCAAGACTAAAAGTACATATCGACTGGACTACGTCTGCTTCATCTGCTTCATGATATAACGCTGCCCTCATTTCAGGAAACCCAACTACACTACGATTCCACCGTCTACGGAGCAAAGACCGATAGATAAGCCATCACCCGGTGTTTCGGCGCCGACACCAGGATCAGAATGTGCAGCTGGTCAATATCTGCCTGATCCTTTTAATTGTGGAAATTACTTCCGCTGCGTCTTAGGCGAATTGAAGAGCGAGCAATGCGCACCTGGGTTGCATTGGGATGCGAAGCGCAGTCTCTGCGATTGGCCAAGTTCCGCAAAATGCGCACCCGATAAACGTTAGTTCTCACTCACCGTAATACGCAGAAGTATCCCATCGACTGATCGAATTGACCGTCAATCAATTCGCTGCATGTGAAATTAAGTATCGCGAGAACTAAACGTCGTTCGAGGCCTCCCTTCTCAATTCGACGTCTCACAATATTATTCGAGAAATTCCCCAACGGACGACTGCATTTTTTACCAAGGCTGCAGCAGGCGGATTTTTCCCGTCTAAAAGGAACGGAATGTGTTTAGCAATCAAAGAATTCAGAATCACGTAGCGGGCACGTTGTACTGGAATCCCCGAAAACCAGTTCTTTGTATAACATGAATACTTAACGCGTATAATCAGTTGGAGATACTGTGTTTACCTCACTTTTTACTCACATAAATTATACAGGTGGATGAATCATTCCGGTTAACGAAATTATTTCGTCTTCAGCTACTCCATGCGCTCAAGTCTCTAACAAATAAGTCTCCGATCGCTCACTTGAACTTGGAGTGTTTCAGTTGTACTGGGAGTCTGTTTATGCATCGTCGATGTGATCGTAGTACTGGCGAGGAGTGCTAGTATCCTCTCTACTAGAGATCGGTTCGATGCGGTCAATATAGCTGGCGTTAATGATAAGATGAATCAGTCGGTTTCTTTCGTATTACAGCGCAAAGCACGTCGACTGTCAAGCCATGGTTTCCAACCAGAAGACCGACACCGACCACGACTACTACACCTAAATCGACGACGGAATGGAGACCTGAAACTACCGTGACACGACCAACGAGACATACGACCAGAACAACAACGTTTACTACGCCGAAATCTACCACCATCGAGCCCAAACCCACGACCATCCCGTCGGTAGAATTTTTACCATCCGACGTGCCTGAGATTGTCCAGCCATGCAGCCATGGACAGTACTACGCGAAACCAAATTCGTGTACCAGCTACACGATATGCGTCAACGGTGTTCTGATAACACAACAATGCGGTCCGGGTTTGAATTGGCACAGAGATAAGAACAGATGCGATTGGGCATATCAAAATCCATGCGAACCAAAACTTACGCAGAATGCTCAAATAAAGGAAAGCAACAGCGAGGTAAGCATTACGAACGTGGACATTTTCCAACCATTTGTTCTTGTTTAGATACAGCCTATCTAGTTGACTTGACCTTGGGGATTCATTTCGTACGTTGTGTCAGGCTCAAGACGAATTTTTTTCAAGCACAAAGAGTGCTTGAAAAAATGGCCTATTTTTTGGACCTCGTTAGCAACCTGGAAAAGAAATATAAAAATATGTTACAGGTATCAAATTACTCGTTATTGACAATCAAAGAGAGCGTCGCCTTTCAATTTGAATTTTTTAAAACAAAATTGAAAAATCAAAAATACCACTAATTATACAATCATTTTTCATTGTTTATTTTCGATAAAATAAACCTTACATGGGGTAAATCACGTACTTAAAAAACAACAAAATTTTGCGCGTCTAAACCACAATACTGCCTTAGGAAAAATGAAAATATTTTTCTAGCATTTAAAGAAATATAGAAAAAGAATATTATATTAGCCTCGATGAGAAAACAACCCCTACGAAGGGTAAATCCACATCAACCCTTATCGATCAAGAAAATACGTAATTTGACTTTTGTAAACATTATTTTATAGAAAAAATGATCTTGTAATTAGTGGTATTTTCGTTGTCTTAATTTTTTCTGGTAGTTTTTTTTTAATTTTCACAATTCGAAAATCGATGCTCTCTTTGGTTTTCACCGAGAGTAATTTCATACCTGTAACATATTTTTAAATTTCTTTTTCCAGATTGCTGAGGAGGTCCAAAAAATAGTCTAACTTTGCGGTCACTCTTTCCATTTTGCAAATTGAAAGAAGGGTAACATTGAACTGAATCTTATTTCTGTTTGTAGCCTTGCGTGACAGGACATTATACCAGTGTTCCTGGCGACTGTGAGAGCTACCAAGGGTGCTTGTGGGGACGTCCTGAAATTTTCCAATGTGCTCCCGGTTTGCATTTCAACAAGGAATCTCACAACTGTGATTGGCCAGCACGAGCGAATTGCCAAGACAATATACAAGCAGACAAGCCAGTTGTTCCACAGAAACCCAAACCAACCGATGATCCATTCGATATTACTACAAAGCTTCCATGGACCGAAGTCGTTACGCAGACCACCACTCCGCTGCCTTCGGGGGCAGTAGATCCGCAAAAAGTTTCACCACTATCGGGACATTACAAGGTAACGATGGTCATGAATGGAAAAGAAATTGAAAACACACACCATGCATCATAGCAGGTCATAGAAATTTATGTAATTTTGCTGCTTCAGGTGGTATGCTATTTCACCAACTGGGCTTGGTATCGTCGAGGTGTCGGACGATATTTGCCGGAACATATTGACCATACTTTATGCACCCATATCGTATATGGTTTCGCAGTATTAGACTATTCGAATTTAATTATCAAAGCTCATGATTCTTGGGCAGATTTCGATAACCGTAAGTATCATCGATTGGATGTGGTCGATAAAATGATCGACGTAATTCTTGTGAACCTGATTTTTCTCACCAGGTTTCTACGAGAGAGTTGTAGCGTACAAGGAACGAGGACTGAAGGTGCTTTTGGCGCTTGGTGGTTGGAATGACTCAGAAGGAGACAAGTACAGTCGTTTGGTTAATAGTCCGGCAAGCAGACAAAAGTTCATTGCCCACGCTGTGAGCTTCGTTGAGAAGTATGGCTTCGATGGATTGGATTTAGATTGGGAATATCCAGTTTGCTGGCAGGTACGCGATGAAGTTTGCAGTAAAATTACACTAGTACGCCAACCCTGAACACTCAACTGTCAGACTTATTATAACTGTAGCGATCATCTATCATCTGTAGGTTGACTGCAAGAAGGGACCAGCTTCGGACAAGCCTAGTTTTGCTTTGCTTTTGAAAGAACTTAGCAGCGAACTCAAACCCAAAGGCTTACTTCTAACAGCTGCGGTTTCACCGAGCAAACGAGTTATCGACGCGGGTTATGATGTACCAGCATTGGCAAAATATTTGGACTGGATTGCCGTAATGACCTACGATTTTCACGGGCAATGGGACAAGAAAACAGGACACGTCGCACCGTTGTATTATCATCCTGACGATGAATTTTATTTCTTCAATGCAAATTATTCGATTAATTATTGGATATCGAAAGGAGCACCGCCCAGAAATATCGTTATGGGTGAGTAACAATTCTATTTACAATTCGCTTGCATCGCACTCCTCGTTACCTTTGGATTTGCTTTATCTCAAATAATTTTCACAGGTATGCCGCTATACGGACAATCGTTCACAATAAACGATCCAAAAGCGAGCACTGATCTCAATTCCCCAGCGAGCGCTGGCACAGCTGGTGAGTTTACTCGAGCAGCTGGATTCCTAGCCTATTATGAAATTTGTGACCGAATACACAATCGCGGTTGGAATGTGGTCCAGGATCCACAGCGTCGAATGGGACCTTATGCTTACAAGGGTAACCAATGGGTCAGTTTCGACGACGCCGATATGATACGACAAAAAACTCAATTCATCCGAGACATGAATCTTGGTGGTGGTATGATCTGGGCTTTAGATCTCGACGACTTCAGAGGAAAATGCGGGGAGGGTCCGCATCCTCTGATGCACACGATTCAGCAAGTATTAGCAGATCCTCCAAACAAACACGATAGACGTAAGTTAGTTGAGAAATAGTTGGCCGGCGAACCGAAAGATTCCATATCCCAATATCATTTCAGCAATTGCACCTCCGGCTTTCGGTCAAGAGCTCGACTGGGAACTTCCCCAGAGGCCTGTTGAAGATAATTCGCCTATCTCGTCAGCTGTTTCGTCGGATACTCTACAGAAAATCGAGGAAGAATTCAAAATGGTCTGCTATTTCACAAACTGGGCTTGGTACAGGCAAGAAGGTGGCAAATATGTTCCCGAAGACATAGATCCAGATTTATGTACGCACATCGTTTATGGATTCGCCGTACTTGATACGACGAGTTTGACCATCAAACCACACGACTCTTGGGCCGATCTTGATAACAGTAAGACCATCCCGTATGTTTTCTGCCTATAAGTTGATCCATTTTCTACAAGTTTTGTCAAACCCTTTTACACCTTTGCAGAATTTTACGAACGAGTGGTTGCATTTAAATCTCGAGGTGTCAAAGTATTATTGGCCCTCGGTGGGTGGAACGATTCCGCTGGAGACAAGTACAGTCGATTGGTGAATTCAGCCTCCGCAAGGAAACGGTTTGTCACCCACGCTTTGCAATTTGTTGAGAAATATGAATTCGACGGTCTAGATTTAGATTGGGAGTATCCAGTCTGTTGGCAGGTGAGTGAACTACGAGTCGTGAGTTGAATAAACTTTGAGACAGTATTCGTTCCGTATAAGATATGCGATATCCAGTTATTCTAAGTTTTCAATCTTCTGCAGGTGGATTGTGGGAAAGGCCCATCGTCGGACAAGGAAGGTTTTAGTATGCTCCTCGAAGAACTGAGTAGTCTGTTCAAACCGAAGGGTCTTCTCCTATCGTCAGCAGTTTCGCCGAGCAAAAGAGTTATCGACGAAGGATACGATGTTCCAGCTTTGGCCAAATATCTGGATTGGATCGCGGTTATGACATACGATTTCCATGGACAGTGGGATAAGAAAACTGGTCATGTTGCACCTTTATACGAACGACCAGACGACTGGGAGCCTACATTCAATGCTGTAATACCAGTGCCCAATATTTTTAACAGTTGCTGTGTTGGTATTTGTAAAAAAAAAATTCGTTGCTTCTAGAATTTCTCTATTCATTACTGGATAGAAAAAGGTGCACCTGCGAAAAAGATTGTTATGGGTGCTCCGCTCTATGGACAGTCATTTTCACTGGCAGAAGGAAAGGAACGAGGCTTGAATGTACCCACTTACGGTGGAGGCGAAGCTGGTGAAGCTACAAGGGCTAGAGGATTCCTATCATATTACGAGGTATGAAACGACTTAATCAAATACCATGTGACAAATTGGTCGATGACACGGTATTCGATGATTTTAGATATGTGAACGGGTACAAAAACGTGGATGGACAGTTGTTCAAGATCCATTCAGGAGGATCGGGCCTTATGCGTACAAAGGTGACCAGTGGGTTAGCTTTGATGACGTGGCACAAATAAAGTTGAAATCTGAATTCATCAAAAGACTCCAGCTTGGAGGCGGTATGATTTGGGCGCTGGACTTGGATGATTTCAAAAATCGATGTGGCTGCGAACCGAGCCCGTTGCTGAGAACAATGAACAGAGTACTGAGAAATTATCCCGAAGGGCCATCGTGTTTAATTTCAGGTTGTAGATAACAGTGTTCTTTTTTACGCGTGCGAAGACGAATGAATCCCGCGACTTATACGTGTGTTCTCATTTCGTACAGCTCTTGTTGAGACAGAATCACCCGTCGCTGCAGTTCCAACAACCACGAGCCCAAAACCTACTTACGAGACCTCGAAGCCAACGGTGGAATGGGCTACTACGCCAACGCCAACGACAACTACTAGGAGACCGATGTTCGATATCGATGATACAATCGAAGTTGAAGCAGGTTCACCACCGGCTGCCATTGCTCCGATAGGCGATTGCAAAGGCTTGATGTATATTCCGCATCCAAAAGATTGCAGGAAGTATTATCTCTGCAATTTCGGTCAACTCTCAGAGCAAACATGCCCTGGCGGTCTCCATTGGAACAAGGATCACTGTGACTGGCCTGAGAATACGAAATGTGATAGATTACAAGAAATCGTACAGGTAAGTTGATATGTGTACTAAGCTAAGATTGAAAGCTTTCAACATTCTAATAGTATCTCTTTTCCTACAGGATGGCGGAAACACGCCACAAATTCCGACCGAAGCTCCAATTGTAACTTCCACAACACTAGAACCAGCCGTTGAAACGGAGCAGCCTTCTTACATCCCACAAATACCACCTGCTTCCAACAAGCCAAGTACAGGGGAGAAGAAAGTTGTTTGCTATTTCACAAATTGGGCTTGGTACAGACCTGGCATAGGAAAATACGTTCCGAGTGATATCGATGCCAGTCTGTGTACTCATATCATTTACGGTTTTGCTGTGTTGGACACCGAAGGACTAGTGATCAAAACCCACGATTCCTGGGCTGATATCGATAATGATTTTTATGGCAAAGTAACAGCTCTCAAGGCCAAAGGACTCAAGGTCTTATTAGCACTCGGTGGCTGGAATGATTCGGCTGGAAATAAATACAGTCGGTTAGTAAATAATATCAATGCAAGGAGGAAATTCATTGCGCACGCTATACAGTTCATTGAAAAATACAACTTCGATGGTCTGGATCTGGATTGGGAGTATCCTGTTTGTTGGCAGGTGAGTTTACCACAAGCTTTCCACATCGTGCGAGAACTCGTGTCTGGTTTGCAGGACGAAATTGGTCACTTTCACTATTTTGGATTCAACTATACAAAGTTTGTAGTCATTCAGAACGATAAATTTCTTAGGTGGACTGCAACGTAGGTCCAGCTTCTGACAAAGCAGCTTTCGCATCCCTGCTGAAAGAACTCAGCGCAGAATTCGTACCGAAGGGACTTTTATTGTCCGCTGCTGTTTCTCCAAGTAAAAGAGTGATAGACATGGGCTACGACGTACCAGCCTTAGCAAAATATTTGGACTGGATAGCTGTAATGACGTATGACTTCCATGGCCAGTGGGAACGAAAAACAGGACATGTTGCGCCACTATATTATTACCCCGGGGACGAATTTGACTATTTCAATGCTAATTTCTCGATGAATTACTGGATGGAAAAAGGTGCACCTGCTTCAACTCTAGTAATGGGGGTACCGTTATACGGTCAAAGCTTCACTCTATCTAACACGATGGAGAAAGGTTTGCAAGCAGCTGCTAGTGGACCTGGCCAAGCTGGTGAATTCACACGTTCTGCTGGATTCTTGGCTTATTACGAGGTACGTGCAAGGATAACTACGCAGCTCATGCTGTTCCACAAATTTCGTGGTCGTATTCGAGTAGCTAATTTTAAGTTGGAGCAATTCACGCGCGAACCTGATTGAATATTCTTTGGCATGAATTACAAACGCCATAGACCAAGCTCTTAGCGTTCTTGGAATCTGATGGTTTTATTAAAACCTCGATCGTTTACGCACCATTGATACCTAACACTCAATTTCCTTACTCAAATGCGACCTGCAACTATGAAAAGTTTAAATTGGAAATAAATGAAATCACTTTGGTTTCACCATCGAAACCTTTTATCTACGGATCAGACTAATTATAAAATGGACTCTTATTTTGCTTCGTGCAGATATGTGACAAAGTGAAGTCCGGATACTGGAACGTGATCAGAGATCCGTCTGGTCGAATAGGACCATACGCTACAAAAGGAGATCAATGGGTCGGATACGACGATATCTCCGATGTCACGAGAAAGGTATTTTCTGATTAATTTGTGACAATAATGATATCTATAACTCGAGGACAACCTCATGCGGTGTTCATGATTTTCAGGCAAATTTGATACGAGATCTCGGACTAGGCGGAGGAATGGTATGGGCCTTAGACTTGGATGACTTTACAAATCGGTGTGGCTGCGGGAAGTATCCACTTCTGAACGCGCTCAATCGTGGCTTACAGAGATATCACGATCAGACCAATGATTGTACCTAAATTCAAATAGAATTGTTCAGCCGCGTCTGAGAATATGATAATAACAGCGTTGTCTTATGGAATTTGAATGAGGACCATTCCCAACTGTACATGGATGGGATGTAAATGAGTCAGCGAAGTGATACACACAAACACACGCGCGCGCGCAGACACACACAAACACGCGTGTGCGCGCACACGGACATACATACACACGTACCATGATTGAAGCATACTTCTCATTAGCATATCATCACAATTTATACCTATTACATATAATCATCCGTTTCTTTCATTCGAGAACATTCTGAACGTCTCACAGGTACGGAAACCGCCTTGTGTCGGCATCAATGCTGTTTCACCCCTTGCGTGAAACTCACAAGCGAAGTGCTTTCAAGTGCCCAGCTAAGACCGATTACCTCTTTCTACGAATCCATGTAGCATTAGAGTTTGAATCGTGTAGCTTTCGTAAGTGAATCACTTTTATGATGATATACAGGGCAGTCTATAAACCACTCGATGTAGCTTTTGGAGCATTGCTTTCCAATTTGAAAGAATGAAAGAGTTCTAATTGCAGTAAATTGCAAATATCTTCCAAAAATCGAATGGACTTACGTGGAGCATCAGTGAAATTAAGGATTGAAATGGCCGCAGCGCTGTTGTCTAATAAGAAATATATCGTTCGAATTTATGCACTAGAGACTGCATCGTGCGTTTTATCGACTGTCCCCGAATAACTGCTCATAAATATGATTCACAACGTACTTATAGATTGTAAGCAATTTCTTCCACGTAACATGATTGAAAATTGCTCAAAATTATCTGTAACATGTGTATGAATTCAATATCAGCGTGTTACATCGGAAGAGCTTATTATATGAAGAGAACAAATAATAGTTACAAAATACTTGATTTGTGTATTTTATAGTGCTCAATAAAGGACTGCTATTTTTAAATTGAGCAATCAAGTCATATAAACCCGCGTTTATTCTAATGCATCAACCAATCTAGAGCATCCAATGCCTGATTTTGTACTTGAGCGGCAACTAATGTTTATGGAAAAATGAAAATTTCGCGTTATGCCGTTTTTCTAATGATCGAGTCTATGTTATGTAGTTAAAAAGTTTTATTTGGCAAAATTATTACTTGCTCATACAATAGTGGTATAGTACTGTTTATGAAATACTCATATCCGTTCATTTACTAGTTGTTTTTTTTAACAAAAAAACTCATATCTTCGACGTTTTTGTTGTTCTTGAGATTTTTTTCGAAGTTTTTTGTTTCTTTTAGTTTGTTTATCAGCTTTATCTGTTTTATTAAACCTTAAAATTATTTTTAAAGCCTATTTTTCAGTTTTATCATTATCATTTGATGATTGGTTGAGTTAGATGAACTTGTTCGAAGATATTGGTAGTTATAGCACGATTGCGTATCAGCCGTAACGAACGATCTGTGATCAGTGATCTTACATTTTTCATTTTATTTCTTTTAATTAGAGTTCGACCGACTTTTCCGTAGATCGTCTCAATTTCACAGCTTCAGGTCTCTCGCTATACCGTCAACATATAACTTGTATCGGAAACTGCTGGTTCATATCACGATCTGAACTCAAAAGCGTTATAAATCGAGTTATATCGTTGTTCTCATCCCCTCAATTGGCAACGGACTCTTTTTAAGTGACTATTATGTCAGTGACTCTATTCTTCAGTTTTCTTGGTCATTTTTTTCACCCATTAGTACTCACTACCGGAGCGTTCCGAAATTGACTGGTGGAATAATTGTTCTATAATTTACGTGACGTAGACTGTAGAAAACCAGTACTGACAGTCAATTTCGGAACGTGCCCTACACATCCCGTCAAGGAGTAAACGAGCTGTTCTTCTAATTCTCACGTAAAATGTTACGGATATCGTAATCCATGCTTCAAATGTACCGCGTGCTTGATGAATTTCCGCGAGTAAATCAACTACAAGTTTTAATTTGTGCCTGTGCAGACACTCTTGGTTGAAACAGCATTCTGTTGTTTCGAAATTCCGCATTCGCAACTCTCATGGTTAGCACAGAGAACAGGATACACAGAGTGACAGGTAAGTCGGAGCAAAGCGACGGGGCGCACTGAATCCAACTGAATCGCTGATGGCAGCACCTCTGCCGAGTCAAACAACTAGATCGCCACGCTGTTGTGCATTTGGGTCAATTTGGGTGAACTCGACCTGACTCGACCTCGTGACAGACCGCGTGCGAAGTGGTTATTGAACCTATTTAACCCGTATTGTTTGATTCGCAATAAAATTATCTTTTCTCTTTAAAACGCAGCGTTTTCACGATTCATCTTTTGACGTTCTATTTTTTATTGGATGAACGTGATGCTGAATATCCTTATACGCCATCATAGTCGATATATATGTATATATATACAGGGTCGAGCATTTATCTTGGGAGAAAAATATATCTCGGTTGGATTCGATTGTATCGAAAAAAGTTTCGGACAAAAGTTGTAGGGCACCGAGGGGGTCGTTGTATGGTCCACATTACGACTTCCGGTCCTGACCGGAAGTTGTGTTCTTTGAATGGAAACACCCATTTTTTACCGTAGGTATCGGCGAAAAACAGGAAAATAAACACTTCTTGTTGTAATCAATTTTTACATTTAGCCCATACCTTGGCCATAAAATGGCCGCCGAAGTTGGTGAGGCCTTTACTTTACTTTGAGACAACTATTTCGCTTGAATTCGTTTATATGGAAAAGTTTCAGACAAAAGTTGTACAAAAGAAGCACCCCAAAGGGAACAAAAAACTACTACGTCATGTAGTTATTTCTGTTGGCTACTTCTTACCCCAGAACTTTTGTTGAAGACATTTTTCGAAAAAATGTGAAAATGTTCATTTTCCATCGGTGCCCACGGTGAAAAATGCGTGTTTCCATTAAAAGAAAACCACTTTCGGCCAAAAAACCGTACTTCCGGTCCGCACCGGAAGTCGTGATATGGACCATCAAACGGTCCCCTCGATGCCCTACAACTTTTGTCTGATACTTTTTTCGATACAATCGAATCCAAGCGAGATATATTTTTGTCTGAACATAAATTTCCCAACCTGTATATTAGATACACATATACTTCTGTGTCGTAGCAACTCTTGTCGTCTACTTGGTACAACATTGTTGCGTATTCGAAAATTTGGTTCAAGTACATTTTTAGGCATGACCGAAAGGAAGCGTGACGCTAATTTCAATAGTCCGTTCGGTATGTTTGAATAACCCGGCAGTCACGATGAGTGGAACTAATTAGTTGGTCTTTCAACTTACTCGAAGCGTTTGCGGATTCATACCCTTGCATATATTGTTATCATACAGTTGCGTACGCAACTCGTCATTGACCGCGTGCTCTTGGCCATGTGTTGTGCCAATACCATGAGAATCATAAATAAAATAATATCGTAAAACATCGTCGAGTACTTACAAGAAAGATTACGTGCCGCACTCCTCACCCCGGATTAATTTTTTGTTCTATCATGGAATCTTCGGGATATGAAAATAAAACTTTATGCAAAAGAACGCGCTATCGATCAGGAAACGTCACACCGTAAAAATACTTGCAAATGATGAAATGATTTGCATGAATCAAATCACTTTACAGCTCAGCAAGTAAGAAATTTATCGCCCATTGACATTTTTTCCATGATGCGTTGTTTAATATCAATACGTCCGGATAAATTTCATGATCTTATAGGGGTAGTTTCGCCTCCTATAACTGATCCCAGTATGCTGCTTTGTGCAAAATCATTTTTTCTTTTATGCTATTTAAATCATAGTAAAAATTCAACGCAGGCTACAGACGTACACAAAGGTATTTATTTTGGCAATGTGTAATTCGATTGGGAACTATGCTGAATTGATGTCGGAACCCAGCAATGCCATTTATCATGAAATTGTTATCGTTTACTTCGCAGATGCTGTTTATGTTTCGAGGTTATCTGGTATTAATATTTGGCAGATTACCAGTCCGCTTATCGAAAGATTACGATGATCCTAGCATTTGAGTAACATTGGACGATTGCGTAATGATTGCTGCAAGAATATAAAAAGTGGTGATCAACAGAATAGACGACAGTACCAGTGAGAGCTTCTGGTCATTCGATACCTACCCCATTACACGTACCCTCAGTACTAATTTTGAAAAAAAAAACTGATGAGATTTTTCATCCGTTAACCATGGTGACCGGTAAGCTTTCATCATTAAACACCCTAATTATTGCTTCAGAATTCATTAACACAAATATTTTTCTGAATCCTTGCAGATAACGAAGCTACAGAGTTGTACCTCAATAACCCAGTGAATATCGTATCGGGTGGTACAAAGCGAACTGTAAGTAGTAGATCTTGTCTGATATATAAATACATCGAGTATCCGATCATATGATTGCACTATATCCTAATAAAGTGTTGCACAGAGAAGAGATAATCAACATTGTAAACAAATGCTATAGACAATTGATGAAGTCAAGTTTGCGAATAAAAATATATCAAAATATAGTACAACAACTTCTATAGTACGCAATAGTGCAATTCAGTCAGTACTTGGCAGAGCTATTACCCACAATCGATTTTTGATCATATTCTCATTATGATTTTGATTTGAAAGGTAATTAGGCATACCTAGGCTGTTTTTTTGTATTTCCATATTCATTAAATGCATTTATAGATAGATAGTTGAAATTTGGGATCAAATATCTACACTTCAAAAATTTATTGTGGTTCCTTGAACTTTAACTCCATACTTATGATAAGCAATGGTTGAAACTCTGTGTTATGAAATCGAGGCGACCAGTGGTCACTGGCCGTTTATTCAATAACCAATGACTCGATCTTGAAAAACAATTTCGATATTCATAAAATAATATTAAGTTTTGAAAAAAGAATATCAGAAAACTCTTAACTACGACCATAATCTTCTTGGAGAATTTTAGAATCATCTTTTCACTATGTTTGAAGAACTTTGCTTGTTTTTGTTAGAAAATATTCGCTTATGATTTTTCACATTGTTAGTTTGGGCTGAATGATTGACACTGATGAAAAATATGGTTTATAAGAAATACGGCATTTAGAAGGAAATCTGCTACTGGCAACACGTAGTATGATTGCAATTTGTGAGAAAAAAAAATGTTAAGATTATATTGAGAATTACAGTAATATTCGACTGAAAATACATTTCAAACTTCTAATTCTCGTGAAATGTGATAAACTGAGTGAAAAATCTGAAGAAAGAAAAAACTGTTTCAAAAATCATAAACCGAAATAAAATGTATCATTCGCTTTAAATATATTCTTCAATTACATTTCATTATTTTAACACATGATAAAGGAAACTTGTGGTCAGCAGTATATCTTTTGATTTGTATGAATGGATTTTATTTTTGCATTTGTCACTCTAAAAATGTAATAGTACACCATACGTGTACAAAGTACTAATCAACACGTGAATGGTCCAATCACCACTGCTACAGTAATGAAATGAAACCGTATTAAAAAATAGATAACATAAATCAATGATAGTGTAAATGTTATCAGAAGTTGTAACATCGCTAACAGAAGTAGGAAACTGAGTAAACTGCAATCAAGTACTTACGCTTTGGCTTTAGTCAGATTTTTGTTTTTTCTAAGTGTACATTAAATATAATTCCAAGTATCATAGTCTTCTGACTCATTGTTGACTAGAGTGGATACTAGTATCCAGTCATAAAACGGAAATTATTTTCATCAGGGATATAAACCTGAACCTTGGTTGATAAGAATAATAGTCACCACTAATAGATATTATGTAGAAAATTGGATAAATAGTTGCGATCTTAGTCGAAAAATTGGAATGAAACATTATCAGCAGATGTATCATGATATCAAACTGTGATGGATCATGTATGTCATATCGACGCCCGATACCAATAAAAGCATGTTTCAGATTCCGGGTTCTTATTTTTGAACGTAAATACTGAATCTGCAATAAAAATTAAGGGTTTCCATTATTTTGGTATGATTGCATCCAATTTGAATCCAACTTGGTATTATTGGATTCAACTTTTAAAAATCTTGGATATGCGTTGTTCTGTTTTTCCATTTGATACATAGTTTTCGAAATAATTGACCGTCCCGGGACTTTTTTAACATTCTGTATGACAGTTTCACTGTGATTTGAAAATACAATCAAATGAGTCTCCAAAATAATCCTTTCGTATTGTCGTGTGAATTGGATTTTTTCAGAGCAGAAGAAGAAACAAAACATGCATTAATAATTATTTCACTTAAAATATTATAATCCGTCTAACAATGGCAATCATTATTCTGCAACAAATCGTTTTGCTAATAAAAAGTTTACCACCATACAATAACATGAGATCAAACTTTTGAAATGTTAGGAATAACTCATCATATTGAGTTAAAATCAATTTGTCTGTTGGAAAAACTGGATGAATATTTCCGCACAAATAACGCGAAACTATGCATTGCATCATTGCTGAAAACACTCTTTCGTAACACCAGCTATGTTATAATATTGTCCACTGCGTAAGCAGAGGATGTTATGAATTAACGATTTAAAATATTTCAAATAAATTGAAGATTGCATTTAAATGCTCTATCAGGAGTCTGAACGTGATGGAGGATGGTCAAGGATGCTGGTTTTGGTTGGTGCTACCTGTGCCTTGGGTTCAGCATTCCCAGCTGGATATAATATCGGTGTCATAAATAATCCTCAACAAGTTCGTATATATAAGTTATTGTAAATTCAATGCATTGCTAAAAACTGATTATTATTGATTTCGCAATATTATAAATCTCCTTGTGTTTGCATTCAAAATTTCAGCTTATGAAGACATTTTGTAACCAATCAATCTACAACCGTTATAATGTTGCTTTGACTACAAGTGGTTTGGATGTACTTTGGTCAGCAGTTGTCTCAATCTTTCTGATTGGAGGTGTAACTGGTTCGCTGTCTGCTGGCTGGTTAGCTAACAAACTAGGACGTAAAGGAGCTATAGGCGCTGGTAATATTTGCGGCATTGTGGGTGCCATATTATTTTTACTCGTCAAAGCTGCAGACTCGGTAGAAATTTTGATGGCAGGACGATTGGTAGTAGGTAAGTTTCTTATTTCTAAGACTTGACAGTCTACTCGGGAATATGCCTGAAACAAATGCATCCTTTTGTCATCCCAATCCGATTGACCTACAGCTTCTAAAACTTTGTTCCTTACAGGACTGTCTGGAGGTCTTGCGACTAGTTTGGTGCCCATGTATATGACTGAGACAGCTCCGCTCGTACTGCGAGGTGCAGTCGGTGTAATTTGTCAACTCGGAATTACGACTGGCGTTTTGGCAGGACAGATTCTGAGTCTCGAATGGACCCTAGGGGTAGAAGATTTGTGGCACTTTATGTTTGCTGCATTCTCGCCTTTCTGCATGGTTTCATTAGGATTAATGTTCATTTTACCTGAAAGTCCTAAGTATTTGTACATTACCAAAGGCCAGCACAGGAAAGCCGTACATGGTCAGTCAGTATCTATTTTCGATAGTAACAAATTTTCCTAATGAAATTAACAAGTGATTTTTGGTCATTGTCAGTTATTAGTTGTGCAACTCTATTCAACACCGTACTGGTAAAATGAATTCCTCATCTTGCTTCAAATTTCCAGATTAGACATACCCATGTTAGAATACAGTTGTCACTCGTAAGTGATGCACGGGTAAAAGTCATTACAAATTGACGAATATCGTAAAAATTTGCTCAAAAATAAGATCGTGTCCGATCGTAAATTCTTTTGGTATTTGCATTTCTAGGATGAAAATTACGTATTTGCAGTGTAAAAGAATCACCTGACGTCGAAATGACTTCAAAAGTCATGGTCAAAGTTCAATCGATGGCCCCCTTGGAATCCTACAAGTTTTATGCCGAATATTTTCCCTGAAAATTCACCCGTTACAGACATTTTTCTGATACCAAACCCTGTTATAGAATTGACGCGTCTACGCAACAAAGAAGCCACGTCGCTCGAGGCGGAGGTTGCAGGCTTGAATGAAGAAGCAGCTGCTGTCCGAAGAATGGAAACTTGGTCATTTGTCCGTGTAATCAAAGATCCAACTTTGAGGCTACCACTGATTCTAGTCTGTTGTATGCAGTGCGGACAGCAGCTAAGCGGTATCAATGCCGTCTTCAATTATTCGACTGACATTTTCCGCAAGGCTAATCTTGATGATACTCAATCACAATATGCTACTCTCGGAACTGGCGTGATTAACGTTGCCATGGCTGTACTAGCTGTTCGACTTATGTCGATGTTCGGCAGAAGAACATTATTCTTGACGAGTTGTATCAGCTCCGTTGTCTGCTTGGTGTTTTTCGCCTTCGCGATACTTTATCTGGTGAGTCCAAACTTGACTGACAAAAACGGAGTACTCGTGTATCTTGGAATGCAACCTAATTTTACCCCAACTGTAACTCATTTATACATGTAAGATGTCGATACAGTGATATATACAAGATTAATCTCTTTTAGGATGCATCCCCTGTTATTCCATGGTTGTGTATGATAGCACTCCTGACCTATGTACTGGTCTATGGTATAGGTGTGGGACCAATACCATATTTCATAGGCTCCGAGTTATTTGATGTTGGACCAAGACCTGCTGCGATGTCTTTGGGGAGTGTTAGTAACTGGGGCGGCAATTTCCTAGTTGCCATGACATTTCCCAGTTTGCAATCATCTATTGGCTCATTTAGCTTTCTGATATTTGCTGCTTTCACTACACTTCTTGCGATCTTGATCAGGTAATGCACTGGCGCTAATTCTAGTAAAATGAATTTAAAAATTTCGCATATGAATGCGTAAATCTTAAAAAAAAATTCTTCAAATCTATACAACTTCACAGCATTTCACGTTTTTTGATTGGTCCCTGGTGGAAATTGTAGATAAATCTTTGCTCTTTAAAAGTGCCTGTAGCTGATTTACGTTCTGTGAATCGTGTCACCGGTAAGAAATCATACACTCGAGCTTTCACCAAATTTCATTTTTTTTTCGAATTCTTTCGTAACACATTAACTTTGGAGCAAGATTATATCAGTTCTTTTTTGTAGAGAATTGAACTTCTACAAAAAAGATCTTGCAAGCCCAAACCGAAAAAAACCCGATAATAATAATAATAATAATGATAATGATGATATTATACATTTTCGTATGTTTAATTGGATTCATCTCAGAAAGTATTAGCTCTAGATTTCGGGCTCGACGGACCTTTTTCGTAGAAAATTAAATTTCCTATAAGTTTGTTTGTTACATTTTTTATGTAAGTCCAGGCATTTATGAGATAACCTGAAAAAAACAAGAATTTTATACAAAAATCAGATTTAGTGACCGATACAATCTTACACGTGGAGATTACAGCTAAGCTGTACTGGGCACTTTTGTAAAGCATTTAATCCTGAGTACGATATGATAACATGAAATGCCGCTGAGTTATAGATATTTGAAGGAAAAAAATCTAAGTTCACGTGTGTTTTAAATGCAAAATGTTTCCATGCTATGGGAAAGTACACAATGTTAATATTAAGGGCATTCTTAGACATTTCCAACAAAATTTTCAGTTGGGACCAAAAAACAAATAATCGAAAAAACACACGTCTGTGTGTGTGTGTGTGTTTCACATATTCTCTTTGAAATTCTAAATTGATAATATCTGAGTAGTATGCCATTTCAATTTTTTATCATGATCTTCCAGGATATACTTGCCAGAGACACGTGGTCGGGATACATTGGCCATAACTTCAACAATGACAAGAGGATTTAAATCAAGGCCAAATGAAGTATCTTCATAAAATATTTACTTTAAGTAAACGTATCTGAGACATCGCCACCAGTGTGTTTACAACCTTTTTATGTGTACATTGACAGTTTAAATAGAGCTATCGCGATACCGTGGAAGACCAAGTTGCAGGCTTTCGAGGGGATTTTCTGACTTAAGGTGCAACGAAACTAAAAAAACTTAAGCAGAAGTAGACTTATACAACACGTAAGAAAACGTTATCTCAGTATAGAATGAAAAATGACTAACAAATGTACTTAAACATTTCAATGATTTTGAATAATACAATTATAGCCGAGAAATGATAGGCTATTACCTCACGGTCCATTGCCTTATCTCATTTTTGAGTAAAGTTTGTGTAAAAGTTAATTACTTAACAAGATGACTTCAATGCAAATCGTTGGAAAATGATTTAAGTATCTGTACACCGATGACAAAAATGTGTACGTTGCCTTGTAAGTACGTACAATGTGTCATTCTTAATGTTCTTTGCAAGAGGAACGTGTCCAGTCAGTTTAATGATCTGCTGAAGTTTCGTTGAAAGTCGCACAATACAAACAATAACTTAGAATCGTATATAACATACCGTTTTTGGAACAGTTTATAGTTTATCGATACCACAGGTAATAACGTTGATAAATATATTTTAGTTTATACAACATTTGTTTTAACATGAGACATAATATTTCATACGTAATAAATAAATTTTCATAAAATAAATCATTTGGTTGTTGTAACTAAGTTAAAAATTCAATACAACACGAACTAGATATTCGTGTATCGAACACGACATTTAAGAGGAGCCAAAGATACAGAGATCATTATGCAGCTGGTATAGAGCACTCAAACGCATCATTTGAGTGCACTGTCTTTGGATGCTTAGGTTTACGTTCATTTTGTTGTGCGGATATCTGGATACACTCTGTCGTATAGCTCCGATATGCCGATAACCACATCTTTCATGTGTATGAATTTTCTATGATCGTAGGCAGTAGTCGATGTACAAGTGATCCAACTTATCATAAAACACCAAGCATAATACCGTGTGCGGTGCTATTCTTAACCAAGTTGGAAATAGCCCTTTGTATAAACCACGAATTCCTTCAGTTTTGAATATCTTGACTAGAGCATCGAAAACACCACCGTATAATAGGCCTTTGCCGTTCGCATCAACACCTACAATACAAGAGATAGCAAGTACATTCAATAACTGGTTACCCGACGTGCAATTTGTTATTTCTACTTGCCCTGATTGTACAGTCTTGTAGCTATAACGTCAAATGGTTGCATGGTCAAAGCTGGACAAGTACCTCCGACACAACTGGCTAAGAATGTTAGTAACAGTGGATGATTTGAACAAATCTAGAAGCAAAATAATTATTGGTGAATACATCTGAGGAGCACAAACACAATTCCATTTCCAACGTGTATATTCTAGATAACTTTGCTTACGTTCATAGACTTCAGCCAATCTAATGTAAGACTGAACGTCGTTAGTTGAGATGCAGATCCTATAAATAGTCTGGGTATACCTGCGTTCCATCCACGATATAGTCCACGAAATTTGCCATCCTCCCATAACTTTTGAAACGCAGACCATGTGCTAAGATGATTGTGCTGATACCCAACTGCTATTGATGATGCAGCTTGGGCTTGCAGCTGAGTTTTCACCTGTAATCAAAAATTCTTACGCATTTATGAAGCTCAGATTTTTAGACGCTACGGATTTTCATCCTAGAAGTTACTTTTAACAATTGAATCTGAATGGTTATTCCCGAATGGATAAACTCGTTTACTTTAGTACTTGCATATTATAAGATTACCAGGTACAACGGACTACCAATGACAGACGCAAGAGCACCAGCACTGCCCGTTATCAAAGCAGTTTTCCAAATGCTCGTATTGCCGTTCTCATTTAAAGTTAAGTTATGTTTTTTAGCAATATTATAAGTGCCTAGTCTAACTCCGTTCAGAACTAACTGGAATCCTATAGCTGGTATAAAGCCAGCTTGTAAGGCCATTATTCCTTCCTGTTTCGCGACAACATATCCAGCATGTAATGTATTCTTATATATTTTATGATAAGACCCTCGCGCTTCCAGCTCGCCTTGAAGTTGAAGTCGTATTTTGATGACATCAATAGGATTTGTGAAACAGCAGGCACCCATTGCCGCAATACCACCAATGGCAAATTCGACTCCCGGTCTGCAAGAAATGTTCATATATAGATATACATTTATATGTATATAGAATTAAAAAGTACAGATATTTTTGATACGCGACTTTTCCGACGAACTATAAATTGAGACGCGGGTAAAAATGTTTGTAATCTTTCATACTAGCGACTAGTTTCATCATATGATTATCTGACCTTGTCTCGTCGTTATCGCTCAAAGAATGCTGAGAAATTTGTTACATGCGAACTGGAAAATATGATGCGTAGTAATAATAAAGGTCGTTTTACAAAAAATGATAAATATTTTTCAAGGCTTAGAACACTGACACCATTATAATGGCTTTTATACATGAGAATAATGCTTATTGCAAATTGTATTTTTAGATTCATTCGGTGCTGTGAACACCGATGTACATTATGCTAGTTACGAAGAAATTGTAATAATCCATTAGAAGATGATTCGTGCAATTGCATCGGCTTATCTTATTTTCCCTACACAACTCCTGCTGCTAAGCAGACAGATAAAAAGTGGGAATTTGAGTAACGAATAATGGTATTGGAAGTGGCAAAAAATAAACCTTTATTGAACGGTTGCCCTTATCATGTACCGACCCATTACTTATTGTATTTTAGCGATAGCCATTCTATTCTGTACTTTCTAATATTAATTTAGAAATTTTACGACCAGGGCACTCTTCCTACCTACTCGAGTATCACTTATTCTCCACAGCCCTGCAATGAACCATTTCCATTCCTCCTCCAAAAATCCAGAAGATAAATACACTGCCCGTTTCCCGAAACTTCATCTGTATTCCACACTTTTCAGCCCAAATTTCCTCAGTGCCCTTCCGTTTACAGAGACCACCCGTTAGCTCCTACAGACTTTTCCAAAAACCTACATTGCGTTTACTAAAACACTTCTATTCTAAACTTCCAAATCGAACCGTCCTATTCTTCAACTCGCAAACTGTGGTCTAATAATACTAACATTCATCTTTATTTTAATAAAAAATTATATTTCACGCACATGCGCTCGCGTGCAGAGTGCAAATGAATTGGGCTGCGAAAATTTTAGTGATTGCAGAAGATGCTTTCCTGAGTCTTTCGAGGTAATCAACTCGTGGTCGGAAACGCATCCTGAGGGGCTGTGGGCAAAACTATTTTTTTTTCGTTTTCTCGGGTTGAAACTAAGAATTTTTTTTATTTTGATGCACATATTCTTATAGGAAATGTAACTAAGTGAGTGCTTTATAACTATCCTCCTTCCAGTTTACTTAGTCGCGAGTATTCAAAGCCAGATGACTTTTTACCCATTAGGATTACGAGAAAACTATTTTGAAACTTTTGTAGAGAATTGAATTTCCTACAAGAATGTGTGCATTGCAATAAAATAAACCAATTCTTTTTTTGTTGTAACCCAAGAAAACTTCGGATGATGGAAGGATCTATGACGCCTAGCGCCGTTGGGTGACCCCAGCGACCCCAAGTTCCTGTGTCCAAAATGCTTCAATTACCACTCCCTACAACCCCTCTGAATTTGTAAGGGGAATTTTAGATCACCCTGTATATCCTGTGAATTTTCTGATAGTCCGTTACACCCTTTCAATTTTGCTGCTTGCGAATTTCTTGTAGTAAGCCTTTTGTAAGCCTTGGACATCATTTTTCGTTGTCCACACAGCATTTTGTTTATGAAAAATATCTACAGAATTCTGCCAGGTATCCATTTTACGAATAACTAACACAATTAATCAAAAAGATTATAATAGATTTACTTTTATGAACTCTCATCTCGAAGGTACCTTTAACCAGTTAAGTGGCACAGCATTTTTACTTATCGGGCTCCAAATGGTAAAGCGCAAAAATGAAGCAAATCAAACAATATTTGGTACAAAAGGGTTTTTTGAGTCGCTGAATTCATTTCCGGGGCATTTTTGTAATTTTCTCACAACCAACCCTTAAAATAGGGGTTGGAACCTATAAATAGGAGTTGAAATTCAAAAATCACACAATAAAAGCTAAAAACATGCTGCGATTACGAACTTTTTTTGGATATCTAAGTGATGCATTTTCGTAGCTGATGTCAGAAAGTATGTTATTCATATGTACACATAATCGCGAGAATTGTTTTATTTTGTACGTCCTATAATCTCCAAAACAATGATCATTAAGTGGGTTCTTTCGGTTCTTCCATTTTTAAAATCTTAATTATTCAATGATTGTGTCGAGTGAAGAGTTCATTGAAAAATGCCTGAAATAATCAAAAGGTTTCGCTATTCTTGAGAAGCAAAAAAAAAAACAGGCTTCTGCAGCACACCCTCCTGGCTCTTTGGATGGATAAGAGTCTCTTCTTCTGGAGAAACAAATTGATGATAAATTTAAAGAGTTTTTGAAACTCTTTGCTCTACATTCGAATCAATGATTAATAAAAAATACACCTCTGAATAATTGCATGCTACTGATATCTTCCAGGCATCGTAAATTTTATATCTCGCGGATATCACCTTGATATTGTAAGTCATCGTAAACCGGACGGCTCAGTGATATCTATTAAGTATATAGGTTTTTAGTATCCAATTACTTAGTTTCTGAAAGTGACGCATTAGATATCTGTTAAAAATCCTATCATTATCGTTCAGACAATTCCAAAACATATCGGATTCTTTGGTCACATATCTTTTTGATATCTTTTGGTAACTTTTTCGCTGTGCAGGTGTTCAAGTCAAAGTTGACTTCACACAATCTGATTTTCATAGTAATTTTAGAAGTATGTAAATTTTAAAATAATGCGAGCCATTTTAAGCTAAAACGTAAGACGGATGTTTGCGTTTCAGACTCATTTCCTTTTTATTTGTCTACGGTCTGCAGGTCGAAACTTACGTGACCTTGGACTCGATGATTTTTTCAAAGAACAGTCTGCGAGCTTAGCTTGTTCTTCGAAGTGTTTTTTAAATAACTGGCAGTCCATTTTAATTATGTATTCATGTTATCGCAACGACGGGTGCCGACTCCGTGGGTGCTCGGGGGATCGAGCACCCGCAGAAGTATTAACTATACTTCCTGCCAGTAACTGTTATGAATAAAGTACGTATTTGCATATTTGAATAAAGTACCTACCTAAGTGTAAGTGTGAGTCTAATAAATATACTGAAAGAAATACTACTTAAAAATAGAGGTATAGGTATGTAGTCATCAAAAGAGCAGGAGCATCCACGGGTTTTCTAAAAGCCTGCGCCTTGGATCGGAATTATGCAGTCATGTTATCAGGATATCCATTGTCTTATAATTTAACATGAAGCTTGATAACAGAAAACAATTGTAATGGTATATTTTCAAACTAGTTAAATATTTAGATATACGTGAAAACGGTGAATTAGCAATAGATTACTTTCTTCCAATAAAATGACTTGTCGATTATGCGTATCAGCGATGACGATTATATCAGCAGATCGAAATGATCTCATGTATTGACTGTACGAAGGATTTTTGAATTAGAGTTTCCGTTTAGCAACAAAGTCGAAAATCGTTTTCGGCGTTTATACAATGTATCAAATCGCGTTAAATAACCTTCATCGCTAAACCATATTTGAAATAGTTAAATGCTGCCGATAGAAACGAGCCACGCGTATGTTACATAATGAAATTTTCGGAAAGCTTCGCGCATGCGTGCGCTAATACAATATACGTTCAGATTGCTTGAAAAATTATCATTAATTTTTCTTGAAAAGTATGTCCCGTGACACTTTATCTAGCGTGCACTACCTCAAATTTGACGTCAAAGTACGATCTCATGGATTATACTTTTTAATCATATGTCAGCAAAAAATAAAATTACGAAGGCGGATAATCAACTGCAGGGTATTAATTAACGAACGATAAACGACTGGGATTATGATTTCCATTTACAGACAAATTGCTTACAATTTATTCGGAGTAAAGTTCCCGTGTGCTGTCATCTTGGAGCGTGATCACGTGCGCGGTCTGAAATCGCTGAACACTCCGAATGACTACACTAGACTACACTGTCACTGATTCACGCGTGCAATGCGACCAAATACGACTGAGTGATGTCTAGTGAATGTCGTCGTGCCATACCATACGATCACCACTGAGCAATCAGCAGTGATTGAAAGTTGAGTGAGCATGCGCCAATCATTCATTCTCGTTACTCCAACATCTGATCATATACAGCCAATTCAGGATCAGAGCCTAGTTTTGCCCATAGACATAGCGCATGGACTGCGCATTCGAGCAGAAAAACGCTGCATCGCTAGAAAGAGACACAAACGCACGCGGCCAATATCTGTCTTCTTCTAACCAGGAACGTAATTCTCCTATTAAGCGCCCTGTGTGGGAATTTGTTTCGGAAATGGGTAGGAAAAATACATTGGCACGAGTGTTGACTACGAAAAATATATTTTTCTTATCGAAAAACAAATATTTTGAGCCTCGTCCTTCGGAAAACTACAACACTTTTGGAATCCAGTTTTATTCATTTCTTCATTAGATCAATTAATTGTTAATGTTTCAGTGTTTCAATACAAGAACTTAACCTCACTTCATGGCATTCTATCAACTTACTTACGAAACGATTTTTTAGGTTCATTATCCCCTCGCCACTTACACACTAAACAAGTACAAACCATATCATACACCAAGTTAATCTTCTTCTTTTTCTTGATTATCAAAATATAACGATTATTGTATAATGTCTATGGGCATATGAAAAACTACGATAATACGGGCAGTCGTGGTTTCACTAAGCGGTATGCGTTACTGAGCTGTCGACCAACGGCCAATCAAATACGTAGAAAGAGACGGACATTGACCACGTGCATTGAAGTAAAATACAACTGGAACGCTCACTTCCGTGGTGGGGGCGCGCCGAGAGAGATGGCTTAGCCAGAGTTCCACATACTTAGCTCCTAATCAACACCCAAATGAGTTGATTTTCTTCTAAATCGTTTGTAGGTGTTTGATATCAAAGTCTCGACGTTTGACAGTAATTATTTAATTAATGATTAATAAAACACATTTGCCTAGGGAATTTCCCTAGACTGATTTTCCTCGTATATGCCATAGACATAAAGCATGGACTGCGCATTCCCTAGGATTGTCTGTGGTAACGCTAAGAGTGAGAGAGAAGGAAACACATGCGGCCAATGTCTGTCTCTTTCTACGTATTTGATTGGCCGTTTTAATTTTGCAGATCCATCCACATTTGAAGAAAAAAATGATGTCGACCATGGAACTACTTTTTTTTTCATAGTGCTTCGGGTCACGCGGTTTTTCATATTGTAACTTTTGGGGAAAAATATGTGTAAAGTTGAAATACCAATAAACAATGTGTAATGTTTCATTTTCTTAATTTCTATTATTATTCCTTTCAAAAGCGGTTTCTTCTTTTAGCGCATTTTCCGCGCCCCTTACATGATATCTACTGCTTATAGAGCACATTTTGTGAAGATTTGAGCTCCGCGCAATCATCACGGTTCATCTTTGCAATTATTGATGATAGAAAAAAAATTTTAAATCAAAAAATGTGGAGAATTTAATATTCTACATGTTTCATGATAAATATTTTCGAAACACGCAATCGGTGGGCACGTAAACCTTGCTAAAAAACTGTTGTATTGAGATCCTCTACTTATCCTGAAAGTTTGAATAGTCAATACATCTCTACCCTGTATAATGACCATATTAACACCAGAGTATACGGCTGTCAAGTAAATGTTTTGTTTTTTTATGAAAAATAATCAAACCTTTTTGTTATTGTTTAATTCAGAATAATTATTGTATAATTTTTTATGACTAATTTGATTGTCACTTAGAAAACTTATTTTACAAAAACTTCGTACAGTTGCTTGACTTCCGGATATATGAAAGAGCCTCCATAAACACTGTTTTGCTAGAAAAAATTGAAAATTTTCTTCAGACTAAAAAAAAATCCGGTTTATACTGGGTGTAGTGCATATGAGTCACATATACACACTGTGAACTGAGTGTAAATTTTGAGTGTATTTAGTGTATTCTTTATGTACACTAGATATACCCACAATTTAATTCAAGTTTACACTGATACTGCGATGAAATACGATTGACAATGTAACGTACAAATGTATTGTGGAATTGGCATGACAGTACCACTCTCGAAACGTTGGGATGACGAAAATACTATTTTATAAAAAAGGTGTAGTTATTTGCCTTCTACTCAGGTTTGCTAAAAAGTTCCGGAATGCTAGTGAAGAACTGACCATGCCAGGGTTATTCTGATGATTCAAGATTTCTGCTAGTTCAACGTTACTTTCGAAGTCAGAATTTGTACTATCAGTGCTCAGTTCATCCTGTATGTTGTTATTAGAACTGGAAGGCGATACGTTACTATCAATTTTGAGACACTTCTGTATCTCAGGATCAAATGTATGCATCACCTTGTCAGCGAAATCTAAATTTTCCATATCTGTCCAAGTTCCAACATTTTTCAGCGACAGGTTATCATTTTTGGAAATGCATAAGTCAGGTTTCAACATTTTTCTATCATTCTCAAGTACGGAGAGCTTGTAGTGCAAGTCTGATTTAGGATTGTAGAAGATCACTTCACTTTCCACAGCCTTGTGATTTTTATCATTTGTTTTACTACTACAAGTTGCAGCGCTATCTTGGTCCATTTGCGCTGGTGATTCTCGTAAATTGTTTGAGGGTAAACGGCTCACTAAGGATTTCCAATTGCAGTTGAATGTCGATTCTGTTTCTCCAGGATAAAGATAGAAGGTGTTCTGTTGACTCAATTTGAATTTGTTCCCACTTTTCCCTTGATTTGAGGAATAACGAGTAGTTACACAACCCAAAACTGAGTGGTGTTCATCACAATTAGGTTTGCTCGATGAATCCAGTTTTTGTTCGAGTGAATTACCGTGTAAATCGTTACTATCAGTCCTCTTCAGATTTACTCCAACATGAGGAACACTTTTAAAATACTTACTGCAATCGAAAGTTGTAATCATCATTACAGAACGATATTCTTACAAACTGGTAATAAAACGTTAGCAAAATGGTGAAACTTTTTATAAATAATTGAGGTATAACGCGGCACAACTTACTTGAAGTACTGAATTATACCGTTCACCGATCTACGCCCATCGAATGGATTGACGCAAATCAAACTCATAACACACCCAAAAAATATCAAAACTTCCACTGCAGTTATGCTCCCGCACGAGCGCCAAGCTCGATTATGAATTTCAATCCACCGTCCCACTTTTGGTTCTGGTTTTTCACCAATGATTTCTTGTTGATGTAACTTTTTTTTTACAATGATGTCTGCAAACCAGCCTTTGGGAAATATAAAATATACGTAATTAGGTAACCAGATGAAATGCATTGAAAGCCGAACATACGTATATAACATAAATATGCCACTTTTTAGAATTCCGCTTGGATGGAATATATCCGGTATGCATAGAGTAATCCATAATAACATTCCAAAACTCAGCAAAATGCCCCATCTGATGTAGATTTTCCGGTTGAATTTATGTAGATTAGTCAAGTCGTCGGATGCATCTTTCATTGTTTCGGATTTTTTCACTGTTGACATTGAAATCATTTATATCTGCCGATCAATGTTTGAGCCAGCGGAAGCTTACTCAAATTTCTTTCAAGTTCTATCATATTACCTACAGATTGTTTGATGGAAACAACCTCCATCGAACCAGATGGGGATGATTCTGCGTTCGATGACGTACTTGATACGAGGTCATCAGATTGGGTAGCCTTACTCGGACTACAATAGCCATGATTCCTACACTTCATTTTGCATCATGAACATTGATATGCGATACCTTGAGGTGCCAAGAATAGATTCTTGTGATTAATGTTGTAATTTCATTCCGTGTATTATTCGGAGGCAAAAGATTATTTGTACTGATTGTCATATGCACGAAATGCACGTTAATTTACGACTGGTAGATCATCTTGAGTGGCTGCTTAATATCAGTGAATTTAGACGGTCCAAGATACGTCAAAAATATTGGCATCAAGAACAATTGAATTGCACACAAGATCACTTGATGATACTGACTTCAGTCAATTATCGATATGGCTAATTGTAACTTGACAGTCCATTAAACTGCAGGGATTGGCCAAAACGTTATTTAAATTACAGGAGCATAACATTTCGAGCAACTTAGCAAAATCTGGGATGAACAGTGGATCTATTGCTGTCCGACTGAATCTACTTAATCGCCAACTCACAAACATATGCTCTCTTAGGAAAATGAACGAGACGTCTGTAATCACTGGCACTTCGGTTTTAGAAAATATACCGGAACGAGATATTACGGTGTGACGAATCTTCTTTATCATTGAATGCTTATGGCGTGTTATTTGATAGACGTCAAAATATACGCTTCCATTGCTTTGGAAAGAAAGACGTACTCAGAATCAGAGGTCAGAATCGTTAATGTTTAATTCTCCTCAGTTTGCATTGTATAACTATTTCATATAAGGAGGGGTATAAATAGCACCTTAATCCAGTTTTTGAGTGAGTCTTTCTCAAAAGCTGAGTCGATTCTACTATTTGGTTGACTTGAAATAATTTTAGGAAAATTGCACAATACAACAGCAAAATGTGAAGCAAAACTGTTATAAAACAGATTGGACCTGCTATAATGCGATACCAAGCACAAAACCATGTTGCTCTTGCAACAGGTCGGGAGAGCGCCAATGGCTGCGCGCATCTCAAAAAGTGTGTCAACCTCGCAAAACGTGTTTTTGTAATGATTCGAAATTAATAGAGAGTGAGTACCATGATATGATACATCTTGTGCTGGAATCGATACATTGTGAAAGGAAACTAAACCAATTTCAGATTGTGACGCTAAACAGACAATCAGATTTACAGTTCCTTTGCACAGATGATGTATGCAAGAATATTTAGATCTGCTAACACTCCTTGTAATTTGAAACAGTCAATCTAAATGATCTCATACATCATCTGTGAAAAGGATTTTTGAATCTTATTTTCTGATTGGAGTAAATATCTTAAATTATTTTCTCTTTTTTTTGACAATGCATTGGACCGGCCAAAGAAAATAAACCTGTTATCTTCAGCTGTTTACGGATCGAAAAAGTATGTTATTGATGTTTTTCATTCCCTGTCAGCTAAATGTATAAAGTATCAGACCCGGGGATCGTACATCGATCAAGTGCCTATGAGATCAACAGGTGCAATGACTGACGAATTGGATGTGACCAAACTGCAAGAGGTTTCTTATTACTTTGCAATAATTTTTTTTTATGTTATAGAAAGTTGATGTATTTTTACTAATAAACACACATACGAGATATTCAAATGATTTGAATCGAGACATTATATTTGAACAGTGGACATGCATAAAAAATGATACTGGCCATATTTTAAAGCGCCGATACACATTTTATGAAATATAAATTCCACGATATTGTTCATAACATATCTAACGATTCAGGACCTGGCAAATGAAAAGAAACTTCGGGCAAAGTTGGAGGAGCAGTTGGAAAATTTGACGTGCAGCTTACAATGCTTGAAGAGCAATAGCGAACAAGTTACGCGCTTGCATGACGCTCTGGCAAAAGCGGAGGAACAAACAAAACTGGCTATTCGATCTAGAAATCTCGCAATGGACTTGGCAAAGCAAGCTAGAGATCATACCGACATGATAGCGGGGAGTAAAACCGAAATGGCAACACAATTGTGTATTCTACAGGTAATAAGAGATATTTTACTAATGCTTAGGTACAAAAAAAATATACGGTAAAAGATTATCAATTTTTGATACTTCATTTGAACTTTGTTATCGGTATGTGTATCAAAGCATGATAAGTTTTTTTTCAGGAAGAAAATTGCAAATTGGCCGGAGAGGCTGAAAAAAGTGTATGCTTGTCTAAACAGTTAAGCAAGGCGATTTGTGATAATACAAAACTACTTTGCGAGTGTAAAGATATGCAGTATAAATTGAAAAGTATGTCAGATGATGAAGCGAAGAAGTAAGACACTGTTTATAGGTAATATTTACAGAAGATGTCAAGATATAATACAATTTTGTTAGGTGCCAAGAAGTCGCCGATGAAGTGAATAAAATGAAAGATACTCTTCAGAGAACGCATGATGCATTGAAAGCAGAAAAATCTGAACTTGAAATAACAGTAGCCGAGTTAACGAAAGTCGTGAAAACACAACAGGCCCACGTTAATGAGCTTTCTTGTCTTCTCGACCAACAACAAAATTCGTTGCGGAAGTCTGAAATATGCACGTCTAGAAAGGTTTGGCGTGCTGCTATATTTACCATTTCCACGTATAATTCATAGATAAGTCATGGTTTTATTTCGTTAGACTGAACTTATATGTGAATTGGAATGCAAACTACAAGCTATGTCACTCGAAATCAAAGATTTAAAATCAGGGATAACAAACGCCAAAATGTCCTGTAGTAAGGAATCCCAGATCTGTAAGGACTTGAGAAAAGAATTGGAAGTTAACAGGGATAATCATTGTTGCCAATTAAAAATCAAGGAAAAAATTATTGAGGATCAAGATGATACGATTAGAAAATTAAAAAAAGTATAATTTATAACGTACAACCGATCTTATTTTGAATCTTTTTAAAGTTTGTAAAATACTGGTGAATTAAAGGGCGACATTTTTATAGATCGTACACAAGAGTGAGAAAATGGCAAAACAGGCTGCGCATGAATTTGAACAGTTGACTGAGCAACTGTATTGCGAGATAGAGAGAAACAACAGTCTCACAAATGCCTTAGAAGCTGCCGAATCACAGCTATCGGATGAATCATCACCTAGCTGCAGCTGTTGTGAAGAACTTAAGAATCACCTTGGCCGCTTGGAAGAACAAAAAAATAAAGCACTTGTGGTTGCCAAACTTGCAACGGAAAAATTTGTTGCCTCAAAAAAAGCTTATCGAAGACAACTGCAATACGAAAAGCAACAACAGCATTTATTAACGAATCTTCTACAGGAGAGGGATCAAGAAATTCAATGTTTACGAACGGATTGTCAGTATGGAAGACTGTTGGTTCCCGAAAGACTTGCATAGATAAGAAAAAAGAATCGTCCACATTAAATTGATTATCGTCATCCACAAGTAAATTGCAATTGTTAGGCAATGGTTAAATGACCAACCTTGAATTTTCTCATTGCAAACATTTTTGGGAATCAGTATGCCACAGTTTTACCATAGCTATGTAGACCAAAGGGCGTTTCATGTATATAACAGTTTACCCTTCATTTGTAATTTAAATAATGTGGACTTGCATTTCAATCGCATTAAATATTTATTTTCAAAAACATGAAAATAATTTCATTTTCGGAGTGAACAAGCGTGATACAAGCACTTACAACCATCTGTGAGCAAGTCAAGCATTTAAGATGATCACCATAACGTAATCACTTTTGACGGAGCTTCGATAATTTTACTCTGATCTCTAACAGCAAGAGGCTGATGTTCTTTTTGTACCAAGAGATATTATAATTCAAATGCGTTTCCCAATTTTTGTCCAGAAATTGTTTATAAAACACAGACATTTCATCTGCAGTTAACGATGGGGTACCAGCTTGTTTTTTAGCTGCTTGAAAGTTTTTGCGTTCCTGAAAAAGTTACTAAATTTAATAAATCCACCAAACCAAATTTGAGTCATTATTCATAACTTTGTCCCTTGCAGACAAACCTGACTCTAAATTAGATCAACTCAGTCGAATTTCTATGAAATTGTAGTTGCTTTTTATAATTGATTTTGCTTTAGCTACATTGATAGTAACTGCAAACAAATCTATCAGCTGCTCGATGTTTATTCATTTATATTTCACGCGTTTGAATTCCATTCAATTTCGGATAATCTCAAGGAAATATTTGTAAGCAGTTCTTATTCCAACGAATCTGCAAGGTAATTAGATATATCTACGGTTGTTAACATACTGCTATAAAACTGGCATTGTGTTTTGACCAAAATTCCTGATTCCAATTTTGTAAAGTTTCTCTTCTTTTCCGATATTCCTCTGCCAATATGCTCTCACCATCAGATTTGGCAAAAATAATTGGTCTCAAATTAGAAACCGGATCTGGAGGTCCTATGTAGTCTAAGTGGTTCTTGGATGATTGTATTTCTACATCAGATATATTTCTCTGAAAATGAAATGGTATCGTGAATCGCATCAGGTAAGCATGAAACAACAATCAGTCTACTTACCACTAATCCAAGCGGCAAATATCTTCTGTGTTTTGAGAAGTGCACCGATATAACCTTATTCATTATCCTTCTGTAGGAGTCACGAATTCGTTGATTATAAATTAGAATTTATTTTTTTGCACTGCACGAGATATGCATACTTGATATATTTAAACGTTTCGCTTATTACTGTTAATGAATATTAAAATTAATGAATAAAAATCTGAATAACCTAAAACTATGACATAACATGAAGATCGTGGGCATGGAGGCAGCCGTTGGGTTGACACTCAATGACTACGTTTCCATCGATGGTACATCGAGAGTCGGGTTTCCATTGAAGTTTCCATCGAGAGTCGGGTTGTGGTCTGGTTAGTGTTGGGTTTGAGTCACTGATTCCCGCGCGCCATCCATCGTACAGACTAGTGTACTATACGTGTGATGTTAATCTCTCAGAAACTCATCACTCGAGCAGAGTCTTCCCGAATCGACTTGTATCGCCGACACACGGTGACACAAATCAAATGGAAAACACTTTTGGCGAGACAAGTCGACTTGTGTCAGTAAAGTGAAAGCACCCTCTGTGTCTCCTAGCTGGAAAGTTTCCCAAGCTGGCTGCGTTGCGTTCAAGGTGTATGCATGCACGGAGCGCAGTTAACTCGACCCGTACCAGGCATTAAGGTGCCTCTTCATACGCAGCAGTTTTGGAACTTACTAGATATTATTAGTAACATCCAGCATTATCTAGTAACTTATTACTAATATCTAGTAAGTTTCCAAACTGCTGCTTGCTGCGCATGGAAAGGTACCTTTAATGAGCAGTATCGTACCGTGAGCGCGCCTGCGCATCTTTGCATTGTGTTCACTGAGAGAACCACCACGCTCTGCGCAACTTGGAGCGGCCTGTCAAACGGGTTAGCGGTAGTGCCGTGCGCTAGTCAGTATCGTAGCTAGAGCTCCTTAGTATTCGAAAATAACCGTTACATTCCAGTTATCGGCTGTAGCCGGGTTTAGCCAACTGCTGAACTTATTTGGCGGCGTGGAGAGGGTAAACTAGGTGGCGCGTTCGATGGGATCTGACTGAACTGGACGCATTTGGCTTCGATCTGTGGTTGTTCTCTCGGTGAACATTGTATAGAAATTTTTCCTGATTTGTCACCAACTAGAAATCGATTCGATTGCTCTGTAAATCCGTGGAGAAATGTATCCGAATTGCATAATGTAGTAGAAAACACTTTTGTAAACTGAATCAACCAGTTTAATAACAACGATGAGCCAATTGGTGCGCGTATACGAATTTCTATAGTTATGCTCGATGAATCCGTGTGCAATGATTTGCTGACAGCCACATCATCCGGCCTTGATAGAAATATGTAATCAGCTGATTAACAGGTTCTTCCTTATCACTTCGCACCGTGTTCGTGTATACCATCTGGCAAGAAAATTGTGTATCGAATTGTGTGTCCAAAACCAAACGAATTTCCATTGTAACGGTAACTAACTACCCTGCGACTTCTGTTTTTGTTTACGCGAGTGAATAATGAGTATTTTTTACGAACTTGGTTTCAGTGAATGGTGTGCAAATCAAATGTAAAGATTTATGCTTACGTTTACGTTTGATTATTGGTCGACAGTAATAAACAACTTATCAAACCAACATCAGTATATAGTACAAACATTTCTTAACGTTGTTGATATTCATTGTTATATTGCATTCTGAACACTTTCTATCGCGAAAACAGTGCATAAATATTTCATCGAAGGTAAGGTTTGCTTTACAATTGCCAAATTTTTAATGTAAGTAGAGACCATATGTACATGTTCAGGACGTTGATCGTTGAATCATTTGAAACTGAAGTTTACATTTCAGAGGCCATTGATTGGTACTATCGAGGTGTGGTATGATAGTTGGATACAATTGAATCACCTATGAACACGGCGGAGGTTAAAGAAAGTGAATTCATCTTTATCATTTCAATGAGATCATGCCTGATCTGGTGAACATGCAATCTTGACAATGAAATTACACAAAATATATCGCTCTTCGAAAATGGCTTATGGGTCGCTGGTATGCGGACTGTTACTGTTCGCATCTACGTTAATATCATTCGTTGGAGCTTCGGACGATGATGCGCTAGAGTACATGAGCGAAGAGGAACGAGATGCGTTGAAGTAAGTCGAGATGATATATTTGGGAACGTTCGCGAAATCATCATTGTATAGTATGTGAATTTAATGAATGTAATTTCAGGGAAGAAGCACGTGATATGTTCTACCATGCGTACAATGCATATATGGTGAGTATTCAATTTGTTTTGATTATATTACGTATTGCGAACCTTGTTGGAAAGATATATTTACCCATGATTCCTTCAAAGGACAATGCTTATCCTGCCGATGAATTGATGCCACTTAGTTGTAAAGGACGATATAGGGGTTCTGAACCCAATAGGGGTGACATAGACACTGCCCTTGGAAAGTAAGTCGTTTTCCTAGGGCTACATCTGCCAATCAGTTTATTTTCAACGAGATATTCATATATTTGACATTTTCAGTTTCTCACTAACGTTAGTTGACACATTGGACACTCTTGTCGTGAGTATATAAAATTTTGTTGGATTTGAATTGGATATGAGACTGATTAAGTTGCGAAGAAACATATGTTTACAGTTGTTGGGTGACTTGGAAGAATTTCAAAATGCTGTCAAGCTGGTCATTAGGGATGTATCGTTCAACACGGATGTCATCGTGTCAGTGTTCGAAACTAACATCAGAATGCTTGGGTAAGTTCGGTAATTCTAGAGCCACTTTTTCCCCCACCTTGTGCATTATGCTAGGAAATATAATGTCTTTACTTATTTGTCCCAGTGGATTGTTGAGTGGTCACATATTAGCCGAGTATTTGCAGCAACGGGCTGATATAATGCCTTGGTACACGGGTGAGCTTTTAGATTTAGCGAAGGATTTGGGATATAAACTACTGCCTGCGTTCAATACCACGACCGGCATACCATACGGCAGGGTAAACAAGATTTTACATCGATACTCATTGTTCTTAACTTTGGCAGTTTCCCTATTGTCAGAAATTTTCTATTCTAACAGATCAATTTGAAACATGGTATGAAAGGTATACCAGTAGAAGTAACCAGAGAAACGTGCACGGCTTGCGCTGGCAGCATGATATTAGAAATGGCAGCTTTATCCCGATTAACTGGCGAGCCAATTTTCGAGGTATTTTATTTACTCGTTTCTTCTTATCGACTGAGAGATGATTGAGTGGTGTGAGAACACATTGTCGAAAATGCATGGCCTTGTCGACAGGAAAAGGCACAGAGGGCAATGGATAGCTTGTGGCGAATGCGTCATCGAGGTACAGATTTAATGGGCACAGTATTGAACGTTAACTCAGGAGATTGGGTTCGCCGTGATTCTGGTGTAGGAGCAGGAATAGACTCGTACTATGAGTATTGCTTGAAGGCGTATATACTTTTAGGTAGGTATTTCTAGTGTAAACACCTGATAAACGTTTACATCGTGCAGAAAACTTGTTCGTTTTGTTTAATGATTTATGGAAAAACAAGATGCTTTTATCCTCTCAGGTGATGAAAAATATTTAGGAAGGTTTAATAGGCATTACCAAGCTGTGATGAAATATATAAGCCAAGGGCCTATGTTGTTGGATGTACACATGCACAGACCAAATACAAATTCGAAAAATTTTATGGATGCCTTATTAGCATTTTGGCCAGGATTGCAGGTAACTTATCTTTGTCGTTTTATTTGGTTCGTTTCAATTCCATCAAAATGCTGCATCAAAATTTGATTTGCAACTTTTGTTCACAGGTATTGAAAGGTGACATAAAACCAGCTGTTGAAACTCACGAGATGCTTTATCAAGTTATACAGAGGCATAATTTCATCCCCGAAGCGTTCACTACCGACTTTCAAGTGAGTCCAGTTGAAATGAACGTTGTAGATTGGAGACATTCGACTGATCTTAAAAAAAATATGTTGTTTCAGGTGCACTGGGGTCATCATCCATTGAGGCCAGAATTTTTAGAGTCCACATATTTTTTGTATCGCGCTACAGGAGATCACTACTACCTAGGCGTTGGTCGTAAGGTTCTTAGAAGTTTGCAAACGTATGCTAGAGTCCCCTGTGGTTACGCAGCTGTTTCGGATGTTCGAACAAACAAACACGATGATACGATGGATAGCTTCGTATTATCTGAGACGTTCAAATATTTATACTTGTTATTTGCGGAACCTAGCGACTTGACAATAAATCCAGATGAATTCGTGTTCACTACCGAAGGTCATCTGTTGCCATTGACATTGGCGTCAATTGGTTCGAATTCATCTTCGGTGAGTCGTATGCAAGTCTTTAGAAACCTCACCAGAGCTAAAAATAGTTGACGACAGGTGCAATCTACACCCCAATTTAAATTCGTCTTGTCTTTGTGAAACAGGCATTTGAAAAGGATACGATAGATGTAGACGCGTTTGACAGAACTTGTCCAAATAGTCTACATTTATTTCCAGCATCTGTTCGACAGCCTTTACGAAATATGGTAGAAGATGTTTGTCCAAGGAGAATGTCCAAGCGTAGATTGCATGCATCTCAGTTTCAAGTGAGTTATACTAACTTTGTCTGATATCAACAAACTCGATTAACAATTTACTCTGTAGCCAAGTTGGTTGACCAATAATTCCTATAATTTTTTCTCTCTGTAGGCAAATAATTTGGAACATCTGTCGATTCTCAGTGATATGGGTATCACTATTTTAAAGCAAAACGACGGTCGCGTGCAGCTGCTGCACACATTTTCAAATGTACGTAACTTTTCAACTTTTTGTTATCCTTTAGTAATATATGTGTGATCCACGGCTATCATTCAGGTGTATCAGTGTGCAATGTATAAACTTAGGATGAGCTCTATCCATGAAAGAATTTGACAGCGCAGTTAGGAATTTAACTCTTTGATATCCCAATAATATGCTGAACTATTTTGAACGTCCTGTTTCAGGCTAAAACAGCACATGACGGTGAGGAAGGGTTGTTATTTATGCAAGAAATGGTAGAAATGAGCAAAATGCAATCTCAGCAAGCTGCCACAAGACCGCAGGTCGTTACGTTTACGATGCCAGCCTACCCGCGACTCGAAGTGACACTATTGGCAGGTCCCGCACACTTTGGACCGGAACTTCACGGGCCAAACAACCGTGTGACTGGTAAAGTTGTCTATGCTGAACCAGCCACTGCTTGCGAAGAGCTTTCGAATGCTGACAAACTAATTGGCAAAATTGTTATAATGGATCGCGGCAACTGCATGTTTGTCGAAAAAGTGAGTTACCAGAAATCCAAAAACCGTGATCATAATTTGCAATAATTCATGTTACATTTTCGCACAAATTTGTTTTTCCATAGGCGCGCAGAATCCAAAAGGCAGGTGCTCTAGCAGGTATTGTACTGGATAACGTTCTTGGTTCGAGTGCAGCCACTTTCCCTATGTTCGCAATGTCTGGGGATGGAAACGAAGTTGATCACGTTGTTATTCCGCTTGTCTTCCTTTTCAATGCCGAGGCCACGCGGCTTTTGGAAGCTATCGTTGCTGGCCGCGGTCAGCTCACCGTGACAATTGGTATAATCTCAATACTTTCTAATCTTTGAACTTTCATCTCCTGAGATGATTTTTCATTCAATATTTGTTATACAGTGCTATTCAATATTCGAAATTTCGCTTGCAGGTGAATATGTAACCAAGGAAGAAATACAATTGAAAGCACCTAACGATTTATCAATGTTTGAAAAACTCAGAGGTTCGCTCCGAGAGTTTTTAGTACGACAGATATTTCCACAGGTTTGTATACCATGGTTCTTAGCAGTCTTATTCGTTGAATACTTCACACTTTGGTTAATAACTCGACTCAAATGATACTTCCCCCATTCCCTCAAATTTACACATCTGCGGTTTACTTCTCATAAGGCTAACGCGAAAACTCATTACAGTTTCGTCACATCACACGCGTCAAAAGATGAATTCTTCTTGAGCAAATTTTACAATGTAACATAGTCATTTGCAGAATCAAGCCGCAGATAAACTGCTGGTATATTAAGTATTCTTGAATCAGAGTGATAATACTAGTAAAGATCCGTTACATTGATCAGATGAGAATATATTTTTGTAAATTACTCACCCAATGCAAGACTCACGTGCCAAGCAACCGTACAAGATTCAAATTCTTGGATTCGCGTCGTGGTGACACCACCCGTCCAAACGATACACCTCATTCAATATGATTGATATGTTACGAGTAAAGCTATAATATCGGATAAAACGAGGTTTACCCGAGTAAGCATAGCTTTATCCGTTATTGTAGATTCACCCGTAATATATATATATATACATATATACATATATATATAAACGAGCCATTGGCGATTGTATTAATCGAAGCCTAGGCATGCTCATAATGCATTTTACAAATTGTATTTGTTATATAAACGTTGTTTCCGAACTGTTTTATGCGGTATTAAACTGTCTACTCGATATTAAACATTGCATTTGATTAGTCTTCTGTTTTGCATTTAGACGACGTGAAATACGAAGCGGCACTTCAGGGTTTAAAATACCTGTTTATCTCCGATGATTGAAAATGATCGATATGCCATCCGATCAGTTTGCGGATTTCTAATAATTTGCCATTATATACCGTCCTAAGGACTCGATTCGCAGTTTTCACTGATGCGAATTTAGTATATTTCGACCATAGTGCAAGAAACTGATTTTCTCTTGGCGGTTCGCGGACATTCGCATGGAAAGGTCACGCAAGGAGGAAATCAGGTTTTCAAAAATGTGTCGAACCGTATTTTTCACCGCGACGTGCGAGAGGCTCCGTTTCAGCATGTGCGGATCCTTGCTCGGAGTGTAGAAAAGTTTTTCGAGGAAATATGTACGGTTACGGTGCTAGATAATTGAATGTGAAGATTCCTCAGGAATTCCTCCGTCTTGTTTTCAATATATCGTTTATCCGTCTGTAGCGGAATATTCGGAGACAAAGTGAGCATTTTCAAAGATTATGCAAAATAAAAGAATTAATTTTTCTTCGTACTGATTACCAGCAGTCTCATTGTTTGTAATAAATCTAAATCTGGTGTTTTTTTTTTACTCAACTCTGTCATATAACAATGCTAGGAGTCTCCAGAATTGTTCTCGAAGCAATATTACGCGAATGGAAATCCGGGAGCACGAGTTGTCAAAGAACCTGATTTCATCAGAGAAGAAGATCGGAACGTAGTAATAGAGTATCAACACCTGAAAGCTGAAATTTCTACCGCATCCGACGATGATAAAATTCGAATCACGGCCAGTTCGATAAAAACCGCACAGCTACCTCAAGAACCGCAAGAAATGTCAGAGTTCGAGAACAAATGGCGTTTTCTCAGAAAAATGTTTGTAAATCAAATTTTCGCAAATAGCGATCAGGGTTCGAGTCTATATATCGCAGGCTCCACCGTGGAAAGTTACTATAAGCAGGTACAAAGTGAACGTGGAATACCGGAAGATGTGACAAGAAGAATAAATTTGTCCGCGAAAGTGGTTTGGTTTTTGAAGGAATTGAGCGAATTGGGACTTGATTTATCCGTCGCAGAAAAAACTAAAGAATTAGCGAGCATCAATAGGCGAAGATTGGAATTGCTGAAGCAACATTTGTTTTCTAAAATGGACGATATCACCTTCCTCAAAAATGCTGCTCTGAAGATAAAGAATTTGAAGTCGACGAATCCTGAAATGGAACAACTGTTTGAAGAGTTGGAAACTGGCAAATTGAAAGTTGAAAATTACTCTCTTTTTGGAAAATTACTCAAGGAAATCTTCGAAGGAGAGGACGAAAACGTTAGTCGACACATAACACTCCTGGATCATTTACATCAGGCTGTGGAAAATAATAATCCAGCTGGGATCGTAATGGATCAATTGACGCAAGAATTGAGTAATCCCTTGAGCGTGAAACGAGAAGGAATATCAAACGAGGATACCGATGCCGACGCAGATTTGAAAATCAACGGTGGAAAATCCAAGGACTCCGCGAAGGAAACATTAATTGTCGCAGAATCTCGCAAAAAACATAATCCCAATTCGGAGAACCTGATCAACGTCGAAGATTTCCTCTTGATAGAAATCGACAAGGGTGAACAGGGCACGGAAGATGACCTTACGGTAGAAGAGAAATCGACGGGTATCTCCTTCGATAATTTTAATTCTGCAAATTCAAAGAAGTCCTCGGACGTTCGTGAAACAAATCCGGATGCACATACGCAAAATGAGAGTCAAAACGTCGAAGTACACAACAGTGACGTGGAAATATTAGTGAAGGGAGCAGAGATTCTGAGTAGCATCGGTCTAACCGATACTCTAGCAAGGCGAAACGAAAGAAAGAAATTGTTGAGAGAAATTCACCACCAGCTAAAGGATTCTCAGAATCCATTGAATTTAAAACACACGGAGTCCGCACGCGCGATGCCTGAAGAAGTTGGATCCGACGATCCATTCGAAGATTTAAAGAGTCCTGTTTGGGCAACCGATGAGAGCAAGGTGGCGAAGGAATTTTCTGAGTTTCAACAAAAGCCTGAAATCAGATCGGTGGACTATAAAAAATCCAAAGATGCAAATTCGAGGTACCAAGAGGAAGATCGTTATACTCTTTCTCAGGGTAAAAGCAACATTAACGAAATTGACATTGACAGAAGTAAACATATCGATGATGAATTGTAATAATGTCTCTGACGAAAACCGCGATAGTTATTGTATAAAAACAAATGAATGATAGCCGATATCACTCGACGAAAGTTGATAATTGGTGATAGATAAATATTTTCAAAACAAAGTAAAGGTAACGAAAGCTCAAACTTGTGTGTTGAATTATGGGAAGTTTTTACATTTGAAATAATGATATGCATGAATGAAAAGGTATACCTGGCTATTCGTACAGTTTATTTGTGAAAGAAGCTCCTCGAGTGTAATTGAGTGAGATTAATTTTCATGGTATTGACGTTATAAAATGTCAATATTCACGTGTTTGTGAATGAATCTTGTACATAGGTGCTATGAGTGTAATTACGATGCGATGCCATGTACACGAATAGAAGAAATCATGCATCTAGCGAATGAGCAAAACTTTTTTTCTATCCCGTCTACTGGATAGTTCAATGTTGATAAACAGGCTAACCGTTCCTTATCATAAAATTAAACAATAGATGAACATTTGTTTTCTTCAAGATCACATTCAAGCTTATTTATAATTTTTATCTCGATTTCCTAAAGCGTTGGTACGCTTCCATTTTTTTCCTGTAGTTACCAATAGAAAAATGTACTTTTTACGTTTGAACGTCGACCAGACAGAAATCTACGGATAACATATTATTCTTATTATTAACACCGTTCGAATTTCTCGTCAACTATCTGCTATATATATATCTATTGCAATTCAAATTGTACAATTCCACTGTTTGTCCGCCCGAAAGGGTATCTCAGAAAATTTGATGTCTTCAAATTTAATGTCGCATTTATTATTATTCAACGATGACTCTGCGGTTGATGAACGTTACTCGAAAGCGAAATGAAAAGTTGTAAATGATAGATTTTGTACGGGAAAGAATTTATTAAAATTGAGTTTGAACGTTGGTGTACAAATGTTAAATGATGCTTGTAAACAAGTTGTAAAGAAACAAATAATATAAATAGAATTGTATAAAATATCTGTTTTAAAGTGTAACTATACGCAGACGTGTCACGCTGTGGTCATAGCAAATTCACATTAAGTCAAACACGTCTGAACAATTGTCTCGATTATGTAACGGAACAGCCCTTTTCTTCTTTTCTCTGTTATCCGTTACAGAAAGATTACAAATTTCTGTCAACAACGATTCAATCTCTCACGGGAGAAAATTCGTTATCAGATTTTAATTGACGAGCCAAGCATTATTTTCATAAACGAGACGCAGCGAATAGGCACGTCGGTTGTTTCGTACACATATCTAGGCTCATTCTGTTTCCATTGGAAAATTCAACTTTGAATTCGCGGGCATATTACGTAAGTTACGACTATTCAACCTTTTATCATTGTGTAAAGTATCGATTAAGCAGTTTCAAAATAAACACATTGATGGATATTCGCCAAAAGCAATTCAAGGTCTTCATTGTAAAACGAACTAATCGTACTGTAAATTTTATATGTATAGCATGCTTGACAAGTTGATTGTGTATAAATTATCATGTAAAATATAGAATAGCATATACTAAGCATGATAATGAAAATTTATGTGAGAACATCGAATGTGGTTTTTGATAATGAGGATGATGAATGAATACTAAATGACAAATAAAAATAAATTAACTAATATAAATTATAATGTACATTTTGTCTCATTTCTGATATAAATGTAATTTTTCCCAAAATCCGTACTGACTTAATTTTTTTAACGTAAATTTTCTAATGCCTCATTTCATACGATAGACTCAGGTTTCATGCTTATTATTGATTCATTTACAAATACAGTTTATAATGTTAGTTTATCGCAACGGATCACATTCAGATTTCATCACAAGAGATCTGATCAATTCAAACTAAATCCACGTAAATGGCTTTCAAGGATGGTCGACATATTTTCAACTTTGCGGTCTGCCATGATGAAGTGTTTCTGCTCATTCAACAACTTCATATTTCATAGTCTAAAGAACGTTTTCTGTGCTCTACCATTCGGCACTTTTCCCTGAAGTCGCAGCCTTCGTACGGCTTCTCTCAAATGTTTGGGCTGCAAAGGGCCAGATTCTTCGTTTGATTCCATAACATCTAGAGCTGTCAACCATAATCAAATTCGAGTTCTGGTTACAAATGAAGATCGAATTGTTATTGGGAAGCAAGATTAGCAATGACATTTAGCTCCATCCTATTTTACCTTCTTCGACGACTTCGCCAACGAAGACCTTTGCTATACCAGACATGGCGATAACAACGTTCTGTGAAACTGAGCAACCAGTTATGGTTTGCATGATCTGCAAGAAATATTGAAAAATAATTTAAGATCGTTTCGACAGAAATACTTTGACAAATCATAGCTTTGCACTGTAAAATGACGAAATTACTCGTTTGATTGCAGCTTTGGGAAAGGCAGCTCGTCTGTACATTTCATATCTGTCCAGTTGATCCTCGGTAAAGTTTGAAACTAATACTCTGAAATAAATATGGTTCATGTGACACCCTGCGGTAATAAGAAATTATTTCTCTGCCAATCATTTGGATCAATGGCGACGTACTGCATTTTTTCCCGCTCTTCTTCCTCGAGTTCTTTTTTACTTTTTTCTTTACTTTCCCTTCGTTTTGAAATATCGAACGGTGCAGAACGTGGCAAAGTTATGTCACTTCCAAAAATATCGTCGTGATCATGTCTGTGTTCAAAGTCATCCTTAAATTCCATCTGATCATCTGCCAGCGTGCCACCGCTAAGGTCGGGTGTATTCAATTCTTCGGAATCTGACTGAGAATGTGAGCTCATGGCATCAAACTCGACCTAATTCGAATGATCAATCAGTTTTATTGATGTTACATAAATGATGTAAATCAATAACAAGAATAAAATGCAACACAAAACGTGACGTCTCACCTTCAAAGGCTGGTCTTCGATATCCATGCCATCTTGCGAGCCTCCAGTCCTGGATGGACTGTGTTTTGAATCAACGTCAACATTCTCGCTCTCATTCTCAGAATCTTCTTTGCCAAAAATGTTATCCATCTCTATACTGATCGATAACAATGAGATCGTTGTTTTCCGAGTACAGACCTGAAAAACCAGCGCATTTCACATTAAACGCTTCGATCCTGCTGTAGATGTACATATATTGGAAAAATTACAAACCGATTGCTCGGTGATTCGAAGCCTGCGTTATCACGGTCAAGAATCCATGAACACATGTGTTATGTTATTTACCATGGTTCGAGTCAGTTTATAGATTTTTGAGAGGATTGGTCAACGTTGTAAATTCAACCACGAATTATCAATTGGTAATGAAACAACAAATGTTTCGGTTGAATCAGTGAAATATATCAGTGGGTTGAATTGGTTAGAATCGAAGGATGCAGGCAACTATGATGCACCGAATGAAAGCTAACATAATGGAGGAAAAATAATGAGTTCGACGTCGTTCTCGTTACCTGGTAAAATGTATTGGGTAAAAAATACTCGGATTCAAATTCAAAATACTGCGATTACGTACGTAACGTAAGCATAGCGGACCGCAACGACGACAGGCAAATGTTTTCGTTCGCGTTTGTGTGTGGCTCCGTGTGGCAGTGAGGTGGCGCGAGGTGTGTGTGGTGTGCGCCGCGTTTGGCTAGTGTCGTTCGCTCTCGTGAAAATTAGAAACCGTCATTTCGTAACAGACGAAAAAGCTGTGAGATGGGAAAAATACCGGTGAGGGTGATGCGTTAACCATTTTTTAGAAACCTAATGGATGCGGTTGTTTCGATCAACAAAACTGTTTTCATAAACTGTTTTGAAACATCAGCGTAACATACTGCTTCGTGTGAACTTGGTTTCGAGATTGCCATGTTGCTCGCGCGGTGGCACTGCCGATTTGTTGAAATTGCGAGTTAAATCAAGTTGAACGTGAATGATCCGATGATGGTTAACGGGACGCCGTGATGTCAATGTTCTGTTAATTTATGAAATATAACACCATCCCGACGATTTCTACGAGTTGTTAGTGCGCGGTAGTGAAATCTCGCAACGTGATTCCCTCCACAGGGTAGAAGAACGCCGGAAAGTGACACTTATTGCGGGTGACATATAGAAAACAGTCGAATCTCTTCGTTTCGGACATTTGCCAAGTGCAGTGCGAACTAGAAAATTCGACCCCTCGTACGTTATTTTTCGTCCGACACGCGTGAAGGTGCGAATCATTTGAGCGTTGATGTATTAAAATGTGAGTAATTCCTCACATTTCAAAGTCAAGAACTTATCGATTCAACGCAACGTACATAAGGACTCGTGCGACGTCGTTGTGTGAAATGCCTCCGTTCACCGCGTATCCTGGAACGCGATAGAAATATGTCGTTATAAACGCCAGTCATTCGTGACATGTCTAAAACGTCTCTCGTTAATCCAGTTACCATCGAACGAATCTTTCATTTCAATAAACTAATCAATATTAAACATTGTCTTTTATTCATATAGCATGCACAAGACGTATCGTCAGTTTCATCAAGTATTCTTCTCTATACTTTCTTCTTCACTCCTTTTCCATCGTGTGTTATCGTTCGCGTAACCGAACAATTTATTCTCCCGTCCGTCAAACGCGTGAATACGCCTAAAAAATTGCATCCGTCGACAGAAACTCCTTTTTCTGATAAGGTCCCACATGGCCAAGCTGGTATGAAACAACATATTGCGTACGATCATAGAGTCCCAGGTCTGACCAGTGCGTTTCTAATTGGAACCTTCCTCTGACAGTCGAATGTTCGAACAAAATCCTCTGAATGTTCAAGGAAGCATTGTTGAAACAAAACTCAGGCTACAAAATTCATGAAAAAACTGCTTCAATTAGTTTTCAATGGCATGCTGATAAAATTTTGAATATAGATCCATGTTTAATCCCATTTCGTCTAAATCTGCATTTCACTCGATCATCGATGCGTCAAAACCTTCTCGGCAATACATTTTTGTAAAACATGTAGGTCTGACACAGTTATATACAGTCATTTGGTAATAATGCACAGGTTGATTGAAACTTGTTGATGTTACAAATTTCTTGACCAATGCAAAGAGCTGGTTACATTTGAGGAAATGTTTGAGATCTTTTCATAGAGACATAAAAGGCATCCCAATACTGAACACTTGTACGTTCGCGTATCGCCCTTTCCTCATCTCTACTCTGAACAAATGTCTGTATTCTGTTTTCAAATTACAAACATAAATATAAAGTACACGTTTGTATGTGTAGTCAACACAGAATTAGGGGTATATGATTGACATTCGCCAAAAGGAACGATTACTTACTTTAAGTATTGTTTGATTTTTGAATTTCAAAGAAAATTCTTAAACACTATGAAATTTAGGATAGCAGCGTTACCCGATTACCGACGTTAAATTTTCCAGTTTGAATTTCAATTTGTAGGTAACGAAGCGGTCGATATTTTCTTTATTTTCGTAGAAAAAAGCCTGTCGAGGCTGTAATTTTGAAAAGATTCGGCGTTTTGTTCTAAAGTTTAGGCATAGTGGTTTTCGAGGGTTTCGATAATGACAATTTTTGAGATTCTGGATCGGCTTTATCCAGTTGTATACTTATATATATATATATACATTTTTTCATAAAGGTGCGAGGAGGCGACGGACGTGGAGTCGTTTCATCAACTGAAGCAGACTGCAACAGCGACAATGGGTGTCGCGGAGGACGAAATAGCAGCGCCACCTAACGTAACGTCTCATCCGAATCCCAACTTGGCTCAAGAAGGTGAGTCCCATTTTTTTTTTTTAATCATACCTTTTCTTCAAATCGTCTTTGTTACCTGATCTCCGTCCATCACCAATTATAGGTACACGTTGTTCGAAAGATTCATTTCATTCTTTTACAGGAAAAATTATGGACGGCTCACCGCAGATTTGCATAGATTATACTTCACAGTAATAGAAAGTATAATTCAATCTCTTTTCCAAACTCAGTTCCAAAAATGAAATGACTATGTCAAAAATCGTTTTCACCGTCACGTACATTTCTTGGAATGTAATCCCTTCAACGTGAAAATTTCTCAACGCGAGCAGAATGACATTGAACAAACGTAGAATGGAATCCACAAGCTCGATGAATTGAACTGATTTAAAAAGTCTTGCATAGAAATCGTCGGATTTGTTCGAAGCGGTCGCACCAGCCCGATAAAATTACCAATCCAGCGCAATCGACTCGCATGTCTCTGTAGTTGGCACTGAACTCTTACGAAAAATAGAAAATCAATCGAATTCTAGCTACTTCACACAGAGTTCTAGAGTTCTATGTGCATTTCATCGATTGGTCCATGACATTTTTTTTCTTAAACTAGCGGAGAGCCAATTTCACACGACTAAATCTTCAGACGATCATAGTGGCACAATTTCACATATAATCGAAAAAAGTAGAAGGCTAATTTGTAAAACTCTGTGGTGGGCGGCTAAAACTCCAGCCATTTCGATTTTTTGAACAAAAAAAATTGCAACCTATTCGTTGCTTGACCTGTATTGTGAAATAGTATCTATATTTTCCATCAAATCGCAGAAAGTTATGGGAGTCTTTCGTAGCACTTAGACAAGGGCGTTTGCGGGCGGGAGGGGGGGGGGGGCAAACGGCAGCTTTTTTCACAATTACACACAAAACAAAAATGTATGTAAAAGGGGGGCAGCCCAATGGGGAAAAATTAGTTCTCGATTGGTTTCGAAACGTTTCTGGGGTGGTTTAGACCTTGTAAGTTTAAGGCATCTTCGGGATTTTTTTTAAGGTAATAATAGGAGGCAACAATATTGAAACTTTGTAGGTATATTGTACTACTCAAATAGCGTACAAAATCATTTGTACAATCATAAACATTTTTTTTACATTATATTGAAAATAGTGCTGTAGAAGACTCTCTAAAAAAATTGGCGCAGGTGATTTTGGCTGTTTTACTCCTCTAAAAAATAAAACCCCAAAGACGTACTTTACGCATACTATGTAAAAATCAGTGTTCGTCACTCGGGCCTAACGAGCTTTACACCCTCGCCTGATCGACACGCACACCTCGTGCGTGTCGATCACGACTCGGGGCGGAAAGTTGGACTTTACGCCCCAGTAGCGAAAACTACTATTACGGCCGAGATGAGGTGGGAAGCGAGGAAGAAAGGAAGGACAGACAAGGCGATGACCGACGGATCATGGACCTTTTAGTTCGGAACCGGGGGGAAAGAGTATAACACCCGTGGTATTGTGTTAGCTCTCTTCCAACCGTTTCGTGGCAAATGCTTGAAAGCGTGACTCGATATGATGATGCGCTCCGGTTGTTATTACGCTACCCGCTTCGATTGGTCTTCGCAAACCTGGTCGTTGTCACCCAGTTGCGAGATCATTCTTCGGGCAGGTAGCAGAGCACATCCATCGAGCGCATCAGCGTTCACCTAGTCCTACGATTCTAATATCTGTACTCGTGTCGGGGGAAGAAGTGGGCGGGTGAACGGACTTGATTTGCATCTATGACATCGGAAACAGAGACATAATGAAAAAAAACCGCATATTTTATAAAGCAGAGAAACGAAGATGAACTTACCCGCGATACGAGGGAAAGCTCTCCTTCGTTCCTTCCACGACCACGTATTTCCTTCCTCACAAGGTACACGATTCATCACCGTTTTCAACTTCTTGACCCGGCACTATCTGTCACATCTCGACGCGCAGGACGAAAAGTGCGGGAAAACGCATCGCGTGAAAGATCTCCCGGAACTGTATCAATAATTTGCATATTCGATTCGAATCGGGGTCAAGAGAAACGGGAATTTCACGTCTGATCCTCTGCACTCCTTCCTCTCTTATTCTTTGTTTGCTTCATCGTTTCCCATTGGAGTCCGGGGAGTAGCGTCCCTTTTTGACTAGTGGATTAGTACGTTTGAAATCTGCTGTAATCGTAAGCTTGGGTATCGTAAGACGGAAGTTCGGGGTCAGTCACGCGCATTGCTGTGGGATTGATAGAGAGCGGGCGCGGAAGTTGATGAGAAAAGTTCGAAATAAAGTGGCGTTGGTAATCTTGAAGATGCGTGTAATTATTATTTTGGGTCAGTTGGGCACGATTAAAGTCGTCAGTCGATACTCCGAGACTGGAGGGGTCGTTAGCTGCTAGGGCGAAGGTGCGCCGAAACGCGTGCTTATCGAGTGACCTTCGTACTACTGAAATGTTCACCAGTGATAATTAACCCCGGAACTCATGGGTTCCCCCAAACCTCCCTAAATTGTACCTAACATCCTTGGCATTTTGACGGTTGAGCTAGTCCTGCCACACTGTTGATCGCATTAGGAGGAGGGAATATGCCGAGTAGATCTGTGCCGGGTAAACCGTCGGTTTCGTTCTGGAAGTGACGGAAAGTGCACGTATTCGAGAGCCTGGGGTTAGCGTAACCCCACAAATTTAGCTGTGAAAAAGATACTAGTTTGCGACAGCAAAATTTCAAGAAAATAGAAATATGCTCTCACTTTTCATAGTAGATTTAGAATTCGAAATTCAAAAATTACATGTAATCAATTTTGGAAAAAGTCGTGATTTTTTCAAAAGTACATCAGAAACAAAACTTTTGAAAAAAGAATCCAATGGCTCGATAATGATACATAATACAACTGTCTATCACCTTCACTAATTTCACCTTAAATAGGTATAATAAAAGACAGACAACATCGGAAAGTATATTGGAAAATTAAATTTGAGGTCAAACATGGCTCACTGTCGCAGGTGATTGTTACGTTCAATCTTGTTTGCCATTTATAAAAGTAATATATTCTTGAAAATAATTGGTTTTAAAGCTTTAATTTGTCGAAATTCGAACTGCCAATTTGTTATAGTAGACGGAAGTTTACATTTTTTAGAAAATTATTATATATCTTACTTCTTGTTACGAATGCACTCTTATGAAGTTTGCAGCAACAATGGGATGTACGCGTATTTCAAAAAATTAAATCAATCATTCTCCAAAAAGATAGTACGGAACCAGCTCAAAACAATTGCGAACAAGAATCTCGAGGTGCTTCGATATTCTTACAATGGTAAAGTACGTAGAAGAATATACAGCAAAATGTGTGGGGTTACGCTAACCCCAAGCTCTCGAGTACGTGCACTTTCCGTCACTTCCAGAACGAAACCAACGGTTTACCCGGCACAGATCTACTCGGTATATTCCCCCTCCTAATGCGATCAACAGCGTTGCAGGACGAGCTCAACCGTCATAATGCCAAGGATGTTAGGTACAATTTAGCGAGGTTTGGGGAAACCCATCAGTTCTGGGGTTAATTATCACTGGTGAACATTTCAGCAGTACTAAGCTCACTCGATAATCGCGCGTTTCGGCGCACCTTCGCCCTAGCAGCTGACGACCCCTCCAGTCTCGGAGTAGTGACTGACGACTTTAAGGAGGGAGGTAAGGTTAATTCGCTACAAAAAACACCTATTATTGATAATTTTTTTTGTCGATACTGTTCATATCTATTCATTTCTATGCTTACTATGTTATAAAGTGACATTCTAAGAATATTCTGTAGAATTTTCATTAATTTTTATAAAGAAATGAGTCGCTGACAGCGAATCTCCTACGACGTCTCAAAAAAAGTGTCCATTGCGGTGACACCCGTAACTCGTCACTAGATTATCTCATATGAAAAAACCAAATTGAATTTATTAGTTGATAAGTTTCTTCAGGTAACCCTGTCGAGTTTTTATTTTTTTTTTATCAATTTATCAATTTTTCACAGAGCTTAGAAGTCAAAACACCGGTTTTTCATCATAAAGGTCAGACATTTTGTTATTTGAATATATGTTAAAATTAAAAAAAAAAAAAAACGACAGCGTTACCTCGCGATTTATGTAAAGAAAACTTGTGCAAAATTTCAAAAGAATCGGTGCGGTAGATTTTAAGTAAGAGAAGTCACCGACTCTGAAAAAGCTAAGTGTGAGAAAAACGCGTTTAAAGTTTCAAAGATTTTTACGCCACAGAATGGATGCTTTTTTTTCATAAACTTACACTGAATCGTCGATCCCGGCTCCATAAAGCGATGGGCTTTCAGACAAGATGTCCAAGGCATCTTTTTGCTGTTGTCGACGTCGAATCCTGCCTTCTTTGCTTTCTTTAGCAGCTTCTTGCTCCGCTCGGCTACGCGCGGGCGAAAATTACAACACGAGACTTACAGCTCCACATCTCGGTTAGTTTAATTCCAATCGACTTCAAATTTTCACAGAATATTCTCAACATGTTGTACATTAATAAAAAAATATAATAAAAAAATGTAAAATAAAAAAACGTACCTTACTTCCCCCTTAATCGTGCTCAACAATAATTACACACATCTTCAAGATTACTAACGCTACTTTATTTCGAACTTTTCTTATCAACTTCCGCACCCGCCCGCTATCAAACCCAGAGCAATGCGCGTGACTGACGCCGAACTTGCGTCTTACGATACCCAAGACACGATTAAAGTGGATTTCAAACGTACTAAAGCCGCTAGTCAAAAACGGTACCACCCAGACTCGTACTTATTCATCCGATGATTTCACTCGTCGCTCCGCGTTGTTCTGAACTTTCAGCTCACGCTCGAGAATTTGTTTGTTGCCCCGTGAAGGAAAGTAAAATAAAACCAAGAAGCGTTTTTCACGCGCGACGTGGCATCCTCGTTGCTCAAACAGTACGCGGCAATTGTCGCGGTGGAAATTAACTTGTCGCGGTTCACCCGAGCAGACATCCTCCGATTTAGCCCAACTTCCGTCCCGCCGTCTACCGCACATTTTACCGCAATGTCCCGATATTTCTCTCGGATCGGGTCATAAGCTTGCTGGTTCGAATCTCCCGTCATCGCAACGCCAAAATGATTCGTCGCGTCTCTTTTCAAACGTCCCATGTCTGCAAGAACGACGAAAATTCGCCACGAGCTATTCGATATGCCTAACAGCTGAACTTATACGGAAGCATTTTACGAACACTCTACGTGCCATGGACTAGAAAGAACAATCGACGTATATATTTCAACCACCTGATCAGAACAACAATGTCAAACACCTCGCGAAATGGTGATCAAACGGAACATTGGTCGGGGGAAAGGGCATAGCCAGATAAGCATGAAGAATCGGCCCCCACGAAGTTTTTTATCCCCACTTTGGGATTCGATTTGGCACCCAATAAAAATAACACAGGACCACAAACCTAATCAACCAAGCAGCACGAACCAGACTTGGTGTACCTTATGTTTCGGAGGACGCTGAATTCGAATTCGGGGTCCATTTGACCCCATCAGATCACAGCCAAACCGAGAAAACGCCATGGAAATGCATGAACATATGCTGACTGCATGTTTTTGAGGTCGTTGAATTCGAATCCGGTGTCCCTTCAACTCCATCAGATCACAGTCAACCGTACTCCAAGGTCAAATTAAAGGAATACTATAAAAATACGGTCATCACATGTTTTTGAGATCTGTCCACTTGACCTTGAAATTCCCTTGACTGTGACGTCATGGGGTCAAACGGACGCCGGATTCAAATTCGGCGTGCTCCGAAAAATAAGGTACACCAAGTCTGGTCTGTGTTGCTTGACTGATTAGCTTTGTGGTCCTATGTTATTTGGTCGCGAAATTTATCAGTGATTGTAACATCGTGTTTAATAGTTCATTTTGTTGAGTTATAGCTGGTCTCAATCTTCCAAGATATTTGACACTTCTGGATTATCATTTTTTGTGTTGGGTCGCAAGTTTGAACTCTTCCCGACTCTCTGGGTGTAAGTTATGTTGTCTGCTGGAGCTCCAGTTTTGTTGGTAGGTTGATTCAGAGTGGGGTGTTCTTCTCTCATGTCGTCTCGGTGCCTCGGTCTGTACCAATGGGAAACTTGTGTCAAGTCCCTTTTTTTATGATGTCCTGCTAGACTTGGCAGTCTTTGTAGTTTGCCGGATGGTCTTCTTGACAGTGTAAACATTTAGCTGGTGTCTATCTAGATACCCCCGCATTCCACGCATCTAAATTGCCGCCTACAGTAAGTCTTACTTGGGGCGGTTCTTCTACTTCTCAACACCGCTTTCACCTATCTTGATTACACGCGTAGACCATGACTAGACTCTAAACAGGTGCAAGTGGCAAAACGCGCTGTCAACCGTTTCGATTTTGCAGAATTCAAGTCTTGTCGTATTTACAAGCCGTCCGTGGCATAGCGGTAAGTAGCGCTACCTGATTTCTAAAAACTCAAAAACAAATTTACTGCGTGAGATTGTTTGCGACCAAGAAAATAAGACCCCTTCAATAAATTTGTACTCTTTATTATCTACTGGGTAGACCTTGACCTGCCTAAAAAATACTACTAAAAACGTATAGTCTTACACGGCGTACGACTTCCGGTGGACGCTAGGCGCATCTTAAACAAATTTTTCTCTTAAACAGATGAATTTGGCAACCGCTCAAATTGTCGCCCCTGTTTAGATTCTCTAACCGCAAATAATGAACGTCCATGCACATGTGCTCAGAGTGTGCTAATCGAAATACTGATTCGCGCTGTACTCATTCAAATTCGTACAAGAAAAATTATTACATAATACACCAAGGTATGTATATCAGTCACGTACCATAATATCATCCGTATCACTATGTACAGCGTAACTGGAAGAATAACGTGCTTTAACATGCGCACTGTGGCCATTTGGCAGCATTTGATAATTTTGTAGAAAAAAAATATTTCACCCAGATGTGATTTTCCCCCTTATTTTTAGCTTCATTTACACTCTTTTTTAGTAACATTGGACAAGTAGAAACTGTGAACCAATTTTTGCGCATTTAAGGGTTGAATTTTTTTTTCTCCTATTTCTTAATTTTTTTGCTCGTTTTGGTAAATTTTTGTACGCAAAAAAATATCAGTTTTTCAATGTTTCAGCTCGAAACATTTATTTTTACCAGTCGCTTCTTTTTACGCGGTAACAAATAAATCGCTTTTGCGTGCTTCATAGAACGATGTAGGTATAACACCTGGGCATGTCGATGGTATCGATGTTTATAAATATTTATCCGCCCATTGTTTGGGCGTCTGACGTTTATGCAAAGCTTTCTACCGCAATTCGTGCCATACTCGCGTGGATCACTTCTGGTATCGCTGTATGCTCGCAGTTACGTCGGTAGATCACGTTAATCCGGACGTCAGTTTTCGAGCTGATGCTGAAAAAGTGGAGAAAAAAATCTCACACTTCAAAACTCCATGATCCGCTGTTCATTCTTGCCGAGGAACTGCCTGCCTCGTATGTTCTCGTCAACGGGACAGTGTCTCGCCGATATACATCGTGGGCGGCATCCTGTCACCTGCCTTGTCGGCTCTTACGACTTACGAGGAACAGTGATGCTCGTTCTGCCTTGTAAAGTCGACAGTTTCGTGCCGAAAATCTGACAACTTCGCTCCTACCCCCTCCCAACTTTAATAACTTTGATTTCCTACCAATACAATTTAAATCAAATCTGTCGCCCAGATTCCTAAGGTCGAGAGTTTAAGTTTTAAGAGGTTACACCATCCTGAGAGATTAAGGCTGAAACAAGACTCAATGTTCATGATTTTTTTTTAGACAAAATAATGCATGCTTTTTATTTCTGTTTTCACACACTTTCAGTATAACATTTCAGCTTTCCAAGCGTATTTTTTTAACGTAAGCAGATCTATAATCGTCGGAGATATACGCTTCGGCGCGCGTCAATATTTTTTTTGCAACGCTGCTCTGCGGGAATCACAACGCCCTTACGGTTCATCTGACACGTATGCGATGAAAGTATGTTCCTTGGAATGGTCAAATGTATGGAACTACGTAGGATTTTTCCGAAAAAATCAAAAATGGATTTTCGACAGCACGCCGATTTTTTTTTCGTTTTTCGCCAAAAATTCCGACCTAAAAACATGAATAAAAAAAAAATGGTTGACAATATTGAGAAAATCCGACGTAGCCCCGTAGGTAATAGTGTTACAAACGTGGGGTATAAATTTCAAGTCGATCGGAATAACCGTTGTTGAGTTATCATTCCCCCAAACTCGAAAAATGTAGTTGCGAGAAAATCGCGTTTAAAGTTTTGACGCGGGTTCAGCAATAGAGAACATCGAATATTCGCAGCTTACCTTGTCGTACGGTTAATCGGCGATTCCTGCTCCATATTGGGGTCCTTCCTCGGCGAGTTGCTGGTCTTCTAGAGATAATCTTGACCTTCTCCGAGCTGTTCTGGCCTCTTTTGACGTGTCCTTCGCGCGTTTTTCAGCAAGCTATATAGGGTATGCGTCTTCGGCATTGCACGTGCCATAACAACTAGGTCCGATGGTTCTGTTTAATACGTGTAATATGAACAAAATACTGCTGTAGCATTGTTGTAAATACTCGTAGCGACGTGAGTAGGCGGAGTGCTGCACAGTGCGGTGTGGAAAAAATCATATCTTCGTCAATGCTGTAGGTACAGACTTCGTTTTGGGCTCAAAATTTTCCTCAAGATTCACACTACAAGGGAAAGAAGAATAAAACCAAAAATGATTTTTTTAAAACCTCAGGGTGGGGTAATTCCTTAAAACAGTTTTTCCCTCACCTCTGTAACGTCTGTAACGGAAGAGAGAAAAAGACACGGTTGACTTGACATTGAAAGATTCATCCATGCGAATGTAATAATAAACTGATTTTTTGGATAACTTCCAAATAGCCCATACCTCCGATTAATCTGAAGATTCGTATACAGATGTATTTCAACGCGCTGAGAACGAATATGATAGGTAAAATACCCGCATATTTCATTTTCAAGGTCAAATCTAGCAAGAAAAATGAATTTTGAACAAAGTTTTTCACCTTTATTGTGATAAATATCGATTCTAGCGAAAAATAGTTTGAACAAAAGTTGTAGGCCATAAAAATATTGACATTTTTTGTTTCATACGATTTTCGTTTAGAGCCAGTCGTTTGTGAGAAAAAAGCGATAATGCTCCGAAATAGTTATATTCTGCTAAATCCCATTAGTTTCGATATTAAACCCAACCCAACCCCACCCACACGTGCATTTTCGACAAATGCCCGAAATTCTTATTGCCGACGACATATACACATCTTGGAGGTTTATCGCATTTTTCTCACGAACGACTGGCTCTACATAAAAATTGTATTGAACAAAAAATGTCAATATTTTTATGGCCTACAACTTTTGTTTCAACTATTTTCCTCTAGAATCAATATTTATCACAATAAACGTGAAAAACCTTTTAAAAAATCATTTTTTCCAGATTTGACCTTGAAAATGCAATTTGGGGGTATTTTGTCTATCATATTCGTTCTCAGCGCGTTTAAATACGCGTGTATACGAAACTTTAGGTTATTCGGGGGTATGGGCTATTCGGAAGTACATTAGCAAGTTTTACAAGTTTTACATTAGCGACGAGTACGTTTTTGATAGTCGCGTGATATGATATTCGAAGATCGGTATAGAACTCCTCGTCCGCAATTATTTGCGATGGCCTGCGACCCTCGGAAGTGCGAGAATAGGTGCATATCAGCTGACGATGGCTGACTAAGGTAATGTCACTTGACACCCAGATCGTTCGACGGACGTCGCACAAAGCCTCTCGTTCGCGGCCAGTCCCACGTCTCGACTTCTCGGAAACCTGCGTGAAACCTTCCACTTTCTTTCTAGAACTGTCGACTCTACGTCACATGATCGAAGGTAAAACGAATTCTACGCCACGCAGGAATGCATGTTTTTTATCCGAAGTTAATTTGACATTTACAGCGCGAAATTATAATTATAAATTTTATGGTTTTCACAAAGAACATTGACAACATCTTACAAATGTGGCTCTTTATTCAGATATTCGTTAGATGCTGCATTGAGCATAACCGAGAAACAACGACATAGACGTTGAAAAATCCAGGTTGACCTTGATTTGACCCTGGAATTTGGACTCTCGAAACCTTACAATTATACGATACAATACCAAGAAAAATGTTTGAGAATACAAATATTTAATAAGAAATAGGGATTTTTATCGCAAAAATTGAAGTCAACCTTGATTCGACCTTGAAGGACGAATTCAAGGTCAGCGTTGAATAGCCAAAGAAAAGCCTACAACTTTTGTATTTACCATTTTACTCGCAAATGGGGTTTTTACAAGTTACTCAGGGGTTTCCATATTTTTGCCCCACCCTGTATATGTATGACCACCCTTGATAATTTTATTAAACCAGTCATCCGACAATTTGTCAAACTAAATGCTATTATTATAATTAGATTCAAGAATAGTATTCAGCTCTCTGGCAGGCTTTTTAAGATTTCATTGGAGATTCCATTCCCTCCAGTAGCTTTTCCCTTTTTTCATTTTCTCAGGCTATTTAGAATTTTCGATTGTTTATAAGAACAATTGCATGGATCAGCACGTGACAACATCGGTCACGGGATTCAAATAAGGGTGACCTGGTGGCGAAATATTCGTCGTAGTGACTAGCCTAACTTCGACTAGGTTTGAGTTTTTTCCTATCGCGTCCCAAAATTCTTTTGGATTATTTGCTAGCAATATTTTGCTTACACCTTTTTTGACTTGACCTTTGAGACTCTTTCATACCTCTTAATTTGTTCAAGTTGTGTTTTACTTAACGTGTACTCGCGTACCGATAGCTCTGGGAATGATTCCGCAATATATGGGTTGAGTTCATGTTTCATATCGGTTTTCGCCCCGAATTCGCACAATTCGCATTTCCATCTCTTGGCGCTTTTCCTCGGACAAAGGCGCTCCCCAGAGTTTGCTGCTTTGGAGGAACATACTTCTTCGATACCTTCGATGCTTCAACTTCTCTTCGCAGCTTTGTCCTCTCACACCCCATGAGTGGTGCCCTCGCCTCCAGGGATCATGTTTTCTCTAGAGGGCAATTTTTTACTTACGGGAAGTGAAGAGGCTTGAGAGTGTTTGTCACATGCGTCTTCCAATGTTTCCGGATGTTTAGGATTTTTCCAAAGTATTTCCTCGATTTCCTCCATGTTCAAATAGCGAGCGTTCACGCGCAGCTTGTATCGTTTAACTGCTGCTTCTTTTCCCATTTCGCATAGCAGATACCGAGCTCTGAGTCGCTTCTTTTTAAGATCTCTTTTTTCCTTCGGGACGGCGCTCGTGCCTGCGTAAACAAGCGTAAAACTGCGTTTGAATGTTCTCCTCATTCGAGAGGAATCGGAATCTCCAGGAGGCTATTAGCTTTATGAACACGTTGCGATCTTTATCCTCAGACACTGTGCCTATGCGGTACGCATTGTCTATAGCAGTATCGGGGTATCTACTTCAGCATCGAGGATTACCTTCTAGATGGTAGTCAGGAGATCGCGGTTATTTCCTGGAGAATCTTTTAATAGCACAACATTTTTGGTTCCTCTTGTTTCAGCCCTTTTTCTATATGCCGAATCCTCTGCTCCGTTCCTTTTACCTCAGCCTACTGTTTCTTCTGTGTTTTTTGCGAGTTGGCGATCTCCTTTTGATGTCGCTCGGATCTCCTTGAATTCGCTTCAACGTTTCCAAGGCTTCATTCATCTGGGTCTTGTTTGACATTTTGGATCATTTGTCTAGAAATACCCTTTAAGATTACTTCGATTGAAACCAGGGTCCCTATGTAACACTGGGTACTCCACTATCAAGAGAAACAGCGTGAGCGTAAATATTATTAAGATCGACAGCGGTCAGCCGAAAGACGTCTACACAGCGCCAAGGCACACTTCTATATCACAGTATATCGCGGTTGTATCGACACCGCGATTTCCCGTCTTCTAGCGCGCCGCAATCGCGGTTTCGAAAAAGCGAGGGGTTCTTATTTCCTCGTTTTCCAGAATAGGAAAACCATGGCAATTGCAACATTCGCGTGTTTGTAGGGTGAGTAGCGGTTATTAGTAGAGTTATGTACAAGCGTGGCTTTCGAAAAGCGGCTTGATCACCATGTGGCACGGGAGTGCATGCCTAAAGGGGTTCTTAGGTACAATTCCAGTCGTGGCAGAGAATAATATATATAATGAGGCGAGTCATTAAGAAATAGGTTATCAGTTGTGGCTTATCAGCACTTCCACACCGAATACATTCTCGCGTGCGCGTAACGTGAAACACAGACGACAAACTCGGGACGACGAAGTACCAGAGTCATCAATTCCATTCTCATCACGACGACACAGAGGTGCGAAGAATAAGAACAGCCAGGATGTTTTTCCCATCTTGTTTTCAGCCTGGTCAAATTCTTTAGGAAAATAACGGGAAAAAAGTTTAAAGTCCCTTATTTCACCAAACTCTGTTTGGAGCTACGCAAATTTTTGCGGGCATATTCTTGAAATGTATTGCTTTGAGGAAATGCTGTGGATCCCTTAACCCTTATTAGTCACACGGGATGTAATACGCCCCAGCCCTCTTTCGAATACGGTACATAAAATCGGAGAAAGTGGGACTTGTTTCGCTACTACCTATCGAAGTTGAGATCCTTAAGGGGGTATTCTGGTCTAGAGCACTACTTTTTGGGTATTTTTCAAACTACGATAAAAAAAAAATTGAAAACATTTTTACTATCCATTTTTTATACAATATTTATTGATTTTTAAAGTATATAAAAAAAAATTTTAAAAAAAGTCAAAAATTCATCCATTGACAGGCCGCTGAAGTGGGGGTTGCCAGTCAAACGGTGCTCCCTGGTTGACATGATTCCAACCCTTGTAGTGATCTAAATCAAACAAACAGAAAAAATTCTTAATTAGTAAAGATGTCGCTATATCTTGTACTATGGCCGAAAAAAAATAATCACAAAATAGCGTCCACTTGAAAAAAAATAAATTTACCCGTGTTTTTCGACCCTTACGAATTTTTTAAAAATACTTCAAATTCAAATTTTTCAAAATCCATAGTCCAAGTGATAAAGAGATGTATAAAGAAGATTTTCACCCAATTCCAAAGGAATCGGTCGGCTAGAACTTGAGATATCGTGTCAACCACCCCAACAAAAGGAGTTTAGAGAAAGACGCGTTTGAAGTTTGAGAAAGATTTCCAGTAGAATAACTCGGATAATAATATTTAATACTCATTTTGGATTAATCGGCGATCCCATAACCATACATTGGACCTTCTTCTTTCTCAAAATCGAGATTTTGTGAAGTTCTTTCTTCTAAACGAGCTGTTCTACCTGCTTTTGAAGCAGCAGAAGCGCGTAGTTCAGAGCGATTAATCCTCAGCTCGTTACGTCTAACAGCAAATGTGTGAGCTTCAGTACCAACGATGATGCCCATGAGTGCCATTATATTTAAAATCTTTGAATAGCCTTCATTAAAAATAGCAACGGCTAAATAATTTGCAATTTCTACAGTTTGGGTTCCAGCGTGAATATGCTTTGGAGCAAAAGTCCAGATCACTGAATTGAGGGATTCATTATTATTTTTTGTTTCGGATCCTAAACATCGTTCTGATAAATCATCAGACGATAAGCTGGTATAGATGGGCTCGAGTCGGATACAAAAGAATTTCTGGAAAACATCTGCCGTTCATTGTGTGATCACTCCGCTCGGCCGCTTTAGGTGCCGCGTCACAAAATCCGCTGTATCTCCCAAAATAATTCGAATTTCGAAAAATCCTTTTAAGAGCATATTTTTGAAAGTCTAAGCTTTGAAAATATGCAAAAAAAATAATTGATTGTTTCAATTTTCTATACCAGAATACCCCCTTAACTCTGCGTCGCAACCATGGACGATATCGTCATTCGCAAATTGACCTCTCCCCTGTATATCGGAGAGAAAAAACGAACGCAGCTAGCTCCCCCCTTCTAAAAAAACTCGAAAGCGATTCAAAAAGACATGCTAACGCGTTTCAATATCTGTCCGCTCATTTTCAAGTGACGACGACGCAAAGTTAGCACGTGGACGAAGTCGTTCATGGTTGCCGTCAGTGCACGTTTTTTGGATTTCTGAGTATTACTGGCGACGAGAAAAGAGACGCGCGGAGCTCTAGTTCAGAGTTTATTACCCAACGTGGGTCGTCCACATACTCCGACTATGTACAAAGTTTGTACACAAAATAATAACGAGAATTTGAGTCAGCCTTGACGGAACATAACCAACTAAGATCAGATGATTTGAAGCGAAAAACACGCGACTCGAGAGAGAGACTAAGAGACGCACGACGTTCGAACGAGCAATTGATAGCGAAGTCATGTGAAAATAATAGAGCGTAGATAACACATGACAGAGCGATGCCGACTTCGAGTCGGTTCCTGCGACGAACATCGCCTGCACTTATGTTTCAGATGTTGCACAGAATGCTTCTCGGTTATTTGGTGTGAAATTCTTTATGTTTCAAATGTTGAAAATAAGTTTTGCGTTGTATCTTTCGAATTGAAGCATTGATTTTCAATTAATAATCGAATGGCCTACGTTTTTTTGGTTATAACATAGCCCATTTCCAGATACCGAAGTAAACATGGTATTTGCACGGAGCCAAATCTGGGTAGGTCTTTTTCAATCGCATATATACCAAGTATAAATCGCTAGGGTGTTTTTTCTTACTATCAATTAGGGCCCAAAGATATGAATTTCTTAGTGAAATGTCTCAAATTTGAAATTTCTGAAAATCGCCTTCTGAAATACTTGGTCATCTAAGGGGGTTAACATTGACGATGGCCCAAATCGTTCATGGTTTTTGGAGGAGGTTGCCGGCGTGGGGTTAACTAGATATCAAGATGGGTATAGAATGATGTGGCCGCTCGGTGTGCACTTAGCAGTCGTCCAAAAAAATCCTCGAAAATGAGGTGTGACTAAAGAGGGTCAGACACCGAAGATGTAACGATCTTCGTAGTTTCATTGTGATCTGGCATTTCACGACGATCGATGAAATCACGGACTTTCTACGCCGGGAGGCTCATTAAAACGCTTGGCTTTGTATAGATATGAAGAGTCTCTCGCGTACTAGGACAAGTATGCGTACCAATTTCCAAATCGAGATACCCAGAACGCACGTCTTCTTCGCTCTCGACGAATAAGCACCGATCGTAAGCTCGTTTCACCGGAAGTCTTTAAGAGCACATTCCAATGTGAACGCCAACGAAAAAGCATGTTTTCAACAATTTTTTTCTTGAAAACTATTGCTTACTTTTTTTCCCTTAAGAGCATGATTCAGTAGAGTAGACCATTTTTTTTCTATTTACAACTCGAATACATTTGTTTATTTATTTGTGAAATGACTGCCACTGATGAAAAAAATGTTTTCTACTGGCGAACGTGATTCCAGCTCTTCTGGTAATCTGAAACAGAAAACTTAAGAATGTTCCCAATCAGTGTCATCGTCGTTATCTCCTGAACCTCCAATTGGTTGAAGATTTAACTCTAACATGTAACTTTACCTGGTTCAGTAAAAAAAAAAAAATTATTTCTTTTCGCTCCTGAATCTCATACCTTCGAGGGGGAAACAGTTTGTCTCAGCATATGCAAGTTTTCGAGAAAAAAAGATTGTTGAAAATATGCCGTTTTAGGGTATTCACAGTGATATGTCGTCTTAAGGTGAGACAACGCTTAGGTCGTGACGGCGAGCCGAGATTACGTTTCCTCGGTGTAGCGTTTGTACCTTTGTTGGCTTCAGAAACACACACTTGCCAGGAGAACCTTTCAGAACCTATCTCAGTAGTGAGACGACTTCGAATTCTGGTTACCGAATATTCATTTCTATGTGTACGTATTTCTCCAAACGATTCATGAGTCACGAACTGTAATGAACCGGAAATCTTTGGCGCGGATACATTAGTTTATTGCTTGATGTTGAAGTGAAAGATGGCGACTAACGTGACGAATTCGGGTGATGAGGGATATCATGGGTGTGTCAGTCATCATTTTGAACATTGGTTGTAATTATTTGTTGGCCGAAGTTTCGGTCGAGTGCGTGACATAATTTTTGGTGATTGGATTCTTGCGCTAGTATAGTTGTGTCGTTAAAATCAAATTGGCAATCGTTTACTATTCCATGTTCACTAAGAGCTGAATTATTTAAGTTTTTACATTTTGTGTTGTACGAGTGACGGTTGACGTTTTTTTAACATGTTTGGTCTGGACTATGTATGGCAGTCGTCACAAAGACGTTTGTACTTATTGTCGTCATGGAGCAACGTGTTCGAATTTGTTAATGCGAACTAACTCGTGACGAAGAGTGATTGGGAAATGTTATTCCACGACAAAGCAATCAGACATTTGTCGATGAAGTGAATTAATTTTTTTTCATTCCATCGTGGCCAATTATTTGTATCTCACCGTTATTTCTTTAGCACCGCGTTACGAACAGTACCGTTCGAACCTAACTAAAATGCTATGATCCGAACGGAGACGAAATAATAATCATAATCGAACTTGGAATTATTTCAAGAACGCGTACTCGCGTCATTTTTCAGTGGAATAGTTCGACTAACGATGCAAAATACTTGGAAATTTACCGAACACATCTCTAGCCCATACACGAGTAAACAAAGATATGAATTATATTGTCGTGAAAATTTCGACGCACGATCAAATATGAGCCCGCATAAAAATATAATGACGAAGCCTTATCGAGTTTGTGCTTTATTGCCAATAAATTATTGGCAGTTAGATACGAGACATCGATTGGTCTGCGATCAATTAATGGGTAAATCCGTACGCATCACTATTATGGCCGGAGAGTCGGGTTGGGTTTAGTTGACTGAAACATAGTCGGTTCGAGGTATCATTTCATCGTTTTTCGCCAATTTTCCGGAAAGAATTGCAACGCGTGGAATCTATTGAAGATCTGTTACTCGCGCTGCGCCTTCCTTCGTTTCATCGTGCTGACGGAGCGCTAACGTGCATAAAAGTGTAACTTTCAACAAGCGGCCAGGTTCTATCGAGATGATGCTTCGAAGCAGTTGTATAAAACTATAGCACGTAATGCTTCTCCAAACGGGAGTATACTAACGCTGCAGTTCCACGCCTGGATTTGGACAACGTGACGAACAGTAGACGAATCAACGATCCTAAAAGGATACGCAGCGTGTTCGTATTTTCTAAATATCAGCTCTAAGTCGAGTGATTTCGATTTGAAGGCATGTAATAGTACATTTCGACACTAATGCGTAGGACTGATTTTCTCCTCGCGTGAACGTCTTCGCCTGAGCAAAGCGAGGGTATTTGCGCAGCGTGCCTCGTGCGCGGAGTGTCGAAAACTGTAATTTTCGCATCGCGGTTCCCGCGCGGCGATCGAGAAGGTTCCAATGAACCTAGAAACATTTTGCGTGTCAAAGTTTCGGTATTCTACATCCCCTCGAAGCAGCGCCTTACCTAAACGCGATGTTACCCCCGTCGTCACGTAGATACGCACAGCGTACAAACTACACCGAGCGAATAATAGACAATAGATGTGTAGTATTATAAGATACTTACCCGCCGCTCGGCGTGAACGGGCCAAGAGGCGCGCGCGCGCGCACCACGCACACACGCTCTCTCACACGCTCTCTCACAGAGAGAAAACGACACATCGACGTGTGACGTCGGTACGGTGGGGATCTACCGTGAGCCAACGACCGACGGAGCGCGACGTACACGGCCGAACTCGTTCGTTCGTGGTCGCAGCACATCGGAGACCGAAACCGCTACCGCTACTACCACTGCGTCGCGGAGAAACCGAGAGACAGGGACGTGTTTGAAGCGAGCGGGCAATAGCAGCGGCCTCTCCCCGTGGCCCCGAGGCGGCTGATACGAAGACAACGATTGACCGCGAGTGCGAGTTAGGAAGTGCGGCAACGACGGCAGATCGAGAGTCGTGCCGAGTGTCGTCGAGTCTACGGCGGGATGAGGGAGCGAGCGGTTCGCTTGTCGTTGCGCAACTCACGTTAAAATTCGCATCAAACATGGGTTAAATATAGTATATAATCGTGACCGACGATTTTCCTTCCTTTCGAATCGAGGTCAGGAAAGTGTTCGCGGTGATACACGGGCGGATATTATCGCGACGACGAAACGTGGCGACGAGGTGAGAATATTGGGCTGGCGCGAGTGTTTTATTCGTCACCGTTGCGATACGAGCCGATTTCCGTCGTTTACGGATGAGAAACGAGTCGTGAATTTCACCCAGTGAAGTGTCGACGATCGGAAAGTGTTTCGCGCCGTCCCTTCTCGAGGTTCCTCGAGCGGGTTGAGCGATGAATTCGCGTTCGTTGGCGAGCTAACGACAAAAGAACTTTTTACACGTCACGCGTGCCACATTACGGATAAATAAACAGCCGTGATCGTAGCGCCAAACTTTTTTCGTCCGGTCCGTAGATAATGTGATATTTATTGTTGTCGTACGCTGACGCAATTGTCACGAGACACGTAAACACGAAGGACGAGCGTCATCGACGCGATTTACCAATTACGAGTCGTACTTTTCCCCTTCGAATCGTACGATTCGTCGAGTGTGCCGCGAACGAAAATTGACCATTTCACGCGACGATACCGCGACGCAGCGTAGTAACGTTTCGTACGAAACATCGTTCGCTCGCCTCGTCTCGTCGCCTGGCCTGATTAATGAAACTGAAACGAAGAAAAAAGAAGAAGACGAAACCTACAGGAGGCCTGCTTTTCCATTTCGCGGCTCCTACGGTCAACGCGGTGATTTACGTCGTTGAACGGTACGCTCCGGTCGAGATTATCGGACTGTGGCAGAGTTGCCCAGGAATCTACAGTTAACAGGAGTACGAAGTAACTGTACTCGGAATGAAAATAAAAAGTCTAATTGTACTTAAGAACCGAAACGTTCGTCGTACGCTCGACGTGTTCGAATCGACGTACCCCTGAGAATCTATCGGATCGTTTTATTAGCTAGAAAACAACGAGCCAACTGACCTTGGAACCTGCACTGACCGCTGCTGACCGGGGTGGTCAACGTGGATAGGTAGAGCCTATCGCGACGACGCGACCAACAAAGAAAATCAAGTACCTTGCAAGCTACCAAAAATCAAAGTAAATAAATACTAAAACTAAAAACATTCGTGCAATATTTATTATATCATGTCCGTACTTGGCGCTGGGTACGTAAAAAACCAAATAAAAGCGGTGATAACGCTGTAATATACGCGTGTAGATACTTTCATTAAAAAAAAAGAACAAGTGACGAGAGGCGGCGGAACCGCGGAACAATCGGTGGAGAGATAGCAAATCGTTGATTCTGCTCGGCAGGGTGAGATTCGGAGCGATTTTCCCCGAGGCTTTATTCCTCTGGCGGAAGAGCGCGCAACAAGTAGTAGTCGCGGAGAACGCGTGGCGACAGAAGCGTCCGACGAGGTGATTCTCTCATCTTGTTCCCCAACAACTTTGCGAGGTTACGTAACGTCGCGGATAACGAACGACCGATAAGTTTTCTGGCGATAGATAGGCCGGGAGAGTCGTACCGCGGTCGTTTCTACCTACACTTCGCACGGTGGTGGCACCCGACGGGGCCAGTCGTAAGTAGCAATCGAAGCGAAACATCGAGCATCGGTCATCCAAATTTCTCGTCGTCGCTTGAGAGAACTTCGAACGTTGGAAATGTTGCGAAACGAAGAAACGAGTAGCTAACGGATACCTACGCGTTTGTAAACCGAAAGTGAAAAGATGCTGCGTCTCCATCGGAAATAAAAGGGACGACGGAATCTCTGCTGCGCGGAGAAACACAAATCGAGAGATACGTATACGTATATCGCGGACGCGTGACAGGACTACCGCGGCGATTGTTTTTTGTTTGTACATACGCTCGCGGAACGAGAGAGACACCAGCGTTTGAATGACCTTTTTACTTTGCGGTTTCGTCTTCAATTCGACGTCGAACGTAAAACTGGGACAGATGCCAGTTGTTTCGGAAGATTGGGCTCCGCTCCCAACGCCGAAAATTACCAGCTCCATCACCACGGTCAAAGGAGCCACGATTCAGAATACGACGACGGCGTGGATGTCGCCCTACAACCGAGGAGGACCCACCGACCGCGGCGGGCCGCACAACATCAATAACAACAACAACAACATAAACAGTCACAACCACAACAACAACGGAGTCATGATCCTCGAGGGTTGCAGACCGCCCGCAGCCACGACAGCGCGACGTTTTCTGAGGTGGTTCAGTCGCCTCGGACAGCCACCCATCGGTAAATCAGGTACTACGTTAGGTCATGCATAGTTCAAAACTCGTACGGAACCATCGACAGAAGGAGAGAACAGATTGCGATGTGATAACCAAAGTGCTTTGGTTATACTGCACTTTACAGGCCCGGCGATTTTTCGCCGACGGACGGTTGAAATGTATTCACCGAAACAAAAGCGCATCAAAAGTATAACATTTCATACGTGTTGTGTGAAATTTTCATGAAGAAATGATCGAAATTGCGCCCTTGGCAGCAAATGTCCGCACTCGCGAAGATGTGCCGCTTGTGTCGAGTTTTGGTCATCTTGTGCTGTATGCAATTCTGCGCGTTTATAGAGAATTTGTAGCTGCATATACCGTACACATCTTACAATTAGTTTTCAACCGATTTTAGATTGTATTGTTTTTAATTTAGCGTTACGCGATCTGGCTGTGCTAAATTGTTCACCAGTTTTTGAGAATTATTCTCCGAATAATTATTTCATATTGTTATGTAATTTATTTTATTCCTCAACTGAAATTCAAATATAGTTTATACTATTCATTTGTTTGTTCAGTTATTTTCTTGTACATAAATATTTATTCATTCGTGAATTTATCCATTGTTTTAATGCAAGCGAGAATATACAAATAAAATATTTGGTATCCAATAGATAGTTATGTACATGTTATTTAAAAATTCTCGGTTTTTTTGTAGCTGCTCAGACAGGGGGAGAGGCGGGTAAACTGAGGATAGGTCGAAGGCGTCTTGTGATGGGAAAAAATCTGAACCCTGAACAGCGCAAGTGATAGATTTGTTCTGTTTTTATTTATTTCCTTTTCAAAACTGCGTACAGCACAAATTAGCACAAGATCAACACAACTCGGCACAAGTGACAGATTTTCGAATTTCTCAAAATTATCGACATTTTTCGAATGCTAGTCGTTTTGAGGGAGATGAATCACTGTTATAAGAGTAAGGGTACGTCGGAGCGAGTCTTGTCATCAGAAAAAGTTTGAGCCCTTTCCTAGCACAACTCAGCAGCAGTGATAGATTTTCTTTGGACATGAAAAAAAAAAAAAATTTTTGTTTTTCATCTTGGATTTTTTTTTTAAACCCAACCCAACCCAAACCTGCAACAATTTTTTATGTGGAAAAAACCCTTTTCGGCAACAAATGACATAAATTCAGGTTTTTCATGCGAAATTTTTTTTTCTTCAATTTTTAAATTCGTTTGTTCATCTTTCAAAATCAGTTGCTCACTCTTTATTTCCATTGCAAGAATATTTGAACGAAAACTGATCAGGAAAATGCTACTGCCTGTATTTTCTCGTGTTTCACGCAATCATGAATGCATGAAATCCTGCTGAAACTTTTTCCAATTATGTAATTCCGTAGGAAAATAACGCATTCGCGATTGAAAGTACGAGACCATTCCGATCATATGCATAGCCCTTGTAAAACCAGTTTTGGTAGCATATGGACAGATACAAGATTCAATAGTTACCTTATTGTTTCAATTGAAAACAGCTGTGCAAAGTTCTAACGAGCATTTATTATCGTGCACCATCACCTCTATAGGACATTCCACGCCGACTCAGCCACCCCGTTTTTTTTGTCTCCGAAAAAGCATTCAGCACGTGCAATAAACCCAATGAACTTTCACCAAAATTCCCCCCACTATTGTTGGTTCCCGAGATAATAATTAATAAATTTTCAATTTCCATAAAATCAGAACTTTGCAAATTTTACTCCGATTTCAACGATTGAAAAAGCGATTTTAAACATTTTCTTTCCTCCTTCTTGAAAACAAATATGCCGTCATTGGAGAAAACCTAATGAGATGGTTTTCGAGGTAATTTGTCGTACTATTTGTGTTTTTACTCAAAGACCACCCGGAATTCTTTTTTTTTTCAAAATGACGGAATTTTTTTCCATCTTTTTCAATCGTCGTGTCAATTTTACGCCGATTTTCGAAGTACGTCTTTCGCGCGCGAAATCTAACGGTACAGGCATTACCTCAGAGATAGGCGGGAAACCAAACGGTTATTGTTTGCATTTTTTTAGCCGCTTCATGACAAAAAAATCGTTGACGTCATCAGTTTCATCGACCAGCATGAGTTTGCTGCGACTCTCTTTGAAAATGTCAGTTGTCCAATTGAAGATATGAGTATTGATTAGCTCGCGTTAAGCATCAGCCTTAAACTGAACGCGTTGTTCTTCATTGCTGAACTCGTATTCGTTTTCGTGTTTCATGGGTCAGATTGTAGGGCGGAGGCTTGACTGCTACTTGAAGCTAGGATAGATATGGCTTTTGCATGATTGACGATTGCTTCGATCGGACCCCAATCGAAAAGTCGGTCAGAAATCATCGAATTATCGGCCGATCGTTACGCAAGAATCGCGTCGGCATCCTCTACAGTGACTTGACACCGCGCTTCTCTTCGCCAACGGCAGCTATTTTTGCTTCGTCTATTTTTGTTATTAGCCAATAAAACTTCGATATCCGTTCAATTGGGCTCCCTTATCTGCTCGACGTTTCAGGCCTTCTGATGCCACGTATCAGCTTTTATACGCCCGTGGACGATGCACACGCATGTTGCATTCTGATACTCGTGTCGTAAATGTTATAACTGCAACGTGCACTCGATCGCTCAGCAACGTGCGTCACTTGTTTATTATCCAACAGATTTTCCCTTACTAGGCCAGGCGACAGAGAGAAAAATGTGCAAGTTTTTACACCAGCGATTTTTTGTTTTTATCATAAAATCACAAAATGCGGACCAATTCCGCTGGAGCGTGACGCGCCATCTTGAAAAAACGTTATCGGCCGATATCTCGGTAACTACGTTCTTTAGACCAAAAATCCTAATAACCATTATTGTAGAGAACAAAATTCCCCATCTTTTGTTTCCAATAAATTTTTTCATAAAACTTACCGTTTGCGATTTATGGCTCATTTAATGAACGGGTTTCTCTATTTCCGTCGATAACTCTTCTAATAATTGATTAAACAATAAAATGCCTCACACAACTTCGAAAGATCAATCGACGTACTATAACTTTTACTTGAAACTTTTTCTTCTAATATTCATACCTTCAGAGTTATAACGCATCAATTGTTATGCTGCGTATTCTCTTAAGAGCTTGTATTTTGTGTTTCCAGTGTGTTAACTGCGATACGGGTCTCTCCATGTCAAATCCAGCAGTGGTTAAAATTCACCCCTTTCAATTTCCCTGAAATTTGGTCAGAAGTTTTCTTTTAATATAAAACGTAGTTTTACCGAAGGAAAAAAATTCTTTTCGGAAGTTTCGCAAAATGCGAAATTTGACCATACACCACATTTTGCCAGTATATTCTATAAATTTCTCGGAAACTATTACAGTTACAAATATCGTCCTGAGTTCTTGTTGAATAAAACAATTGCAGCTATAAAAAAAATCCCCAAAAATTTGTGGAAAAATAACGATTTTGGAGAATTTCGTAAAAAATCGTAAAAATACAAGATCAACGTGAAAATTCGCGTGCAATTTTTATCATATAATACTTCCTACTGATCTGAAAATCAATTTATACCCGTAAAATCTATAAATGCAAAGTTAAAAACAAATTGCTTGTAGCACAAAGTAGCACACCTCCAGCACAATCCAGCACACTAATCGCTTTTTATTTTTGAGAAAAAGACGGGACCAACTTCCACCGTAAAACCAATTATTACCCGTAAAATCTGTAAATGCAAAGTCAAAAACAAATTGTTTACGGCACAAACTAGCACACCTACAGCACAATCCAGCACACTAATCGTTTTTTATTTTTTCGAAAAAGGCGAGGCCAACTTCCACCGCAAAATCAATTTTTACCCGTAAAATCTGTAAATGCAAAGGCAAAAACAAATTGTTTACGGCACAAACTAGCACACCTCCAGCACAATCCAGCACACTAAACGTTTTTTTTTTTTCGAAAAAGACGGGGCCAACTTCCACCGTAAGATCAATTTTTACCCGTAAAATCGGTAAATGCAAAGTCAAAAACAAATTGCTTACGGCACAAACTAGCACACCTCCAGCACAATCCAGCACACTAATCGTTTTTTATTTTTACGAAAAGGCGAGGCCAACTTCCACCGCAAAATCAATTTTTACCCGTAAAATCTGTAAATGCAAAGTCAAAAACAAATTGCTTACGGCACAAAGTAGCACACCTTCAGCACATTCCAGCACACTAATCGTTTTTTATTTTTTCGAAAAAGGCGGGGCCAACTTCCACCGCAAAATCAATTTTTACCCGTAAAATCTATAAATGCAAAGTTAAAAACAAATTGCTTGTAGCACAAAGTAGCACACCTCCAGCACAATCCAGCACACTAACCGCTTTTTATTTTTTCGAAAAAGACGGGGCCAACTTCCACCGTAAGATCAATTTTTACCCGTAAAATCTGTAAATGCAAAGTCAAAAACAAATTGCTTACGGCACAAAGTAGCACACCTCCAGCACAATCCAGCACACTAATCGTTTTTCATTTTTTCGAAAAAGGCAGCGCTAACTTGGTGCACATATGCGATCTACTTCGATCGTAAGCCGAAATTTCCTATCGCTCGCTCCTCGCAAGTCTCTGCAGTCGAGTTTACCGTGGCGGAAATCAGGCGAGCCGATGATGTTCAACGCGAACTCGTTAATACGAACACAAACGGATCTCGAATTCCGCGAGAGAATCAGATCGTGCGAATGCACGACGCTCGTATCCGCGACACGTTATAAAGAAGAAAGAATCCTTCGACTCTACGAGTCAAGGTCATTCCTCCACGGAGAATCGAGTTTCATCGATGATACAATTTTGCAAAATTAATTTCGGCGTCGAGTTGTGAGCGCAAAGTATTCGTAAAATTGGCCGAAAGATACAGCGCGCCCTCAGTTTTTATTTCCCAATGAAAATTCGCACCATTGATTATTTTTTTTACGAATTATTGGCAATTTTAGCGAACTGCGATTTTTGCGCCGCCGATTTCGTCATCTCATAATCGCGTTCTCAGTGTTCCATGTATTTCTATTCGAGTTTAGTTTCGTTGCCGACAAAAACCACAGGGTCTCGCCGCTGTTACTGGTCAGATGGAGAAAGTCAACGAACGAGAGTGAAAAATAAGAAAACGAGAAACTGGCAGAAATTTCTCAGTTCGCCGTCGGCGATTTCTTCCTCCCGCGGCAGACAAACCGAGCGAATAGACACGAATCTCTGTGGTTATAAAATGAAACGAAATTCAGAAAAAGCTATCGGTTATTTTCGTTGCCGCGCGCTCGCCTACGGCTTGAAAATAGGTAGCGTTACAGCTGCAAGATTTCACTCTCGCCTGCTCACCTTCCACCCATTTTCTTTTTTCCTCGCCGAACGTGCCGAGATCACTCAAATATAACTATATATAGTTATATTTCGGTGGCCAAGATCATACGTGCGATATTTGTGTAGCTCCTCCGCGGTATCTGGAACAAGCGACTCGTCTGTTCCAGCTGTTTTGTTAACCCAAAACTTCGCAAACGATCTTCTAGGGGTAATTCTGATTTTTTCATATTTTCAAACCTCGCGCCTTCGAGACTATGTCCTCGGGCGGATTTTCAAAATTAAAATTATTTCAGTGACGCGGTAACGAGAACAGCTCCCACTTTGCTCGAATCTTGAAACGCGTTTTTCTTGAAACTACTTTTTTCGACCTGCTCGACACGACGCCTCAAGTTCTACTGAACCAATTCACTTGGTTCTCTCTTGTAACACTACAACAGAATTTCAATTTTTACTATTTCAACAAAATTCGTCCGAGTAAAAACACTGGCGAAAAACGTCTGTTTATTTCAGACAGCCGCCATTTTGTGTGCAACATTTTTTTTACCTCGCCTTAGTTCGGCCGATTGCAGCATTCTTTTTTATTAGGAATTGATTTCTTTTTTTTATTTGAATTTACTGGGACGATTACAATCATGTTAGTCAGGCGCGCCATTTTCTTGACGCCCCCCTTCATCAGCCTGTAACTTCTTGAATTTCGAATTTTTTCACTCGTTTATTCTTCAAGATTAATGAATGTTTGGTGAAAAAAAAAGGATGGTAAAAATATTTATTGGTTTTTTTATGGCGTCTAGAAAAACACCCAACGTTGGGGCGTCTAAAGTAAAATACCCTCGTAAAGGATGAGTCTACTTTAGACGCTCCAAAAAGAACATTATATGATTTTTTTTTAAGTTGCGATGATAGATGTTAACATAAAAACTGTTGGGCTCGAAGGATACATTCTTAAAATATATTAAAACCGTTTTTTCAAAAATTCATTTCGATCTCTGAAACATTTCATCCAAAACACAAAAATGAAATATTGTATACAGTATAATAGATAATTTTAATATATATATTATTGTTATATATTAGATAAAGTCTAATCGTGGGTTTGGCTTGGCGTGTATATCGTATAACATTTTTTATTTTTACTCTATTTTTATTGCCAGCATCTTGAAAAAAATCACGTTTTTCCTCTTTGCACAAAGTAATTGGAAAGCACCTAAAGAGCACCTAATTTTACCGACAGTGAAATTCTGCATTAATCGATTCTCTATCAACAGCGCACTGGTGCGGCGCGAAACGTCGAGGGAAAAAAATAGAAATTAATTTTTCTATGAAAAACAACGAGCACCAAAGTTTGGAATGGGGCGCTTAAGAAGCACCCAATTTTGCCGCGAACCGCGTTCGTAGGGAATGACGCCATAGTAGTTTTTCTGGCAGTGCTCTGCTAGCTCGACGTCGAGTGAGCAGAACACACACGAATTTTGCACAGCGCCTAATTTCTGTATTCAGCACCTAGCTAGCACCTAAAGAGCACCTAATTTTACCGATAGTGAAATTCTACAATAATCTATTCTCTGTCAACAGCGCACTGGTGTGGCGCGAAACGTCGAGGGAAAAAAAATAGAAATTAATTTTTCCATGCAAAAAAAACGAGCACCAAAGTTTGGAATGGGGCGCTTAAGAAGCACCCAATTTTGCCGCGAACCGCGTTCGTAGGGAATGACTCCTTAGTAGTTTTTCTGGCAGTGCTCTGCTAGCTCGACGTCGAGTGAGCAGAACACGCACGAATTTTGCACAGCGCCTAATTTCTGGATTCAGCACCTAGCTAGCACCTAAAGAGCACCTAATTTTACCGACATTGAAATTTTGCAATAATCTATTCTCTATCAACAGCGCACTGGTGTGGCGCGAAACGTCGAGGGAAAAAAAATAGAAATTAATTTTTCCATGAAAAAAAACGAGCACCAAAGTTTGGAATGGGGCGCTTAAGAAGCACCCAATTTTGCCGCGAACCGCATTCGTAGGGAATGACTCCTTAGTAGTTTTTCTGGCAGTGCTCTGCTAGCTCGACGTCGAGTGAGCAGAACACGCACGAATTTTGCACAGCGCCTAATTTCTGGATTCAGCACCTAGCTAGCACCTAATTTTTATGCTAGTCGCGCTTCAACATTCCAACGTGGCTCTGCTAGCGTGACACACGCAATTCGAGGCCGCAAACATGTGTAATTTTGCAACGGAAGTTTTGTTCTGCACCTCCTGCTCCTAGGAGTAGCTGCAACCAAAAAATCGAAGCGTCCGATCGAAATTATTTTTTTACTACTAGTACAAAAAAAAGGAATCTCATCTCACTTCTATGCGGACCGTCGTTTGCGGATTTCGCGCGCTGACATTCGAAAGATCGAAATTGGAAGAACATCTTTTTGGGGTGCCATTTGGGGAGCACCGACCACCGACGTCGAGAAGAATGCGGAGAATATAGACGAACGCGTGTCGTTCCGGACTGATTTACACCACCGGAATAACGTCGTCGATGTGCCCGACCATCATCCTCGCGTCGAGACTGCGTTTCTCCACGTTTCTCTACGTTTCTCCTTGAAACATCCGAGAGTGGTCGCCTTGAACGGCAACGTGAGACAATCAGTCCTTGAAAAGCGCAAGTGAACGTTCTACAAAAGTTGATCAACTCTTCGCAAATGTTTCGTGAAAATTTCGCGATTCCTCGAACAATAGCTGCAAATTTCATTTACGGTCGATGCTCGTCGCATACATCGACCGAAGACGACTCGCCAGCTCCGTTATTCTTTTCTTGCGTCACCTTCAATCACTCGCGTGTTACGACTGCGAATTACAGCTGTGAAAAAATGCAGAAAAATGTCAGATTTCGCGACAATCAGATGAATAATAACTTAATCCAGTGGATATGTCCAAATATTTGCTCTGAAATAACAAAAATTCCGGTCAGCTTTTTTTACTGTTTAACGGGGCCTGGTAGTGTAAATACAAAATGGCGACAAATCGTGCGCTTGCGTATATTCGCTATTTTGAATTTTGTGAAAAAGAAATGGTTTTGCTTGAATACCTCGACCATTTTGAATTTTACCGAAAAGTTGTATGAACCAAATTTGTAGAAAATTTCATTTTCTACAACTTTGTTCTCTACAACTTTTCTCCTAAGATCGATATTTTTTGAACAAAAATTGCAATCTCATGTTACATAGGCATTCGGTTATCGAATGTTCCACGATAAAGTATTTGGACTCTTTCTCTTCGCCGTTGGCGTAATATCGATCTTAGAAGAAAAGTTGTAAGGAACAAAGTTGCAGAAAATGAAATTCTCTACAAATTTGGTTCTCACAACTTTTCGGTGAAATTCAAAATGGCCGAGGTATTCAAGAAAAAGCATTTTTTTTCACAACATTCAAAATAGCGAGTATACGCAACTGCACGATTTGGTCACCATTTTGAATTTACACTACCAGTGACCCCCCCAACGAATAAAAAGAAACCGAATAACACGAATGAGTGCGAAATCGCTGGAAAAAATGATTTCTCGAAAAATACTTCTCTTCTAACCCACAATGACCTCGGAAATGTTGAGAATTCTTTTATTTTCTTTCATTTCGTTTTGGAAACGGAGGCATAATTTCATGTTACCTCCGCGGCAATTAAGAAATGTACGCGAGATTTCCATAATAGAAAAGCTTCGCGGGTCTCGGAGCGCGCAGAGATCGACGCTCGCGTGTTAAGAAAGCATAACAGACCGGAAGTTGGCGTAATATCCTGCTGTTAAACACCGCGACTCCAAAAACGCCGTTCTCCGTTTTTTTTTCGCACATCTATTCTTTCGCGTTTCGCATCGTTTTCCCACATCCACCCTCCGTCCGTATTATTACCTACACTGACTGAGAGAAGTATCTAGTTGAAGGAAAGTGCGGCACCAAAATTTGTTTTTGGGTTCAAAAAACGTTTTAAAATTTAGTAACGGTTACCAGAAATTTCGACGCCCGTAACTATATCAGCAAACAAATTCAAACAAAGTAATCTTAACTGAACTCTCGTGACTAGCCCAGTGATGTTGATTTGAGTGGCGCTGCATTCGAGTTGAAGTAACGTGATTTCTTTTGTTGAATTCACCGTTCACGAGAGTTCGTCGTTATCTCAAGATACTTTTGACTATTACTTGAAAGTCACACTTTCTAAAGCACTTATACTTACAAGTATGTTGCGTGGGTGCACTCGGGATTATAAACCCTGGTTCGTTTAAACAAACGAATAAATTCAAGATTACTCGAAGGAATTCAACGTCGCGAAAATAGCATATGCGAACGGCTAAAAATTGTGCCTCGCACAGGAAGACTAAGTAGTTTCTGTGACTATTCCAGAAAAGTTGAATACGCGTCATTCCACGTCAGACCGGACAAAAACGGGTGATCTCTCACCACTAGGTCTCTGATTTTGAAATCAATTTTTCTACACGTTCTTTGCAACAAACGAATACAGCAAACAATTTTTATTTTATTTTTATCGCCCCTAGTTTAGAAGTTACACGCGGTTGAAAATCATAAAAACTGCCAAAAATCGAAAACACGGTCTGCTTCAACTGCTCATATCTCCGGTTCTATCTATCCTACAGACTTCTACAAGATGGCATTTTGTAGCTCGTGAACGACACTTTCTGGACATATTGTGTCAAAACGATAGATTTGTAAGTGACGGCGCGCACGACGTATGTCGTGCAAACAGTGCGCGTCGCGGCCGCCTCCGGCGTCGCCGGTGAACCAATCGCTGTTTTGACACAGTGCCCATGCACGTCCCATTCTGAAAGTTGATGTTTCCTATAGGAAATTAACCAAGGAATACGCTGGTATTTTTTTTCAAAATTTTCCAAGCCTCGAAAACTACGTTTGAATAAAGTAATTGTTTATAAAAAATGGAATTGTTGCTGGTCATGAAATGAAATAAATACGTCCAGAAAGTGCCATTCAAGAGCTACAAAATGCCGTCTTGTAGAAGTCTGTAGGATAGATAGAACCGGAGATATGGGCAGTTTAAGCAGAGCGTGTTTTCGATTTTTGGCAGTTTTTTATGACCCCGTGTAACTTCTAAACTAGGGGCGATAAAAATGAAATAAAAATTGTTTGCTGTATTCATTTGTGCAAAGAACGTGTAAAAAAATTGATTTCAAAATCAGAGACCTAGTGTCAGAAAGCTGTCCGGTCTGACGTGGAATGACACATACACCGCTGGAAAAGACTGTCAATATTACTCAATTCCGGGCGGAGTTACTGTTACTAAATCACAAATGCTCGCTGTACCTCAATTATGGTTACCTCGACGAAAAAAAATGTTGCGGCTACTGTCGGATTTCAACTGTATCTATCAAAAATGTTGTTTCTACTCATCGAATTTCTCTCGGTGTACTTACTAAACGTCGCAAATGAATGGATAAAACGAGGCCGTAAGAATCCTGCGAGCAAATTTGTTTTACCATCCAGGCCGGGGAAATCTATACTATTTGGGGGTCGGGGCAAAACGGGGCCTTTGAGAAAAAAAATGCTCGTACACTTAGTTTTCCGCACTCGGGTTACTTGTTTTTAGTCCTTTAAAGGCGTATTTGCGATTAATATGCTACCTCAATCGAAAAATAAAAATCTTGGGGCCCATATTGCCTCCCGCCTCCTTGCAATATCGACTCAGCAAGAGCAAAACAGAGCTCGAGAAGAAGCTATCACGGTTTTCACCGTGATTTGTCGCTAATAAGAGACGGAGAAGGATGATCGAACTACGCGAGTCGAAAGACATCCTATAGTCGTAGGATAGACGAGGAGAAAAGAGAGATCGCGAGCGGTAGATTCGCTGCCATGCGCTCGAGCCGCGTGAATCCAGCGTAAAAAATGATAATGACCGGTGGTTCGTCCGTCACTCAGCGTACCTACTTCCGCCCACGCGGTGACAGCCCAGAACGACACATTGTCACGACTCCACGTTTCTCTCTCGACATTCAGTCGTCGGTGGTAGAGGTGCTTGAACCCACCGCGTTTAATTGCCTCTGCGAAACATCCTCCCCAGGTAAGCAGACGAGAGAAAAAGTGAGCAGGATCGGCGGGGGGCGACATAGGAAAGAGCGGTGAGAGTTTGCCGTTGAATCTACGAGACGAGGAGAATAAAGGTCGATTCACACACAGCTGCGCGACAATTTTACGCGCATATTCACGTTGCGAGGGCAGCCGACGGACTGGCTCTTGTAGTCTTACTTCTACAGGGTGAATCCTTTAACTCTGTCAACACGTCACGGGTATGTTGGGGCTGCTCAGACAAGCATTTTCAGGTAACACACTTCCGGTCGGAAACTCTTCCTAATGGCTGTGGAGGGCTTTGAAGATTTTTTTTTCTGGTACCCAGGGCTTGCTCGTAGGGAAATGAATCAGAGGTGATTACTCGCGACCCAACGTTTCATTCAGGCGTGATCGATTTACAAATTTGTTACGTGATATCAACAAAATGATAAACTTTGAAGAACTCTTATAACAATGAAAAAACTAACAAAAACAATTCTTGTGCTACGGAAATTACACATTATTAAACTGATCTTTCACAGTCGATGTTCAAAGTGTCCGCCACCTTGAAGAAGACACTCCGTGGAACGTCTGGTCATTTCCTCGGGTATTCTACCGAGCTCGTCTCGAACGACATCACTTGCAGCCATAATCCTTGCCACCAAATCCATCTCCGTGGCTACAGGTCTACCGTTTTCGGGGTACACCAGATCTTTCATTCTGCCCCAAAAATAAAAATCCAAGGGATTCAGATCCGGGGATCTAGCAGGCCATGCAATGGGCCCACCTCTTCCAATCCATCTACTTGGGTACTTCTCGTCGAGGTACTCCCGCACAACGAGACTGTAGCGACATGGTACCCGATCATGTTGTAACCACATTCCGTGGCGAAGTCCAAGAGGAACATCCTCAAATAAATGTGCTAGACTTTGACTCAAAAATGCTCGGTACACAAAAATGCTCCTCCACAGCCGTTCGGAGGAATTTCCGCCCATAAGTGTGTTACCTGAAAATGCTTGTCTGAGCAGCCCCAACATACCCGTGACGTGTTGACAGAGTTAAAGGATTCACCCTGTAGAGTTACGTTGACGATTCGGATTATCATCGTATTCTCGTTTGTCTAACTCGTTGCGGAGTAATGGTTTTGTCGGTATGTCCACAGAATCGATGTCAGGTGCCTAAAAACCGTCGAAAACAACTAAGAATCTACGCAGTTGTAGCAACAGCGAACAAAGAAAAACAATTGAACGAAGAAAAAAAAGAATAGAGTTCGTCGAACAAAGAGCAGTAGTAGGAAGCGGAATGAAACAGAGGCGTTACGCGCGAAATGAGACGGAAGAGTGGATTTGTTAGGGAGACGACAAAAAGGATCACTCGACTCGTTGATAATACGAGCAAGGTTGTTAAATCTGCATTTGGCACGTCGTCGCGCGTCGTATCTCGAGGTCCGGCTCGTTCTCCGTAGCGTAGCCTACTTTTTTTTCTTCCTTGCTTGGTGTTTACTTCCTCCGTGGCCCGTTGCCCTCGAATCAGCAGGCCGTTCCTCCGACCACACTAGATCCGCGAATTTCGCCCCACTTTCCATCTCCGGTGTCGCGTCAGCACGTCGCTGGCTCACGTATTTGCTCCGTGCACACCTGTACACTCTCGCCAATGTTATAATGTGTATTCGCATACGTAGATGTTTCCAAATAAAATGCCGATCCCTACTCTAGTATGCCACTAGTATGCGTGCCCACGACTGCCCATTCTCACTCTGCTAATAAGTGTGTATATAGTCCGTTTCACGGGAGATCGGCGCAGCGTCGCGCAGGTTCCGGCGGAGTGGGAGTCTGGTAGGGATAGCCAAGGTATCGTGCTCAGTATCGTACCTACAATATCGTACATTGTGCCCTGCTAAACAAGACAACCGCTGCGCCAAAAGTCTTTTAAATTGATAGTAGCTATAACTCTGCAAATATCGATCCTAGGGTAAAAATCATAATCACCAAACTTGTGGGAAATTAGATTTCCACCAATTTTGAATTCTATTATTTTCCCTCTAAAGTTGCAAATTAGCGAGTTATTTCGGAAAAACAAAAAATCCAACCTTAAATCAAGATGGCGGCGAACGTAATAGCGGACCTTTCCCGAAATCGAGACCTACACTGGCAACCCTCCCTCCCCCGAAGTTGAAAAAAAATCGCTGCCGCGAATTATTTCCAAGTGAATGTCTATCGCGACTGTACTAATAGCCAGGTCTGACCAGCTGAGACCTGTTCGGTGGTCTGGAGAGGGTAAAGTGGGCGGAGCATTGCGCAGAGTCTGACAGAACTGGACGCATTCGGCTTCGGAAGCGTGTCGGTCTCTCGTGGCACGGAGTTTACGTGTGCACGGAGGGAATACGAGTACGAAGAATCGAGCAGAGAGCCACGCTTACCTCTCGGCGCCCGTTCGCTTCGCGAAGTACAGTTAGCTAACGCACGCGTGCGAGATTATATCGATGACGCAATCAGCACCGGACTACGATTGGGGCCAAACAAGTTGAACTCTGTTCATTTCACGAAACGTTCGGGCTACGCGTACGCGAGACGCATTGCTGGCCGGAGTTACACCGTCGCGATCGTCTCTTGTCACAGAGAGAGCGCGCGCGCGCCAGGGAGAGAGCGACAGAGCGTGACAGGGCGAGAAGGGGAGAGAGAGATCCTCTCAATTCGTCTAAATGGATGCCACGACCCTGCGCCGTGACCGGAGAAATCGAAAGCCTTGCCTGTCGATACGCGTAGATATCTACGATGCATGCAGTATGACTATCCGCCGTCCCGAACATTCACGTACTACGAACCCATAAAAAATATCCATGCACCTCGTTTTACCACGGTCGAACGATTCAACGCTCGATGCCATTCCATTTCAGATTCCTTTGTTCCCGGTAGAAAAAAGCATGAATGAAATAAAATGAAAAAAAAAACGCGCTGCTTGCAGGTAATACCAGAGGAAGTCGTCTAATATTAATAATTTATCGGTGGGCTAAATACTTTTAAATCATGTTGCTGTTATGCTCGTCACACCCGCGCGCCCTCACACGTCGCTCGGCAGCACTACACGCGCGCCTCGTACACATCGGGCACGAGGCGTGCTTATTCCCTGCTCGCCGTGACCGTCGTAATTCCTTTCAATCGACTGATCTTTCACGCGTATCGTTGTTGATGGAAAAATCGAAGCACTTTTTGTTCTCTTTTCGTTTATTTCATACGTACGTACACGAAAGTTTTTCTCCCCTGAGCGACTGGCGTGTATATGTCGTACCGTGTCTCTCCATGTGATATACATACGTGCCTACACGCGTAAATATAATATCCACGTGGGTATGCACACCGCGACTCAACGTTATATTTCACGCGAGTGTATAACTCGTACGTGATCCCGCTCTGGCAAACAACTCGGAACTACGGCCAATAGGCGTCGAGTTATAATATGCAAGATTGCGTATGGGCATGGGTTTGTCCTCTCTCTCTCTCTCTCTCTCTCTCTCTCTC
>OZ018314.1:5623010-5629240 GCA_963969455.1 Arge pagana | reverse complement strand
GTCTCTCTGTCTCTCTGTCTCTCTGTCTCTCTGTCTCTCTGTCTCTCTGTCTCTCTGTCTCTCTGTCTCTCTGTCTCTCTGTCTCTCTGTCTCTCTGTCTCTCTGTCTCTCTGTCCTCTCTGTCTCTCTGTCTCTCTGCCTCTCTGCCTCTCTGCCTCTCTGCCTCTCTGCCTCTCTGCCTCTCTGCCTCTCTGCCTCTCTGCCTCTCTGCCTCTCTGCCTCTCTGCCTCTCTGCCTCTCTGCCTCTCTGCCTCTCTGCCTCTCTGCCTCTCTGCCTCTCTGCCTCTCTGCCTCTCTGCCTCTCTGCCTCTCTGCCTCTCTGCCTCTCTGCCTCTCTGCCTCTCTGCCTCTCTGCCTCTCTGCCTCTCTGCCTCTCTGCCTCTCTGCCTCTCTGCCTCTCTGCCTCTCTGCCTCTCTGCCTCTCTGCCTCTCTGCCTCTCTGCCTCTCTGCCTCTCTGCCTCTCTGCCTCTCTGCCTCTCTGCCTCTCTGCTCTCTGCCTCTCTGCCTCTCTGCCTCTCTGCCTCTCTGCCTCTCTGCCTCTCTGCCTCTCTGCCTCTCTGCCTCTCTGCCTCTCTGCCTTCTCTGCCTCTCTGCCTCTCTGCCTCTCTGCCTCTCTGCCTCTCTGCCTCTCTGCCTCTCTGCCTCTCTGCCTCTCTGCCTCTCTGCCTCTCTGCCTCTCTGCCTCTCTGCCTCTCTGCCTCTCTGCCTCTCTGCCTCTCTGCCTCTCTGCCTCTCTGCCTCTCTGCCTCTCTGCCTCTCTGCCTCTCTGCCTCTCTGCCTCTCTGCCTCTCTGCCTCTCTGCCTCTCTGCCTCTCTGCCTCTCTGCCTCTCTGCCTCTCTGCCTCTCTGCCTCTCTGCCTCTCTGCCTCTCTGCCTCTCTGCCTCTCTGCCTCTCTGCCTCTCTGCCTCTCTGCCTCTCTGCTCTCTGCCTCTCTGCCTCTCTGCCTCTCTGCCTCTCTGCCTCTCTGCCTCTCTGCCTCTCTGCCTCTCTGCCTCTCTGCCTCTCTGCCTCTCTGCCTCTCTGCCTCTCTGCCTCTCTGCCTCTCTGCCTCTCTGCCTCTCTGCCTCTCTGCCTCTCTGCTCTCTCTGCCTCTCTGCCTCTCTGCCTCTCTGCCTCTCTGCCTCTCTGCCTCTCTGCCTCTCTGCCTCTCTGCCTCTCTGCCTCTCTGCCTCTCTGCCTCTCTGCCTCTCTGCCTCTCTGCCTCTCTGCCTCTCTGCCTCTCTGCCTCTCTGCCTCTCTGCCTCTCTGCCTCTCTGCCTCTCTGCCTCTCTGCCTCTCTGCCTCTCTGCCTCTCTGCCTCTCTGCCTCTCTGCCTCTCTGCCTCTCTGCCTCTCTGCCTCTCTGCCTCTCTGCCTCTCTGCCTCTCTGCCTCTCTGCCTCTCTGCCTCTCTGCCTCTCTGCCTCTCTGCCTCTCTGCCTCTCTGCCTCTCTGCCTCTCTGCCTCTCTGCCTCTCTGCCTCTCTGCCTCTCTGCCTCTCTGCCTCTCTGCCTCTCTGCCTCTCTGCCTCTCTGCCTCTCTGCCTCTCTGCCTCTCTGCCTCTCTGCCTCTCTGCCTCTCTGCCTCTCTGCCTCTCTGCCTCTCTGCCTCTCTGCCTCTCTGCCTCTCTGCCTCTCTGCCTCTCTGCCTCTCTGCCTCTCTGCCTCTCTGCCTCTCTGCCTCTCTGCCTCTCTGCCTCTCTGCCTCTCTGCCTCTCTGCCTCTCTGCCTCTCTGCCTCTCTGCCTCTCTGCCTCTCTGCCTCTCTGCCTCTCTGCCTCTCTGCCTCTCTGCCTCTCTGCCTCTCTGCCTCTCTGCCTCTCTGCCTCTCTGCCTCTCTGCCTCTCTGCCTCTCTGCCTCTCTGCCTCTCTGCCTCTCTGCCTCTCTGCCTCTCTGCCTCTCTGCCTCTCTGCCTCTCTGCCTCTCTGCCTCTCTGCCTCTCTGCCTCTCTGCCTCTCTGCCTCTCTGCCTCTCTGCCTCTCTGCCTCTCTGCCTCTCTGCCTCTCTGCCTCTCTGCCTCTCTGCCTCTCTGCCTCTCTGCCTCTCTGCCTCTCTGCCTCTCTGCCTCTCTGCCTCTCTGCCTCTCTGCCTCTCTGCCTCTCTGCCTCTCTGCCTCTCTGCCTCTCTGCCTCTCTGCCTCTCTGCCTCTCTGCCTCTCTGCCTCTCTGCCTCTCTGCCTCTCTGCCTCTCTGCCTCTCTGCCTCTCTGCCTCTCTGCCTCTCTGCCTCTCTGCCTCTCTGCCTCTCTGCCTCTCTGCCTCTCTGCCTCTCTGCCTCTCTGCCTCTCTGCCTCTCTGCCTCTCTGCCTCTCTGCCTCTCTGCCTCTCTGCCTCTCTGCCTCTCTGCCTCTCTGCCTCTCTGCCTCTCTGCCTCTCTGCCTCTCTGCCTCTCTGCCTCTCTGCCTCTCTGCCTCTCTGCCTCTCTGTCTCTCTGCCTCTCTGTCTCTCTGTCTCTCTGTCTCTCTGTCTCTCTGTCTCTCTGTCTCTCTGTCTCTCTGTCTCTCTGTCTCTCTGTCTCTCTGTCTCTCTGTCTCTCTGTCTCTCTGTCTCTCTGTCTCTCTGTCTCTCTGTCTCTCTGTCTCTCTGTCTCTCTGTCTCTCTGTCTCTCTGTCTCTCTGTCTCTCTGTCTCTCTGTCTCTCTGTCTCTCTGTCTCTCTGTCTCTCTGTCTCTCTGTCTCTCTGTCTCTCTGTCTCTCTGTCTCTCTGTCTCTCTGTCTCTCTGTCTCTCTGTCTCTCTGTCTCTCTGTCTCTCTGTCTCTCTGTCTCTCTGTCTCTCTGTCTCTCTGTCTCTCTGTCTCTCTGTCTCTCTGTCTCTCTGTCTCTCTGTCTCTCTGTCTCTCTGTCTCTCTGTCTCTCTGTCTCTCTGTCTCTCTGTCTCTCTGTCTCTCTGTCTCTCTGTCTCTCTGTCTCTCTGTCTCTCTGTCTCTCTGTCTCTCTGTCTCTCTGTCTCTCTGTGTCTCTCTGTCTCTCTGTCTCTCTGTCTCTCTGTCTCTCTGTCTCTCTGTCTCTCTGTCTCTCTGTCTCTCTGTCTCTCTGTCTCTCTGTCTCTCTGTCTCTCTGTCTCTCTGTCTCTCTGTCTCTCTGTCTCTCTGTCTCTCTGTCTCTCTGTCTCTCTGTCTCTCTGTCTCTCTGTCTCTCTGTCTCTCTGTCTCTCTGTCTCTCTGTCTCTCTGTCTCTCTGTCTCTCTGTCTCTCTGTCTCTCTGTCTCTCTGTCTCTCTGTCTCTCTGTCTCTCTGTCTCTCTGTCTCTCTGTCTCTCTGTCTCTCTGTCTCTCTGTCTCTCTGTCTCTCTGTCTCTCTGTCTCTCTGTCTCTCTGTCTCTCTGTCTCTCTGTCTCTCTGTCTCTCTGTCTCTCTGTCTCTCTGTCTCTCTGTCTCTCTGTCTCTCTGTCTCTCTGTCTCTCTGTCTCTCTGTCTCTCTGTCTCTCTGTCTCTCTGTCTCTCTGTCTCTCTGTCTCTCTGTCTCTCTGTCTCTCTGTCTCTCTGTCTCTCTGTCTCTCTGTCTCTCTGTCTCTCTGTCTCTCTGTCTCTCTGTCTCTCTGTCTCTCTGTCTCTCTGTCTCTCTGTCTCTCTGTCTCTCTGTCTCTCTGTCTCTCTGTCTCTCTGTCTCTCTGTCTCTCTGTCTCTCTGTCTCTCTGTCTCTCTGTCTCTCTGTCTCTCTGTCTCTCTGTCTCTCTGTCTCTCTGTCTCTCTGTCTCTCTGTCTCTCTGTCTCTCTGTCTCTCTGTCTCTCTGTCTCTCTGTCTCTCTGTCTCTCTGTCTCTCTGTCTCTCTGTCTCTCTGTCTCTCTGTCTCTCTGTCTCTCTGTCTCTCTGTCTCTCTGTCTCTCTGTCTCTCTGTCTCTCTGTCTCTGTCTCTCTGTCTCTCTGTCTCTCTGTCTCTCTGTCTCTCTGTCTCTCTGTCTCTCTGTCTCTCTGTCTCTCTGTCTCTCTGTCTCTCTGTCTCTCTGTCTCTCTGTCTCTCTGTCTCTCTGTCTCTCTGTCTCTCTGTCTCTCTGTCTCTCTGTCTCTCTGTCTCTCTGTCTCTCTGTCTCTCTGTCTCTCTGTCTCTCTGTCTCTCTGTCTCTCTGTCTCTCTGTCTCTCTGTCTCTCTGTCTCTCTGTCTCTCTGTCTCTCTGTCTCTCTGTCTCTCTGTCTCTCTGTCTCTCTGTCTCTCTGTCTCTCTGTCTCTCTGTCTCTCTGTCTCTCTGTCTCTCTGTCTCTCTGTCTCTCTGTCTCTCTGTCTCTCTGTCTCTCTGTCTCTCTGTCTCTCTGTCTCTCTGTCTCTCTGTCTCTCTGTCTCTCTGTCTCTCTGTCTCTCTGTCTCTCTGTCTCTCTGTCTCTCTGTCTCTCTGTCTCTCTGTCTCTCTGTCTCTCTGTCTCTCTGTCTCTCTGTCTCTCTGTCTCTCTGTCTCTCTGTCTCTCTGTCTCTCTGTCTCTCTGTCTCTCTGTCTCTCTGTCTCTCTGTCTCTCTGTCTCTCTGTCTCTCTGTCTCTCTGTCTCTCTGTCTCTCTGTCTCTCTGTCTCTCTGTCTCTCTGTCTCTCTGTCTCTCTGTCTCTCTGTCTCTCTGTCTCTCTGTCTCTCTGTCTCTCTGTCTCTCTGTCTCTCTGTCTCTCTGTCTCTCTGTCTCTCTGTCTCTCTGTCTCTCTGTCTCTCTGTCTCTCTGTCTCTCTGTCTCTCTGTCTCTCTGTCTCTCTGTCTCTCTGTCTCTCTGTCTCTCTGTCTCTCTGTCTCTCTGTCTCTCTGTCTCTCTGTCTCTCTGTCTCTCTGTCTCTCTGTCTCTCTGTCTCTCTGTCTCTCTGTCTCTCTGTCTCTCTGTCTCTCTGTCTCTCTGTCTCTCTGTCTCTCTGTCTCTCTGTCTCTCTGTCTCTCTGTCTCTCTGTCTCTCTGTCTCTCTGTCTCTCTGTCTCTCTGTCTCTCTGTCTCTCTGTCTCTCTGTCTCTCTGTCTCTCTGTCTCTCTGTCTCTCTGTCTCTCTGTCTCTCTGTCTCTCTGTCTCTCTGTCTCTCTGTCTCTCTGTCTCTCTGTCTCTCTGTCTCTCTGTCTCTCTGTCTCTCTGTCTCTCTGTCTCTCTGTCTCTCTGTCTCTCTGTCTCTCTGTCTCTCTGTCTCTCTGTCTCTCTGTCTCTCTGTCTCTCTGTCTCTCTGTCTCTCTGTCTCTCTGTCTCTCTGTCTCTCTGTCTCTCTGTCTCTCTGTCTCTCTGTCTCTCTGTCTCTCTGTCTCTCTGTCTCTCTGTCTCTCTGTCTCTCTGTCTCTCTGTCTCTCTGTCTCTCTGTCTCTCTGTCTCTCTGTCTCTCTGTCTCTCTGTCTCTCTGTCTCTCTGTCTCTCTGTCTCTCTGTCTCTCTGTCTCTCTGTCTCTCTGTCTCTCTGTCTCTCTGTCTCTCTGTCTCTCTGTCTCTCTGTCTCTCTGTCTCTCTGTCTCTCTGTCTCTCTGTCTCTCTGTCTCTCTGTCTCTCTGTCTCTCTGTCTCTCTGTCTCTCTGTCTCTCTGTCTCTCTGTCTCTCTGTCTCTCTGTCTCTCTGTCTCTCTGTCTCTCTGTCTCTCTGTCTCTCTGTCTCTCTGTCTCTCTGTCTCTCTGTCTCTCTGTCTCTCTGTCTCTCTGTCTCTCTGTCTCTCTGTCTCTCTGTCTCTCTGTCTCTCTGTCTCTCTGTCTCTCTGTCTCTCTGTCTCTCTGTCTCTCTGTCTCTCTGTCTCTCTGTCTCTCTGTCTCTCTGTCTCTCTGTCTCTCTGTCTCTCTGTCTCTCTGTCTCTCTGTCTCTCTGTCTCTCTGTCTCTCTGTCTCTCTGTCTCTCTGTCTCTCTGTCTCTCTGTCTCTCTGTCTCTCTGTCTCTCTGTCTCTCTGTCTCTCTGTCTCTCTGTCTCTCTGTCTCTCTGTCTCTCTGTCTCTCTGTCTCTCTGTCTCTCTGTCTCTCTGTCTCTCTGTCTCTCTGTCTCTCTGTCTCTCTGTCTCTCTGTCTCTCTGTCTCTCTGTCTCTCTGTCTCTCTTCTCTGTCTCTCTGTCTCTCTGTCTCTCTGTCTCTCTGTCTCTCTGTCTCTCTGTCTCTCTGTCTCTCTGTCTCTCTGTCTCTCTGTCTCTCTGTCTCTCTGTCTCTCTGTCTCTCTGTCTCTCTGTCTCTCTGTCTCTCTGTCTCTCTGTCTCTCTGTCTCTCTGTCTCTCTGTCTCTCTGTCTCTCTGTCTCTCTGTCTCTCTGTCTCTCTGTCTCTCTGTCTCTCTGTCTCTCTGTCTCTCTGTCTCTCTGTCTCTCTGTCTCTCTGTCTCTCTGTCTCTCTGTCTCTCT